>OZ034806.1:21428232-22028232 GCA_964028335.1 Altica lythri
CAGATATTTGCAAAGTTTTTCTTTTGGTTCTCCTTATTCTTATACAACTAATTTACAATATAAGATTAGTAACAGAGGTAAGTAAATTTATGTTTGTGAAAGAAATTTTTAGTTATCAAATTAATGCACCGTGTTTTGTTTCTAGGTTAACATGTGTTTTGTCATTTTTGTTCGACCTTGTAGATTCGATGTACAGGGTATCTCAGTATCAATGGTTTAGGTAAAGGTGAGGATTATTTTGTGTTATTGGTGTTGTCTATTTTCTCTTTGTAGGATGAAAGCATAAATGGCACTTAGTTCCTCTGTGTCTTTTTTTTGGTTCATGGAGAATTCTCCTGCTCTTATTATGTGGGTCATTTCCAAGAAAAGCCTTCGTTCGTAGTTGTTTTCCTTCTCTAGTATAGTAACACCTTCAAAGTTTGGTGGGTGTTTTGTGTCGTTGACATGGATGGAGAGGCCACAGGCTCTGGGTTTCTTGTTGATATCACTTTTGTGTTGCGTTAGTCCTTTCTCTAACTTTTGGTTTGTCTGACCCTGGTATCTGAGTGGGCACTTTGAGCAAGGGATCTCATACACTACTCCATGTTGCTTGAGTGTTGGGGTTTTATCCTTGATGTTAGTGTAGAGCTGTCGAAATGTATGAGGGTTTGATAACGCTATTGTGGTGTTTTCTGTTTTTAAAATTCTCACTAATTGAGGTGTCAAGTTCTCTATGTAATCCAATTTTCTGTAAACCCTTGTTGGGCACTGGACTTGTTGTTGGTCGTCGTTGGTTACTTGGGTTGTGTGTGTTGTGCTTTGGTTGTGGAATGTGTTCGAAAATAAGAGTTTGCTAATTAGGTAGTTTGGATACCCATTAGCTACTAGCAATTTACTTAACAGAAGGAGATTCTTTTCCATAAAGTCCTGATGGCATATTTTTATAATCCTAGTTTTCAGTGCGTTGATAAGATTAAGTTTGTATTTAATGGGGTGGTTCGAAAAGAAGGAAATGTACCTACCGCTGGCACTTGATTTTCTGTACCAGTCCAGTTGAATAATGTTATTACAGTTTCTATATACATGTGTGTCTAGGAAGGGTACTTTTCCATCTATTTCGTTTTCGATCGTAAAGTTTAGATGTTCATTAAAATTGTTAAAGATATTTAAGGTTTCATCAATTTATTTCAATAGGACTTTCATACAAATTTCCAACCCCCATTTTACCCCCTTAGTTTCGTAAAATCTCTTCTTAGCGGACGTCTAGACCCTATAAGGAACCTACCTAGCAAATTTCAAGTTTGTAGGTTTTATAGTTTCTGAGATATGGTGATGAGTGACCTTTCACTTTTATATATATAGATATATATAGATTAATAGGAATCAATACGTCAAAATGTTCTTCGTTAAAATGTCCGTTAAAACGCATCCTTTTTATCACTTGTATCGACCCTCTAAATCTGGCAATAAGTCTGTTACCTTGAAACAGTTGGAATTCAAATGGAAATATTTCTCCAGCTGCTATCAGTTCGCAAGTTGTGCCATAAGTATACAACCTACCCATATCGGCTACATAAAGGCGTTTTGTATCGTAAGAGGTCCCGGATCGGTCCATAGTAAAACACCTAAATCTTTGACAATCGTTGAACACGTGGCTTACTATATTAGCTCTAACTTGAGCAGCCATTGAAATATTTCCAGAAAGCAAATAAGACAGAGATGAAAATAAACACGCTCCATCGCCAGGTATCTCTTTCACTCTACATCGGATTGCTAATCCTTCAACTGTGACTGTTACAATTTCTCCATCCATTGTTCAAACAAACGTAAGTTTATTTAACGAAAAATACAAACTTCTTTAAGTAAGTAATCGATATGACACTTTGATATAAACGTCAGTATAATCAATGAAAAATAAACAAATCTATGCTAGCACCTAATTGGCATGAAACTTTGAAATAAACATAATTTTAATCAACGAAGAAAAAAACAAATATTACTAACTAATTTGGAACGAAACTTGTACACCTCCACAACCTCTAAAGAAAACATTTTAATTTTCTAGTCCCTTACATCAAAAACGTAGGACTTTCATACAAACTTCCAACTCCTGTTTTACCTCCTTAGGAATAGAGTTTCGTAAAATCCTTTCTTAGCGGACGTCTAGACCCTATAAGGAACCTACCTACCAAATTTCAAGTTTGTATGTCTTATAGCTTCTGAGATACGGTGATGAGCGAACTTTCGCTTTTATATATATAGATTTTCCCACGGAAAAGGTATTTTCAAAACTTTTAAAATTTTTAAAATTTTCAAAATTTTTAGAATTTTCAAAATTTTGAAATTTTTAAAATTTTCAAAATTATCATGATTTTCAAAATTTGAAAATCATGATAATTTTGAAAATTTTAAAAATTTTCATAATTTTCAGAATTTTCAAAATTTTCAAAATTTTCAAAATTTTAAAAGTTTTTGAATTTTTCAATGCTTACTTTAATCGCGCGTAAAGGTTACACGCACACTTTTTTTTTTATTGAATACTGCATACGTATCTATACTTTTACAAAATAATGTTGATGTTTCACATCTGCCAGGCGTCCCGTGACGGCTTCCCTTTTTTTTTGTAATGTCTCGTTGAAAAGATCTTTGAAATGCAAGTAAGTCGATTTTAATAATATTTCTTTAATTATTGTATTTACTGTGAGTGTCTAAAAAAATATTTTATTGGTACTAACCAAAATTAAGTAGTTTCAACTTAGCCAAATATCACTTTTTGTTGATTATTCATCAAAGTTAGAGACGGTTCTTACACGTTTACTCTCTATAAAATGTAAATAATCGGATTTGGCTAAAAACTGATTCTACTTGATTGTAAATTCGATAAGTGATTGATATTTTTAATTCTTCGTTTCTATTAAGGATACTGCCAAATGTATTCGAAGAGGTCCATTCTGAGATGCAGAACAATTTATTAGATTGGATAAGTTTCGGCCATTTTGAGCAAACAGAAAGAAGTTAATATTGGAAAAAAGAATGTAGGAACATTATGTTGCAAATTTAGAATTTGGAACAGAAACCATCCCTATAGAAAATTTACCGATTCATTTGAGCTTATTCCTGCGTTAAGGGTGTGTAAAATTTTTATTTCCAAGTAGATTCGATAAATAATTATTATTCTTGACATGTCAAAGCTTGTAAAATATTTCAACGAAAATTTGTTTTTTTCGAAGTGTGTGCCAGGTTGATCTCTATTTGTTTGTCATAGTCGCACCTAAGCAAATATGAAATTTTTTAATTATTATGGAAAAAACATTAACAGATATTTCCTGCATGATAACAGTTAAACAAAATCTGGAAATTTTCTGTCTACTGTTCAACTCCTGTTTCATTCAATCATCTTTTAGTATGAGTACTGAATAATCGTCAACCCTTAACGACCCCAAAGAAATAAAAACAAACTAATAGATTTGCAGTTAAAACAGTTTCTGTACCTCTAAGGCAGTCTAAGGTAGTTAGGGCATTAAATATCGTTTGTGGTGGTGGGGGGTCAGCCTTTTAGCGAGGAGAAGTTCCTGATCGCCCTATGGTGCCTATGAAATCGGAGGGCTCCGGGAGGGTGCCACCGGACGCTGTCAAACGTTAGGACAGATGAAATCCGCCTGGACTGTACGAGTATCAAATCGAGAAGTATGGTGTCCTCACCTCCAGACAGTATAGATTCAGGAGGCGAATGAATACAGGACAATTGGTCCAGCCTGATTCTTCTTGATGTTCGGAACGCTTTCAACATGGTCAAGTGGAGTGTGGAAATGAGGGCCTTAGCAGAAAGCAAAGGCGAACACGAACATCGTCGGCTAGTATATGTCGGAGCGACAGATCTTTATCAACGAAGGAGTGGTTGTAGACGTAACGACTGGGCTCTCACAAAGGTTCATGTTAGGTCCGACGCTTTGGAACTTGACATACAACGAGGTCATGCGCTTGCAATGAGGAGAGAGTATTACCCCTGTCACATTCTCTGATTTTCATACGGTGCTCATGACGGCGAAGGACGAGCTCATATTTAGGGCAAATTTTGCTTGTAGCCTCGTTGAAGACTATATGTGTAAGAATGGTTTGAGTCTGGTGGCGAATTAAACGAAGGCGGTGGTGTTGACGTGACCAAGAACGAAAGAAGAAGTGGTTTGTAAAATGGACGGATTGCAGGTCACGCCCAAGCGATACGTCGAGTATCTAGGGGTGATTTAGCACGAGAATGGTAGATGGATAGAGCACCTGCGAAGGGTGACTACCAAAGCTGCGAGATAAAGCGGAAAGCTCTGTAGCATAATGCCAAGGTTTGGGAGGCCCAAACCAAAAAGCCGGAGGGCAATACATTTGACGGGATAGTCCATCGTTCTCTACGCGGCACCGGTCTGTCCACTCTGGTGTTCTGTTGTGAAAATGCCTTTCTATAGGCGGCTTCTTATTGAGACCGAGACTTTGATATTTTTACTTGTTATTTTCAATTGTTATTCAGGGTTTATAGGACAAGTCTATTAAGGTGTGCCCACGACAAAGTATTCACCGCTGCGCTTTATGAATAAGAATGTACCATCGTCGCTATGACGGGGACATCGGTTAAAGAGTAAGGATTAAGGAGAGGGCTACATCTATTGGGATGTGTCAAATTAAGTGAAAGAGGACGGAAAGTGTGGCTTAGTGGAAGTCATTCATTCCGGTCATAATGACCTGGTTGGAGAGTAAGGACTACGCCCTGACGCAGGTACTTACCGGTCATGGCTAATTTGATGTGCGAATTGCTACAATGTATGATTGACAATGAAGGTAGCTGGAGGTGTATCTATGAGTATGTTCGTGTGGTGGTAAGAATGAAAGAGGAGGACGAAAGGAGATAAAGGTGAGTCCCCAAACCAGAAGCCTGGGAAGATATGGTTGTGCGGTGAATGGACAGGTAAGTGGGTAAATAAAATGCCTATATTATGGCGGCTTCCTACCTGCTCACCGGAGTGGAGGAGGTGTTTTAATAGGTAATGCGCTTGCTTCGGCGGGTGAATCTGAAACTCCACTCCACTCCTTACTAAAAAAGTATCGTTTGTGTTAGTCTGGTAGTCAAGAAAGTCAGTCTGTTTTGTTTTTTTCAGACAAGCAAAGCTCACATTTCGCTAATTTTAGAGATAAGCCTAGAGGTGGTTAAACGTATTCTATGGCAATAGCTGTTAATTGGTCGATTCTAATACGACAATTTAATCCACCCGTATATAGCATTTGTATTTAAACTAAAAATCTAGTTTTATCGAAAGTAAGGTACAGTAAGTAACGATTTATATTTAAGTTTAACTACAGTTTAGATGTTCACTTGTAAGATCTTGATCTGTTTCTGCAGTTTTTATTAACTTTAACGATAAGTTTAACAACATGGTTGTGTTATAATTAAAAACTACTACGTATTTAATTTTACAATTGTTAAAGTAGTAAATGTTGCGTTTCATATATTATTATACATTTTTGTTTTTTTTTAGAAAATGTATTTTTGTGACCTTTAGATAACGTCTAATATATATTTTTATGAAAATATTACGTATGGATTATATACTATTTAAAAAGACTCTTAAATCGAAAATAACTATATTTTCTATCTAAGTCTAAAATATTGATTCATCATATTCTAGAAAATTCTTTTTTATTAGCTAAAAAAATATTTTCGTTCACTTCAAAATGTTATTATTTACCTTTTATTATATATGTCGCTATGCCTCCTACAAGGCTTTTATCTGTACTCCTTTCTATGTTTTTTAATCTATATTTATTTTTTAATTTGTAGTTTAATTTATTGTTAAAACGAACACACTGAAAGTAGTAGGTTATACTAACAGTAATAAGCCACAAGTTCTTAGTTCAACAAAGAGTTACATAACCACAATAAAAAAAAACAAACAAACATAATAACATAAACACAAAGCTAATAAAAGCGTGTTAAAAAGTATGATTTTATTGACTATAGCACGCTCCTGGTTCATTTTATTGGAGTTTAAGAGAAGGAAATGTAAACGATTTAAGTTTTATAAATGTTAAGTGAATATCTTTACAAAATTCAAAACTTTGATCATTTATCATTCCTAAAACTTAATTAAGTAACTGTCATCGTGTAGTAACTTTTCAATAAGTACCTTTTTATCTGTGCCAAATTTCCATTTGAAAATTTTATTTAAAATATGTTAGTATATCAATATTTGTTACAAATTAGTTAAACTAAACTACAAGATAATAAAAATTATAATTTATGAACTTTATCGATACTGCGAAATGAAAAATGAGAGGGGTAGGTAAGGAGATACGTTTAAACAAAAATATAAATTCGTGTACCTAGTGGTGTATAGGGAAGTGTAAAAGTTGTTGAATTTAACCCACGTAGTGCTCTTTTAGTTATAAAAACAAAATTTTAATAGTTATAGCAACAGTATATAAAAAATACTTAACACACATATAAGAACTAAATGGCTATCAAAGAAACCATTTCACGATGAACAATTTGTCTATCAATGTGCGTTTACAGATGTAGAGGAAGCATTCGATAACATCTCGTATGATTCCATTTTCTATTAGCTCTGCCGCACAAAAAAATGGGTATAAAACCTAGCATTATCACATAGATACAATTCATGCTAAACACTTGGCGATCAATCAACTACCATAAAAGCACTAAAAGGTTTCCCCCATGGAGTAGTTTTATTGCCTTAACTGTGGTCAATGGGAGTTGACGATCTCATAGCAATGCTTAAAAAAGTAGTATTCGAAGAAAGGACTTTTAGCCAATCCTTACAAAATAAGACTTATTTTGTTCACCAAGACAAGAAAGTCAATGATTTAACCCTCTATTATAAATGGAGTAGCATTTTCGTTCTCAGAAGACGTAGAATTTTCTTCAACGGGAATTATTGCGTCTCATAGTCTCGTTGCTTTAAAGGCTCTTTTTTACCACGTTTGAATCCAAAACAGTCTGGAACTGCAAACAGTCTTTTGAGCAACTGACTAAACAAAATAACTTTGCTGTGGGCACCAGAG
Organism: Altica lythri; assembly: GCA_964028335.1. NCBI lineage: Eukaryota > Metazoa > Arthropoda > Insecta > Coleoptera > Chrysomelidae > Altica > Altica lythri. The sequence goes on from OZ034806.1 coordinate 21,435,277, forward strand.
CATAAAGTGGTTGTCGAAATCGATATTGCTGATAGTTGTGCAGAAGAAGAAGTAAGTACTCTTTTAATCGGAGGATAACCGTTCTGTGGTATCTAAAAATATCGCATTATGCATGATGTATGTAATTGAAATAAAGGACTTCGTGAATACTCTAGGCAAAAGTCAAACAAAAGGTTAATACGGACTTTAGAAACCTGAACCCAGAGTAATCGCAGGAATTCTTCCTCGACGTTGTTCACTCTGTAAAATTGGCAAGGTGGATATTGAAATTTGTAAATTCTGTTAGCATGCAGAAGAAATGGCTAAATATATTATCTCTAACTGCAGAGTAATTGTTTGCTAACTACGTAAATATCTGGAACAGATCTCCTTCAGGTTATAAACATACATACCAAGTAGATAACAGCCTTTTTTAAAAGTCTAGACCTTATAATTAGATGTTTAACCCCGCAGGTTTATTAAGCACACTTTTTTATATTGAGTTCACAAAAGTCCGAAAAATAAAGCATAGAGTTAAAATAAATGTTTGAATAAAATATATTATCACATGTATCGTTAGAAAATAAAGGCACCTATTTTATTTAAAATTAAAACAGATGAAAAAACAAACTTTATTTGATAGTCTACATAATTAAACTTTAATTTAAAAAATCTTAATGCTAAACTTACCGACAGAAGTGTCATAAGGCTATAAAGGTAGTTGTAAACCTGTTAAAAAAACATAGAATTAGAAAATATTAAAAATAAGAAATAAAATACATAAAACAGACTTCGAATAACAACTTAATTTAAGAACCTAAACTAAAATCCGGTGGATTCGTTCAGGATAAAGTAGCTTGTATCTGGTATATAGTATTTGTCACTATATTAAAAAAAGAATAAGACTCCAAACCTACAGTATAATTATAAATATGTATTAACAAATAATTTTAACGATAGTTATCTTTATATCAATGTATTTTACAACATTTATTGACAAAACTATTGTTATAAAAAAGCTTAAAGACAAATTTAAAAGACAAGCATATTTTTCAACACGTACATTTTCCACTCGAGTGAAAAATTTTCTTATACGAGACGTAGGCGAGTATAACGGTTAGAAAAATTTGAAAGGTTGTTTCTTACGAGTTATACTTTGTTTTTATTAATATAAATTTTTACACGACCAGAGATGTAAAAATCTTCTCCAAGACACTCGTTGGTATAGGTATCTACCGCTTTTTTTGTCCATTTTATAAATAAAAAATAAAATAAGATCCACCAACCAAAAATCTTTTTTTCTACAAGCATGCGTAAAACAACACTTTCCCGCACGCATTTTAATTCAGAAAATATCTCTTTCCCGCACGGAGTGCGGGAAATACTTTTTCCCGCACGGCGTGCGGGAAAGATTTTTTCCCGCACGCATTTTTTTTTATTAATTAGAGATGTTGTTCGATAACTTTTTTGACAAATTATTGTATTATTATCTTTATCTTGTTGGACTACATACAAATAGTAAAAAAAATTAAGATTATTTTACATGAAAATAGGGATTTTTAAAATGTTTGTTTTTAAAAAAATCATAATTTATTAAATCACCCCTGTAAACCTTATTCAAAGCAACAACAAATTCACCTGTTTAAGTAGGGTTGCTATAGCTGCAGTCGTGTATTTATTGACACTATGAAAGATTTAATTGTCAGAATTGCATCTTTTCAAGTATCTGAATAGTAATCCAGGTGATTTTTAAAGTTTTGATTCAAAAAAATTAAATGGATAATTGCGATGAAGACCTTCCGCACAGTATTTTGGAGGCTGCTGCTGAGGCCAACCTAGAACTCCTTCCTGCGATTTCCAAACAAAGGTATGAAAGGCAGTATGATCATTTTGTTCAGTGGGCTCGTCAAAAGGGAACCAACAATCTAAAAAAAGAGGAAGTTTTACTGGCTTATTTTTTAGAACTAAGTAAAGTTATAAGACCCAATACTCTTTGGTCCCGATTCTCAATGATAAAGGCTGTTATGAAACTAAGAGAAAATTTCGATATTGGCAACTTCTACAAATTAATTACATTTTTAAAAAAACAATCTGTAGGCTTTTCCCCAAAAAAAGCCAAGGTTTTCAATAAAGAAGATATTGCCAAATTTATGGTCGAAGCTCCAGATGATGTTTATTTATTAATTAAAGTGGCCACTATCTTCGGTTTAGCAGGAGCTTGCAGAAGAGTAGAACTCACAAATATAACCTTAGAAAACATCGAGGTTAAAGAAAACTACATCACAATAAAAATAACTGATTCGAAAAATCACACATCCAGAGCTTTTGTAATCTCGGAAGAAGTAAACAACGGTAGATATTTTAAGCTTATTAAAAAATATGCATCATTGAGACCTTTAAACACACCTCATCGTCGTTTTTTTGTACAATTTAAACAAGGCAAATGCACTAATCAATGTGTAGGAATCAACTCATTTGGAAAAATGCCTTCTGAAATTGCGGCCTACCTAAAGCTTCCGGATCCTCAGTGCTATACAGGTCATAGCTTCAGACGCTCTTCTGCGACATTTTTGGCTGATTCTGGAGAAGAAATTACAAATATTAAGCGACTGGGCGGCTGGAAATCTACCACCGTTGCGGAGGGATACGTAGAAGATTCCGAAATAAAGAAAAAGAACCTATGCAACAAAATTTTAACACTAAATGAACCACAACCAGAAGCGCAGGAAGCGTGCCAATTAAACATGACTCCAGCTATATCCTTCAGTGAAAGCAGTAGACCAACTGTGGAGCAACAACTTAATTCGGCAATTAGCCTACAAAAAGCTATAAATTGTACTTTTAATATTAATATTAATAATAAATAATTTCAAATTTTGTTACGTTGTTAGAAGTTAAAATAAAATTTAAAAAATGTATAAAGTATCTTTTTTATGCTTGTAGAAAAAATATTGATCCTAACTCTTGCGGAAATTAACTTTCCCGCACTTAACTGCTTGCCCGAACTCCGCTTCGCGTCGTTCGGGCATCGGCAGTTCGCGTGCGGGAAAGTATAACTTTCCGCACTTGTTAGGATAATAACTATTATGACAATCTATTCAATATTAATCTCCCTAACAACCAAACAATCTACACTACAAATTAAATTAATTAAGACAACCAAGATGTAAATAGCGTAACACCTTCCCAGAATTCTACTGAGAGACGCGTCACCGAAAAAAAAACATATCAATACATATTAGAATTCTGGGAATGTTATTCGGACTTTAGATATTGGTTACTAGATTAAAAAATCATTAAAAGAATAAAAAACTAAAATATAATTTATTTTGACGAGAATTCTAAAAAGTAAAATAAAAACATAATTTAAAAATGTAATATTGATAATAAGAAGAGTTAAAGAGTAAACAAAACACATAAAGCATTTAAAAAAGAACTCAGAGTAGATCAGAAGAAAGTGCAAGTAACAGGAAGACTTAGCCAACAGAAAGAAAACAAGGAGAAAATAAAACTACAAAATATTTTTTTATATTTTTCTGTAATGGCAATCAATTTTAAAAGTGCCAACATCTACAACCTAAAACATTGTATTAGTCGAGGCAATGAAGCACTAAAATGCCAAAGATAGGAAATCTTTTAGGATAGGACAAATCGGAATGCGATTTTTTCTATTTGCTTTTAAAAATTATTTACACCATTCCTACCTACTTTCTACCTAGTACAAACTGGAAGTTGCATTGCTGCAGCCAAAAATGCTTTCAAAAATTGCATTTTTAAAAGTTTTTTTTGACAAATTTAATAACTTTGCAAATAGGAGTCAGAATTGGCCCAAGTTGGGTACCCAGGGGTTTTTAAGGTCGCTGATCACGATTATAATGTTTAAATTGACCCCACGAACACCTGGAGCTTAGGAACTTCGACGAACGTCATCTCCGGGGACTATCCCGAACTTCATGCGAGGAAGGAGAGAAACTCGGTTCGTCTTTTTCAATTATGTCTGGGAAAACCCTCGGGGATGTCGTCCAGAGCCAGGTTAGGGCGCACCAGGTGTCCGTGGGGTGTTGGCCGGTGCCATATTTGACTTCAGCGCCCCAAGAAATCATCCGTTATGATTGTCGCTTCCTATTTGTAATTGTCTCTGGGAAAACCTCGGGGATGACTTTCAGAGCTAGGTTAGGTCGCTCCAGGTGTTGGGGGGTCGTTTACCACATGAAATTCGGATTTAGCGCACACAAAATGCCCCCAAAATTCTTGAAGATGACGTCCGCATTCAGGTTAGGGCGCACCAGGTGTCCGTGGGGTGTTCGCCGGTGCCATATTTGAATTCAGCGACTCAAAAAATCTCCGGGTGTCGAGTTTCTCTCCTTCCTCGAATAAAGTTCGGGATAGTCCCCCGGAGATGAGACGTTCGTTGACGTTCCTGAGCTCCAGGTGTTCAGGGGGTCAATTTAAACATCATAATCGTGATCAGCGACCTTAAAAACCACTGGGTACCCAACTTGGGTCAATTCTGACTCTTATTTAAAAAGTTATTAAATTTGTCAAAAAAATCTCTCAAAAAATGCAATTTTTGAATGCATTTTTGGCTGCAGCAATGCAACTTCCGGTTTGTACTAGGTAGAAAATAGGTAGGAATGAAAAAAATAATTTTTGAAAGCAAATGCAAAAAACCGCATTCCGATCCGTCCTATCCTAAAAGATTTCCTATCATAATGCTTCATTGCCCCGACCAAGTTCTCTAGGTTCTCTAGGTTATAGATATTTGCTATAATATCACATTCAAAATGTTTTAGTACAATATTCTTAACTATAGATTTATAAGCAAATTTTCTATATGCTAGAAGGCTCGGCGGATGTTAACCGAAAGGTTAAGTAAAAGAATGTCACTTCTCGGGTGTTCTTATAAATTCTTGACATTTATATTATTTATTTTATTTTATTTCTATAACACCGTATACTTTACAATATTTAGTTAAAAACAGTTTTTAGTTATAACAATGAAAACACTAATTAAAAAATAATCAAATAACAAAATTAATACAAGAAAACTCTCCATGGGTAGAGTTGTCACAAAGGTTTTATCAGTACAGGCACCGTACACATAAGACTAGTAGGGTCACTCATTCAGATGCCGACACGTTCATAGTCCAGGGAAGTTAGTTTTTCTCGTGACTTCGAATAATCCAGGTATCTGACAAGTTTTTATGTTATTATAGACCTATAGGAAGAAAACCTACCGGTTTCCTGCACAGAATTCGGAGCGGTATTTTAATTATTAACAATTTAGTGCAAAAAACACGATTTTTTCGGTTTTTGCATCCCTAGTAAAAAGGTAAATGGTTGACATACAATTACAAAATTTTATCTTTAAGAACATTGCAAATGTTTTAAAATGGCGTTTTTTAAAAATTAGAAAATCAAATTGTTGCTCCGCAAACTGCAAAATAAAGCAAAACCGTTATTTCTTAATAACTATTATTAAAATTAATCTGGATCTTTAATATTTCACCCAAAGTTGGGCATTGGGGTACTTAATAAACCCTTAAAATTTCAGACCGATCAATTAATCAGTTTAAAAGTTATTCTATTTGTTTATCCCAGAGAACTTTTTTTTGCAATACCATAAGACAGAAAATAATAAAGATAAGGCAATTCTGCAAATGCCTAATGAAAGTAGAAGACTTATAATATTAATATGTATTAAAAAAAAATTAAAAAATTTATTTATTATAGTCCAAAATTATAATGGAAAATTATTTAAATTGTTAGTTTATAAACATTTACAATAACTTTAAAAATATTATCCGTAGAAAAAATCTTTTTACATATTCGAAAAGCTGGAATTTTTACACGAATTTTCAAAAAAAAAATTGTTCTAGGTCAATTTGGGATATGAATATCCCCACCAAGGCAATCGAAAACATTTTTAAGTAAACATCATTGAGTTGAGACGTTTTAATATTTGGATTACTCAGATTTCAATATTTGAAAATATTGTTATTTTAGGAGCAGTATTTATTTGTATATACATTTAAATCTTTATATATTTATATAAAACATACATTTTTTAGGTAAAATTTAATAATAATTAATTATTTATTAAAGATAATTTATTTATAAAAGTGTACTTTATGTTTTTATATGATTATTAATGATAGTATGATTAAAAAAATAGATTTTTAAAAGAAAATTGTTTTTTCAAAAATTGTTTAAACAAATTGGACTGTTTAATAATTAATAAATTTTTAAACAAATTGCATATTTGTAATGTACAAAAAAGATACATACAAATTAAAAAAGAAAGATCAAAATCCATTGAGTAGATCTGGAGATATAGAAAATTGTAGTAGTTTGAAGTTGCTTTTTCAGTTTTTGAAATCGTGGATCTGTCGGTTCCCCCTCCACTTACCACGACTAAAATTCGTAGATGGTCCTGTAAAGGTGCATTGTTTGTGTAATTTTTTTCATAAAAAATACTAACCCCATTCATTAAAATGGCACCAATTACGTTCCTTAATTATTATAAACAAATTAGTTGTGAATTTAAAAAAAAATGACTAACTTTGGCCCAAATTGACCTAGACCATCTTTTTTTTTTGAAAATTCGTGTAAAAACGCCAGCTTTTTAAATATGTAAAAATATTTTTTCTGCGGATAATATTTTTTAAGTTATTGTAAATGTTTATAAACTAACAATTTTAATAATTTTCCATTATAATTTTGGACTATAATAAATAAATTTTTTAATTTTTTTTTTAATACATATTAATATTATAAGTCTTCTACTTTCATTAGGCATTTGCAGAATTGCCTTATCTTTATTATTTTCTGTCTTATGGTATTGTAAAAAAAAGTTCTCTGGGATAAACAAATAGAATAACTTTTAAACTGATTAATGGATCGGTCTGAAATTTTAAGGGTTTATTAAGTACCCCAATGCCCAACTTTGGGTGAAATATTAAAGATCCAGATTAATTTTAATAATAGTTATTAAGAAATAACGGTTTTGCTTTATTTTGCAGTTTGCGGAGCAACAATTTGATTTTCTAATTTTTAAAAAACGCCATTTTAAAGCATTTGCAATGTTCTTAAAGATAAAATTTTGTAATTGTATGTCAACCATTTACCTTTTTACTAGGGATGCAAAAACCGAAAAAATCGCGTTTTTTGCACTAAATTGTTAATAATTAAAATACCGCTCCGAATTCTGTGCAGAAAACCGGTAGGTTTTCTTCCTATAGGTCTATAATAACAAAAAAACTTGTCAGATACCTGGATTATTCGAAGTCACGAAAAGGGTTTGTTTTTGCTTATTACCCTGGTCTATCATTCCCTTCACCCCGTCTATCTTTCCAGCCTCGTTTCAGCCACCAAATTTCAATTCAGAGTGAACAGAGTCACCGTACACATAAGACAGACGGTGACAGAGTGAATCGCGTTAACAAAGAGATCAAAGAGACAGAGCGGCACCGTCGGCAATATAATGTTCAAAGAGATCAAAGGAAAAAGTGAACCTACTAGTCTTATGTGTACGGTGGTACAGGTTAAATATTTAAATATTTTATAACTACAAATATTGGGGTATCTAATAATCCTTAAATAGGTTATTTAAGAAAATTTAACTTTTTGTTGTTATTAATATTTTCAGGATGATATGTAGTTAATATATTTTTAACAATTTAAGTTAATAAATGCTGGAAAAATGAAGTTGGATGCGATCATCAAAATGTTTCAGCGGTATGAAACAAAATATGGAGTTAGATATGCAAACTACATTGGCGATGGTGATTAGAAAACTTATTTAGGAATTATAAAAGCAAATCGTTACAAAAATATAACTGTAAATAAAAAGGAATGTATAGGGCATGTTCAGATGCGAATGGGGAATCAATTACGCAAACTCAAAGGTTTTGGTGGTAGAGGTAAACTTACAGGAAAATTAATAGACAAATTAACTGTGTACTATGGTTTATCAATACGTCGACATTGTGATTCTATGAAAAATATGAAATCTCCTATAATGGCAACTTTTTATCACTACAGCTCGAGTGATGAAAATTCAAATCATAATATGTGTCCAAAAGAAGAAGAATCTTGGTGTTCTTATCAGCGCGCTGAAACTCGTGAAGAGCTTGCTACTTATACTCACGATTATTCTCCCTTACCTCCTGATGTTTTACTAGCTATTAAGCCAATTTATGGAGATCATTGTAATGACAATTTACTTTCAAGATGTATAGGTGGATTCAATCAAAATAATAATGAGAACTTTAACCAACTGATGTGGAAAATATGCCCAAAAACTATAACTAAATTACTGCATTATTGATCATAATAAATACACTGGGGCTTGATTGTGGGCCTAATTCTCATCGGTATGCTGAAAAACCGATACTGCACGTGTGAAAGTGGCAGATAAACGCGCTAACGACAACACTCGAGAAGGTATAATGCTGCGTAGACAACATCAAGTAAATGTTTTGGAAGCTGCTACAACGGCTGAAGAACTACTATATGGCCCAGAAATAGATGACTCGGTGTAAGTATAATACGTTTTACTTTACGTAAATTGAGTATAAAACTTTAAATGTGTTTTTCTCAAAACTATGTTTTTTGAACTGGTGATAGCTCGAAAACCGCTCGATACATTTTAATGAAATTTATACAACTTCTTTAAAACATAAAAACCTAGTGCCTGATCAAAGTTTTTTTTTTATTTTGATTTTTTATAAACAATAAATCGTTGGCTTTTTCCTCAAAAATCTGGAAAAAAATTTCCTTAGGCCGCCATTTTGTCAATTTAAAAAAAAAAGAGAAAAACTTCGATCACGGACGAGATTATATATTATTAGAACTCATTTTTGTTGTTCGATTGATTTTAGAGAATTTCCTAGGAGTAGTGATGGTCACCGCAAGGAGCGTCGGTTGAAACTGGATCAACTCAAACAGCCATTACTTTTAAAATAGGTTATGGTTCGGTTAGTTTCATTTTGAATATTTTAAATTATATTTAAAATGGACAGTAACGATGATGTCAAGAGGTGCAAAACGCATCCATTGTTACTAAACATCGCTACTCATGTGGTTTTAAATTTATTGCCAAATAAAATCAAGGCGCAAAATATGAATTTGCTTATAAACGTTTTATGGATCATTCCCGTACACAGGTACGGAATAGTATATTCTGTAACAAGGTTAGAATGAAAATTCGATACGAGTGGAGAATTCCGAACGCGAGCGTAGCAAGCGAGAGGCACCACGAGTTATCGAATTTTCATTCTAACCGTGTAACTGACTGTATTTTCTCCACGACCATGTAATAATTCTATTTATTTAAATTGAAATATGTAGTAAAACAATTAGAACGTCGCACTGACAAACTGAGTGACAGTTTTAAAATTCGAAGGGCAATCTATGTTTTTTGTTGAGCAATTACAGAATGTTATTCCGTCACTAGTTATAGAATGGAAATACATGCAAAACACATAAGAAGCAAGTGTTTCAGAATGAATATTCTATCTCAAGAGTGAGAATGAACACTTTCTATTATTAAAAATGAAGTCGGAATTATTACATTCATTAATGGTCGTGGAGAAAAAATATTCCCGTACAGTACGGAAAAGTTCGTTGCCCAGCAACGGACTAAAATACAAGAATAGTGTATTTTGCGGCTCGAATTTGATCCGAGAAACTAGACATTTCGAAGCGATTTCAGAATAGGAGTTTGCGCACATGTTGCACACAATACTTTTTCTTCGATCACGATTTATAATAATTAAAAATAAAAAACTTATTTGCAATCTGTAACTATTTTTATTATTATAAGGTATATTACAGGAATGCAAAATAATAATTATAACACTTAATTTAACCCAATTTAAATGATTATATTAAAGTTAATTAAATTTAAGACAAAAGCAATAACCATTTTTTATTTAAAATTATAATTTATGGTAAAATTTGAGCAATTTTGAAGTATTAATCCAGGAGTTTCTCTATTTTTTACCAAATTCTCGGTAAGACAAATATTTGCCGATGATGTGGAAGGTTTTTCTTTTTGGTTAATTGGGGAGTCTACTGTGTTTACAATTTTATTGGCTATCTCTATTTTATTGGCGATGGCGTCATCGACATAGCTTTCTGCAATATTGCTTGATTGCCATCCACCATGGCGTTTAAGCGGGCTCGCACACCGGAGCAATATGCAACTAGCAACAAGCAATAAGCAACAGGCAACATATTTTGTTGTCCTTCGCACACCAAAGCAATAAAAAATCACTTGTTGAAAATTTCGTCTGATGAAGACGAAGTGATAATGTTGTGGCACTTGTTAAGGAGAAAGAAAAGAAAAAGGAGACTATATTGGATTCATCCAGCATTTAAATGTCAGCATAAATGTATCGCGTAGGTGTGTAGATGTGTATATATGTGTCCTTTGTAAAATGATAGTTATAGTGTACTAATCAAGTTTAATTAGTGTGTTAGGTATCAAAAGATAGATAAATGTAAGTGTATTAAGTTAGTTGAAATAAATGTGGAAAAAAAAACATAAATAAGAACAAATATCAACTTTTGAAAAAAATCATAACAAACACCGAAACCTAACTGGATATCCTGACTCAGCATAAATATAATATAAATATAAAGGTATCCATACACTAAAATGCCAACTGAGCCTACAAATTCAATACTATTAGCGGAAATTACAAATTGTAAAAATGATTTAATAAATATTATAAAAGCCAGTGAGGCAAATATTCTGCTCAAATTTGAATCATTGAAAGAAAAAGTGAAACATCTAGAAGAGGAAAATATTAATCTAAAAAATTAAGTAGAGCTACTAGAAAGATATACAAAACGAAACAATATTCTGATATTTGGAATTAAACAATCTGAATCAAATATATCTGCAGATGAAATCTCTAATAAATTAAACTCACTTTTAAATACCAACGTTAAACCTGATCATATTAATGATACATACAGATTAGGAAAATCAGCCACCGCCCCTGTAAAAGTGGAATTTCAATCGAACTTGACAAAAAAATATGTCCTACGCAACTGCTCCAAGCTGAAGAATACTAATATAAGAGTATCCCATGATTTAACTTTTGCGCAAAGGGAGATTAATAACATATTAAGACGACATTCGAAGGAAGTTAAAAAAACAGCTAATACTTGCTACATAAAAGGAGAACGATTGTACGTGGATAATAAAGTATTAACAGCTGAAGACATACTGGAAATCGAGAATACCCCTCGTAAAACACTGAGTGCCCCTAATACTCCGTCTTCTGTGCATCAAAAAAATCTAAAATCGTTTAAATTATCACCTACTAACAAAGAAGAAAAACAGGAAGATTGTGAAGAAACGGATAAAGAAGAAGAAAATTTCAGAAACAACGATAGTAGCAAAGTGAATCAGGGTAACGCTCCAAAGACTGTCTTAAATAAAAAAAATGGACCAAACAATACAGGTACTAAATCCTTGGTAACTCGATCCCGAATTGGATCGTCAAGCCAAAAGTAATAAATTATTTTTTTTTGCAAACGAACTACTGGAAGCGGAAGAAGAGAGCGACAACGGAGAAGCCAAGAGTCAGAGCTCACCATCTACACCTATTCAAGGCCCTCCTCCCGTCTTAGATAAGCAACAAGTGAAATTTTCAACGAAAAAGAATACTGCAACAGTTACTTCCATATATAAAAATATAACGGCTCATAACAGTGTTCCAAAAATCCAAAACTGCAGCAAGTCTCAGGAAGACCATTAAGATCAAATTCAAATTCCTCTACAAAATAGGAACCAGTTGTTGTTTAATGTTTCGTTTAGTGACTCTGATAAACATTTAGTAATTCTTATAAACAATATATATATACATATCTTACTAGTTCTAAAATATTTTTTTTTTATCTTTCGTATACTTACTTCTTTTATTATTATTATTTTCTTTTTTCTTAAATTTACTGTAGTGTTAGCCATCTATAATTTGATTAACTAACATTTAACAGGTATGGATGCGTATATTAGAGATTTTAACATCTCTTCTATAGAAACTTATACAAACAAGTTTATAACGAAGGAAAATTTAATCAAAATGATGGAGTCATCGTTTATATTAAAGAAATCTTTGACTTCACCTATAAAGTTGATTCAATAAACAATTTCAACTTTCTATTAGTTAAAATAAAATATAATACGATGAACATGGCTATTACTGCAAGTTACAGACCCTCAGGATCCACTACAAATGACTATCTAAACTCACTGCAAGAATATTTCGATAATTGTATGATTAAAAACGAAGATATCTGTATCTTCGTTGGTGACATAAATATCAATTTACTTGAAGATACTCAAACTAAAATTGATTATGTTAATATTCTCTCTGAATTTGGATACATCTCTACTATAAACAAACCAACAAGAATACAAAATCAAAGCAAAACTTGTATAGACCACATATTTCTTAAATATCACAAATCGGAAAATACAGTCCCAATAATAATTGAAAATAGTATAACTGACCATTTTACAATCATGCTCCAAATCATCTTCGATAAAAAAAATTTAATTCAAAAACAAAACATATCTTATATAAGTCATACAAACTATAAACAAATTAAAACATTAGCTGCAAAAACTCAATGGAATATCATCTACTCTGAAACAAACCCTGAAATGGCTGTTAATAAATTTATAAGTCTACTTAATGACCTAATAACTAAATGTACAAAGAAAAAAAAACTTAAACGGAAACATGATAAAATTGCACCATGGGTAACAAATAGTCTTTTAAATTCAATAAATGAAAAAAATAAATTGTTTAAGTTAGTATCAAAGTATCCAAATAACCAGCAACATAAGCAATCATACAATAAACTAAGAAACATAGTTTCCAATAAAATAAAAACACTAAAGCGAACCTACTTTGTTAACGAAATCATAAAAAACTCGCAAAATTCGAAAAACCTTTGGAATATTGTAAAAGAGCAATTTGGAAAGAAAAAAACAGAAAATAATATCGAACTAATTAGCAATGACAGAGGTCACATAATAACAGACAGCAAATTAATTTGCGAAGAATTTAATAAACAATTCATAAACACTGCAAAACACCTCGCTGAGAAAATAAGTGCTGATAAATCGAAACCCATCACTAGAGTCTCACTGTTAAGTTCTATCGTTATATTACCAACTCTCTCTCTCTCTCTTTGGCACTACAACTCTGGGTGAGTCTTGGCCGCACACACTATTGCCCTCCAGCTCTGTCTATCCTGAGCTTCCAATTCCCAAAGGGTTATACCCATTTTCCTCAAGTCCTCCGTAACTGCGTCTTTCCACCTCCTTCTAGGCCGGCCAACAGATCGTCTTCCTTCTGGCCTTTCACAGTATATGATATTTAAAAGTCTCTGATCATTGCTCCTAACAACATGCCCTGCCCATCTCAGTCGACCAGATTTAATACATCTTACTATGTTTTCCACACCATATAGTTGTTCAAGTTCATTATTATTTCGACGTCTCCATTCTCCTGTTACAATATCCCTGGTTGGTCCAAAAATCGTTCGTAGTATTTTTCTTTCGAAGACCAGAAGCTTGTCGGTTTCTCTTTTGTTTAGGACCCACGTTTCGCTACCGTATGATAAAACAGGGCGTATTATGGTCTTATATATTTTTATCTTAGTTCCTCTTGTAAGTATTTTGGATCTAAGGAATCCTGATAGCGCATAGAAAGCCCTATTTGCCGATGCAATACGTGCGGTTACCTCTTTTTCGTTCCTGTTGTCATCTGTTATTGTCGCTCCTAGGTATTTGAACTCTTTTACGACTTCAAAATTGTAGTTATCTATTGTAATATTTTGCCGTATTCTTTGCCTGGGGTTCTTAGATGTTATCATATATTTAGTTTTAGCTTCGTTGATCCTTAATCCCATTCTTTGAGCATGATTTTCAAAAGAGGAGAATATTTCTTTAACATCTATAGTATTATGTGCCACAGCATCTATGTCATCGGCAAAGGCTAACATAAGTTTCGTACCATCCGTTGCGAAACCCGGTGTTATTTGGGGAGAGATTTTCTTCATGGCCCAGTCCAGAGCCAGGTTAAAAAGCAAAGGGGATAGAGGGTCTCCCTGTCGCAGGCCTGTATGTATTTCAAATATTTCTGACGTAGTCTGACCAATTCGTACTTTTGCTTTGGAGCCCCCTACGCACATTCTAGTTAAATTTATTAATTTTAATGGGATTCCCAATTCCCTCATTGCATACCATAGCTGATCCCGGTTGACTGAGTCGTAGGCCTGCTGGAAATCCAAGAATATTTGGTGTATGTCTTTATTGAATTCCCAGCATTTCTCCATAATCTGGCGGACTATAAAGATTTGATCCGTCGTAGACCTCCCCGGTCGGAATCCACATTGGTAATCTCCTAATATTTCCTCGGCATATGGTGTTAGTTTCTGCACAAGGATCAATGCCACTATCTTATAGGTGGTATTTACCAATGATATTCCTCTATGGTTACGACAGTCCGCTTTCTTTCCCTTTTTATGGATTGGTATTATTATGCTACTGTTCCACTCATCTGGCATCTTACTGGCATATTACCAACTGACACTAACGAAATCATGCAAATAATAAAAGAACTTAAAAATAAAAAATCAGTCGGGGTAGACGGTATTCGTGCAGAAGTTTTAAAAGAAATTTCAAATGAAATCGTTGGACCATTAACTTATACCTTAAATCTATGTCTCACCCATGGAATATATCCATCCGAATTTAAAAAAACAATTGTAATACCTATTTTTAAAAAAGGCGATAAATCAGTAGTCAGCAATTATAGGCCCATTTCGCTAGTCACTCATTTATCGAAACTTTTCGAGAAACTAATACAAAAGAGACTTAACTCGTATTTAAAAAAGGACAACATTTTATCTGATAAGCAATTTGGATTTACAGAAAAAACCTCGACCCAGGATGCAATTTTATACCTCACAAACAAAATTCATACTTCGCTAGAAAACGGTAAACCTTGTTTATGTGTCTTTATAGACTTAAGCAAAGCTTTCGACACGGTTAGTCATGATTTACTACTACAGAGTCTTGAGGATATTGGAATTAGAGGTCATTGCTTGGACTTATTTAAAAGTTATTTAACAAATAGATATCAGATGGTAAGAGTAAATGGTGAACAAAGTACAGAACAATTAGTACAATGTGGGATACCACAAGGAACCGTATTAGGTCCAACCCTATTTAACATCTATATTAACAACCTATTTTCACTAGATAGCTGCGGCGAAAAAATTGGGTTTGCGGACGATGCAGCAATTTTGTACGAGAGCGAGAATTGGGACTTACTAAAATCTGATGTAGAGAATGATTTTTTAAAAATAAAAAACTGGATGGACCACAAACTTTTAACAGTCAATGTAGAAAAAACAAAATACTTACCATTTAGTTGCAATTCGACGGGACTTCCAGAATTCACCCAACTCAATAGTCTGGAAGTTCTTCGAAGGAGATTTCTAAAGTTGATATTAGACAAAGATTTTAGATATCCTTCATATTTACTTTACAACGAAACTCAAATAATGAATATAAAACAACTTTACTATAGGCGAGCAGCACTAACGTATAAAGCCTACAAATCAAATAATTTAACAAATGATCTTACACCATCACATACCTATCTCACTAGGCAAAGGAATCTACTGACTTTACCGTTAGTTTCTAAATCCATTAGTCAACGTTCCTTTACATATCTTGGACCCAAAATTTATAATTCTTTACCACAAACTATAAAAGACTCAAACAGTATCCACTCATTCAAGAACAAACTAAAACAATTCATCCTTAATAATAGTAATCACGTCACAACAATCATTAATGTCTAAAAAAAAAAAAAAAAACTGAAAATATTTTAATTTTTAATATAGAGTTATATCAATTTATTTTCATCATATACACATCCATAGTTACCTGAATAAAAAAAAAACCTTTTAGTTTATTTATATTGTTGTATTATTTTAGTATTTTATATTGTATATAGTTTTTGTATTTTATGTGCCTTATCGAAACAAGTGTAACAACACTTATCGATTTTACTACTTTATTCTCTTGGATGTAATGTCAATGTTTGTATTTATGGGAATAAAGATTATTATTATTATTATTATTATTATTATTATTATTAAAGCGTTGAGTAAACATGGAGCCAGTATGTGCTCAAGAATTAAAGAAGCATCCCACACAGTTTCAAAACTGTTACCGAATGAGTCCGAGTACTTTTGAAACGTTAGTTCCGCTGATAGCACCTCATATTACAGATATCCGATCAGCCCACAGGAACAACTTTTAATTACATTAAGGTAAGATAAATTAAATAAAACATACATAAAAAAGTATTGTATTAAAAAAACTAAAAAATATAAATAATTTATATTATTGTTCTGTTAAAGACGAATTCCTATTGTCATCAACTGACATGTTGGGTGAAAAATTAAAACCCTTAATGAGTTAACAATGCTTGATGAACGAAATATTGGCAAATTATGGGCGATATAGTTGCTTTTCAACCGGCACGTCGTGTTGCTAGCAACATATGTTGCTCTAGAAAGGCGATAGCGATATCGTATTGCGTCGGTGTGCGAGATCCATAACAATGTAATGGAAAAACACATTGGCGATAATATTGCTTATTGCATGTTGCTAGTTGCTTATTGCTCCGGTGTGCGAGCTCGCTAAGAGTTAATAAATCTCCTCCTGCGTTTACTAAAATAGTTGCAGAGGAGCGTCGAAAAGAATGGCCAGTATAAAGATTAGGGTTCGGCAATTGTAAAAATTCTGCCACTTGTTTAGGCATATTGCCAATTTTGTTAATTTCGACAATTTGCCTTGTGCATTTACCCCCTTGATAATTCACAAAAAGGCGTCTGTCAATGACGTTATCAGGTCGCAGACAAGCGTACTTTTTGTAGATATTAAAAAATTCTCCAGTTACCGTAAAGGATCTTTCAGTTTTAGTTTTCGTACTTCGAAGCCTAACCAATAGGCAGTCCCTAAATCTTCCAAGTCATCTAATTTTAAATTCCACAATTCTTCTCTTCGACAGGCACCAGTTAAACCGATCGCAAGGACAGTCTAGAAGTTAAAATAATTGTTATTAAATAACTTATATTATAAATAATGAAACGTTTATTTACCTTTGTTAATAAATATTTATAATCAGGTGCTTCTCTCAAAAATTTATGGATTTCTTCAGATGTTAACGTTTTTGATTTTTTAGGTTTGTAATTGTCATTTTGTCTTTTCAGAAATGCTTTTAATTTCACATATTTCGAAATATCCACATTGTTTTTTATACTTAATGTACTTCGCAACATTGAATATTGGGACCAAAGTGTCGAAGCTTTATAAGATTTTGTTTGTTCTTGAAAATAAGCAAGCATTACACTTTCAGAAAATGATAGTATTTCTTTATTTTCTCTCCATTCCAAAAATTTTCGATAAGCGCATTCATACTTTTCTCTTGATTTTTCTGGCAGAAGGTTTAGAGTTGCATTCAAAGCAATTTCCAAAATTTTTGGTGGTGTGTTTTCCATATATTCATCTTCTGAATATGAAACTACTTCCATTACACTTTGAAACAATTATATAATGATTCGTCCCGTTGTCAAATATTTAGATTAAAAGTGTATGTAAATTCTTATGTATTATTTTTCTATAAAAATAATTATTAAAACTATTTAAATATGGATAACGTCAAAATATATATTACAAATCACGAACTGTCAGCCTCCTACAGGGCCTCCTACGATAGATGCGTGGGAGATCTAATAGGTAATAGGTATGCGCATGTTCAGTATGCGGTACAGAGAATTCCGCACACTTTTCCGCACAGTGTACGAAATTACTAACTTTGCATTGAAGTAAGCCGTGTCTATTTGCATTCTTTTCATAGTGATCGTAGAAAAAAATATTTTTCTAGTACTCACAGAACAATTTAATTTTTTTCTATCTATTGTTGTACACCTTACAATAAAAATATAAAAAGGCTAGTTTTTACATATAAAACTATTAATCTGGTTAAACGTCTAATAATGTGACATTGTCAAAAATACATAAACTACATCAATAAGCTGAAGGACTTCGGTCGGTGGCCTTTTGGTAGGTTTTTATGCCAATTTGCCAATAAAGTACTTTTATTATTATTATTTATATTGATAAAAATGACAAATAGTCCGTTAAATGGTCAAATGAATTTTACTTTCAATTAAATACAAAACTATTGTTTCTTTGGTTAGCGAGGATCGGCGCACACGAATTGAGCCCAAAGCCAAGTAATCTTTTAACCCTACACACGAATCGAACCCGGTGTGGCACCGTTCCCCTAATGGTCAGTGGGTCTACTTAATCCTATGGCATCTTTCCCCTGGTTGTCCCTAAAAGGTGATGGCACTTTTCCCCTGGTTTAAATTTTATTCTCATAATTAAATAGTCATTAGCTTTCTCCCTACAAAATTTGAGTAACTTGTTATTCTACTTAGTTTTCATTTATTAACTAATAAAAATATACGTTTATAAGATTTTTATTAAATACATGTACATACTTAAAAACACTTGTATACATACACTTAAAAATACTTGTATATACAGAAAATTATCTATAAAACATTACATAAAAACATTATATACATTTTCTATATCGGTACGAAACGGATTGAACAAAGTCAAATCTTTGTATTTGACCGCTTTGATACATACTTACTAAATTATTTACGTACTCTAGGCGTTGTTTGTAAAGTTTGTTATTAATTTTTACAGGCAGATGCATACTGTTTATTTTAACCCTACACTGCTCAATGTATCAAATTTGAGACAAACCCAATTTTAACAAATATGACACACCGAATTAAAATTTAAGCACAACAGAGCTATGGAACATATTAGATACATTCCCTTTCTAGTACATTCATACATTTCTGAACGTGGCAACATCGTGTACTGTCTTGTAAAACGCGCGAAAGTCAGTTGTCACCCTCCTGTTATTTTACTAGTGAGGTTAAGTTTAGTTAACAAAAACAGGTTGATATTAGTTAAAAAAAATTCGAAAAGAGGTTGACCTTAAACGCCATCCTTGCAACTTCCCGCTAGTTTTAACCGCAAAGCTATAGTAATGTGACGTATTTTGACGTTTTTGACTTTTTTTGAAATGTTTAAAAAGCCATAACTTTTTAACGCCTTATTCGATTTTGATGTTCAAGATGGCATTCGGCGCAGTTTTTTGAGACCTAAAAACGTTACCGGGAGTGCAAAATCGGTTAGTCAAAAAATCTCTAAGTTATTGAAAAAAAAAAACACTTTTTTTGAAATTTTTCGACAACGATATCTCACGAACGAATCAACCGATTTTAATTTGCAAAACGGCATTCGACGTGGCTTTTTAATCTTAAGAGCTGATTAGGTTATGAAATTGATCGATGCAACAGCCCAAAAGATATGCCCAAAAAAACATCATTTTTACCAATTATTTTTTTCGGTTATTTTGAAATTTCTCGAAATCTACCGGCTCGAATCGGTTCAAACTTACAGGGAATCTAAGTTAGATGGAACTCTTTGGAATGCTTTTTATTTCATTCCGATCGGTCAAGCCGTTCAAAAGTTATAAGAGGTTTACGTACATCCACACACACACACACACACATCCACACGTACATACAGACATACAGACACCCTCGTAAAAATAGTCGGGGGAGGTTCCTAAGACCTCAAAACGTTGAGATCCGATGAAAACTCGATTTTCGAAAAACGGGGTGAAACCAATAACTTCCCGATTTTAAAAAAAAATTAATTTTTTTTAGCGGGAAGTTAATAGTTGTGTAAAATTGTGTATTGTGGTAACCAGACATTTAATAGTTATTTAAGCAACAAGTTAATTAATATAGAAGTTTAATAATCGAAATATGCGCGAGCGATAGCGAGCGCATTAATGTTTGAGATTATTAAACTTCCTATTAATTTAAGAGTTGGTTACAAAATTTTTCCGTCGACTTTTTTAAGAATAAAATAGCTTATAAATAAATATTAAATACTTGTTCTGTGTTAAAAACTTTTGATTTTTTTAAAACAAATCCAGTTTTCTTCTTTTTAATAAACATAATTAGTTTATTATATTTACTGATATCGACATTTGTATTAATAAGTAAGTATTTAAAGTTGTTCTTAGCATCGAATATTTTGGCCATAAACTGAGAAATGTGCTAGTACCTACCTACTGATTCTGAATAATGAGTAATATTTTTTGTTTTACACCATAAAATAAACTCTGCGTATGTTTTATTAAATAAAGATTTGCTTTAATCAGGCAAAAAATTTAATGACGTTTCAAATAAAATGGCATGATAAAAAAAACGCGACTGATCAAAAATATTGACATGGACAGATCTCAACATTAATAGTTAATAGCCTGTAAACGCTCTTGTTCGTTAATACGACTTATTAATGTTCAATTTTAGACAATTGTTAGTACATTAACATTGTTATTAATGTAAAGTCGACGGAAAAAGTTATTTGGTGATAGTTTTATAAATCACCGACTCTTATTTTCAAAGGTATGATAAAAAAATTGTTTGTATCATTTTTGATACATAATGCATTTTTGGAATTGTTTTAGATGTCAAATTGGAATATGAAAGGCCTTTATCAGAAAGAGAGCTTCTGGAAATAGTCGACAATTGGCATGATAGTGAAGATGACTTTGATTTATCTGATAATGAAAATTTGAATAATGAAATAGATGTAGAAAATTTAGACATGTCAAATATTCCAATCGTATTTGAAGATGAGCAGGATGGGGCAGAACTGGAAGATACTGCCGAAGATAATGGGGAACTGATAGAAGAAGACGAAGGTTTAAACAGTAAATTAAATGAAAATCCTAATGAAACAGAAAATAAAGAAAGAGGAAAAGAATTAATTGAAGATCTCAACGAGTTGTATTTTGTGGAAAAAAAGAAATTTAATGTTAAATGATGATGTTTTAAGATTCAAAGGTAATTCTTCATTGCCAGCATGTGTAATGGAACTTTCTACTCCTTTTCAATTTTTTAAGTATTTTTTTGAGGACAGTCTATTGGAAGAGATTACCAACCAATCGAATTTATACAGCGTGCAAAATAATCCTGCTAAACCAGCCAATATTATCATGGATGGCATTAGTAAATTCATTGGAATACTAATTTATATGTCAGTCATACATTTGCATAGCGCTCGTTGTTACTGGTCGAAAAATATTGGAGTGTCCCAAATAAAAGAAGCAATGAGTCAGCATGCTTTTGATCATATCAGAAAAAATATTCATTTTACCGATAATTCAAAATTGAAACCCAAGGATGATCCTCAATCAGATCGTCTTTATAAGTTGAGAAACGTTGTTGATCATTTAAATTTAAAATTTAAAAGCATACGCCACGAACAATATTTATGTGTAGACGAGCAATTATGTGCAACGAAGACCAGACATTATTTGAAACAGTACTTGCCCCTTAAGCCACATAAATGGGGATTTAAACTTTATTTGTTGAGTGGTGTAAGTTGTTTTGCTTATCAGTTTGAAATTTACACTGGCCAAGAAAACAGAGATCGTCTAAATACATTACCAGATCTGGGGTCTAGTGCCAATGTGGTGGTTAGATTGTGTCAGGGTTTATTTCGAAAATTACTATTCATCAGTTCCCTTAGTAGTATATTTGGCTAACCGAGGCATTTACTCATTGGGCACTATTAGAAGAAATAGGATTCCCAATTGCAAGTTGCCTTCGGATAATGAAGTAAAGAAGCAAGAAAGAGGAACATCGTACGAGTATGTAGCAAATGCCGAAGGAGTTGATATATCGACTGTTATTTGGAAAGATAACAAAACTGTTACTCTCATATCAAGTTTTGCAGGGCAGTTGCCGATGCACGAAGTGGATAGGTTTGACAAAAAAGAAAAGAAAAAAACCAAAATATCGTGTCCACATCTGGTTAACGAATATAACAGGCACATGGGCGGAGTAGATTTATTAGATAGTCTGACTGGTAGATACAAAATTAAACTCCGGACAAAGAAGTGGTACTTACGAATTTTTTTTCATCTTATTGATCTCACTATTGTAAATAGTTGGATTCTTTATAAAAAAGTATGCAAAGAAAATGGAGAAAAGTCTATGTGGTTGTTAAATTTTAGGATCGAGGTGGCTACTGTTTATGTAGAGCAGGTATGCTAAATTTATCAAAGCGAGGAAGACCATCTACAAATTCCATTGAACAGAAAATTCAGTTAAAGAAAAAGAAAGGACCTACAACGTATATTCCTCCTAAGGACGTTCGTACTGATGCTGTAGGACATTGGCCTATGTACACTAACAATCGGACCTGGTGCAAAAAACCAAATTGTAAAAAATTAACTTACATTAAATGTGACAAATGACACAAATTGTTTTTTTGAATTTCATCAATAAAAATATGATTTTAAAACTGTACTTAAATATTTGTATGCTCCTATATAGTTTGCCCAAATGCACTTTGTATCAAATTTGATACACTACCAAAAAATGTCTGGAACTTCGAAAACACTGGCTTAATTTTTTAATTTAAAAAAGGAAAGGAAAATTAAAACAAGAAAGTTGAATTAAAACTTAAATGGTAAAATACATGCGTTGATTTAAAATAAATAATTAATTGAATAATTAAAGGAATACTTACTTGTAGTAGACTGTGTATATATTTTCAATTCTAAATTTTCCATATTTATTATTTTCATAATATTCATATTTGTCATTAATAAAATCAATGAGTAAATGAGAAATTCTAAAAAAAAAATTCGAAAAGAGGTTGACCTTAAAGGCCATCCTTGCAACTTCCCGCTAGTTTTAACCGCAAAGCTATATAGTAACGTGACGTATTTTGACGTTTTTGACTTTTTTTGAAATGTTTAAAAAGCCATAACTTTTTAACGCGTTATTCGATTTTGATGTTCAAGATGGCATTCGACGCAGTTTTTTGAGACCTAAAAAGGTTACTGGGAGTACAAAATCGATTAGTAGAAAAACCTGTAAGTTATTGAAAAAAAAAACTTTTTTTGAAATTTTTCGGCAACGATATCTCACGAACGAATCAACCGATTTTAATTTGCAAAACGGCATTCGACGTGGCTTTTTAAGCTTGAGAGCTGATTAGGTTATGAAATTGATCGATGCAATAGCAAAAAAGATATGCCCAAAAAACATAATTTTTACCAATTGTTTTTTTATTTGTTGATTTATTTTAAGAGTTTCGAGAAATGGAATGAAAAAAAAAGTTGGGTTATGTAACACAAATTTATGAATATATATACGCAAAAATTACTCTTATAGATCGCCTCGTATATGGTGGGACACCCTGTATTTTTCTGTATTAGATATAAATAAAAAGTCATTTATAAAAGGGTGTTTTTATGATTCCTGTGTATATTTGGGTTAATTATGGATATTAACCAGACGTCATTTTAAAATCTAAAAGAGGTCGGATTAAGGTCTATCTATAGATGATATTGACGACAAAAAGACGTAATTTAGACGCCTAAAATAGGTCCAATTAAAGTCTAACTAAAGACCAGATTGACGTCTAATTGACTAGTAATGACGTCACCGTGACGTCTAAAACTGTCGTTAGAAAGACGTCATTTAGCTGTGACTTACTTACGTCTTTTAGACGTCATTTTCTTACATCTGCAGACGTCAATTAGCCCAATATGATGCTGTCGTTTAGACGTCATATAGACGACAATGGTTACCTAGCTAGTGGGGAAAGAAGCTTTTCAAACTTAAAATAATAAACAATTATCCACAATGCGACAAGAAAGGCTTTCAGACTTATCCATTACTAGTATTGTAAAAGAGCTCTCAGAAAATATAGATGGGTCCAACATATTGTTAAGACAGTTGCATTAAAAAATGCTAAAAAAGCAAACTTTACTGTATAACTTATTAGTAGAAATAGTAGATATGTTAGCATCCTTGCTTTTATGTATGAATTATGTGTTTATTTTTTTATTGCATTACAAATAAGTTGTAATATTATATTCTAATAAATAAACTGTGTATATTTGTCCATTTTTTTTAACTTAAATTACTTTCAAATTGGGTAGTATTACAGAGTCTATATATAATAAGTCGTTCTTCACACCCCTAGTGCTCTCGTTTACAATCTTTCCACTCTTGTGCTAAAATATTTTTTTGCTCGACATGCTTGTATTTAAATGCAGTTGGTTAAATACGCTGTAAGTATTTCACATAGACTAGGTAAGCACGTAATTGGTCTATATTATATGGTGTAAATGTGAACTGTGAAACACGTGAAACAAGTGCTCCTCAAAAAACCTAAATTTACCACAGTTTATACGGCTCCAATAATTGCAAAAATTAATAGAAGTACAGAAAAAATATCAATACAACTATCCTTAAAAAATCTTAAAAAATGGAGTAATGAAATACTGGAAATACTAGATTCTTGTAAGTACATATTTCTTACATTTTTATTGATTATTTTACTCGAGCCACACAAAAACACCAAAGAAGCAAATTCTTAATCCTTATCATCAAATATTTATAGTCCAGTCAAATAAATAATAATAATTACATTTAATGAAATAAGAAATGGATCAAAATACTGTAAAATTAATCTTAGATGAAATAAAAAGTTCTAAAGAGGAACTTAAATCTGTCATAGAAGCTTGCGAAGTAAGATTACGGTTAGAAATAGAAGGACAAAACGAGAAAATTAAGAAGTTAACAGAAGAAAATACAGGCTCAAAAAGAAAATTGAAGTTTTAGAAAACAAAACTAGAAAAAACAATATTGTGATATTTGGTTTAAATAAACCCTACAACGAAATCACCACTCACTCAATTTGTGAAGATCTAAAACTACTCTTAGATGTGAACATATCCACTCAAGAAATTAACAACCTTTATCCTTTGGGCAAAGAAAAAAATCCTCCCATTAAAGTTGAATTCTCAACTTTTTTGAACAAAAAGGAAATTTTGAAAAACTGCTACAAATTAAAAAACACAAATATCTCCATTTCTAGGGACCTTACAGAGGATCAGCGCGAAGAACAAAAAATTCTAAGGCATCATTTAAAAGTAAACAAAAGTACAAACAAATATAAAAAGTGTTTCATTAAAGGAAACAAATTAGTTCTGGACGATATCGAACTTTCGGCTGAAGAACTAGAAGATCAAGAAAGCATAGAAGAAATAAAATCCTCTAGTGAACCAAGTACTCCTTCACATTCTCTAAATCATCCCACTAATATCGCTCAAGAAATAGTGGATAAACATACAAAACAGGATAATCTGTTGAAACAAAATATCCAACAGAAACAAAATAACCAACAGAAACAAAAGACACTCGACGCAAAAAGAACAACTACCAGCCAAGTGAAATAAAACTACTAGTTTTTAAATAAAAAAAAAAAAAAAAAAAAAAAAAAAAAAAAAAAAAAAAAAAAAAAAAAAAAAAAACATATTGTAGAATAGTTACTTTTAGAATAATTTTGTATGGTTTGTTTAATTAATTGTTTAAATAATGGATCAGTATATACGAGATTTTAATATAAATCCGGTAAAATCTTATACTATTGGTACAGTTACAGAATGTTCGCAAATTTTTGAGGTTAACAAAAGTAACCCTAATTTTAAAATACTAGGATTTAATATACGTAGCTTAAATAAAAATTTTGACGAATTTCAAGCTTTACTCCATAATTTAGACAGCGACATCGATTGCATAGTTTTAAGTGAAACTTGGGATATTTTAGATCAAAGTTTGTTTAATATTAAAGGATACACACTAGTATATAACGAAGGCCAATTTAACCAAAGTGATGGAGTTATAGCTTATATAAGATCAGATTATTATTTCACATACAAAGTTGTAGAGATATTTAATAGAATTAAAGCACTAGAAATCATAATACATCTAAATAATAATATGAACATCATAGTTACGTCATTATATAGATCCCCAAGATCTGACGCTTCAGACTTCACAACACATTTGGAAAATTATTTGAGTACAATAAAATATAACAACAATGACATGTATATTTTCATAGGTGACATAAACATAGATATTCTGAAGTCACACGATAACGTAACTTCCGAATATCTAAACGTGCTTAATGAATTTGGGTACATATCAACAATCAATGAGCCTACAAGAGTACAGGGTAATAGCAAATCATGCATAGACCATATTTTCTTAAAGGCCAAAAAGTATGTAGAAGATACTTTGATTCCTGTGATTGTTAAAACCTGTATAACTGACCATTACGTAACTTGTGTTCAAATTATACAAGAAAATAATATGTCTAATAATAAAAACCTATCGAAAACTATAACTTCTATAAACGATAAAAAGTTAAAAAGGAAATTTGGTAACATAAACTGGGATTGCGTGTATACAGCTCCTGATATAAATACTGCAACTAACATATTTAAAAAAAAAACACTAGAAGCAATAGAAATGTGTACAGAAACTAGACAAAAAAAAAGAAAATACACAAAAATAGCACCATGGTTAACTAATGCTCTCCTAAAATCTATTAATAAAAAAAACGAGTTATTTAAAAAAACTATAAAAAATCCGGATAATATAGAATTTAAAAAAGATTATAAAAATTATAGAAATAAATTAAACAGTTTAATAAAAAAAACAAAATATAACTACTTCGCATCGAAAATTAAACATGGGAGTACTGACTCACAAACACTGTGGAGCATAGTACAAGAAAATAGCCATACCAAAAAAGCAAAGCCTAGTATAAATAGCATAAAAAGTGATGAGAACCAAATATTAACTGAAAAATTTAATATTGCAAATGAATTTAATATGAGATTTAAAGAAGTTGGTAAGAAGTTAGCAGAGAATATAAAAACTGATATGAACTATAAACCACTTCGTCATCTAGTCCCAAATTCATTTGTTTTTACGCCTGTGGAAGATGCTGAAATAAAATACATAATAAGTAACCTAAAAAACAAAAAAGCTGTAGGGATCGACAACATAAAATCAGAAATAATTAAAATAATAGCCCAGCATATATCCAAACCTCTAAAATATATTTTTAATGAATGTATGACAAAAGGAATATACCCATCCAGTTTCAAAAAGTCAATAATTATTCCACTACATAAAAAAGGAGACGTATTAAACGTAAACAATTATCGGCCAATTTCTCTCATAACACATATTTCCAAAATATTTGAAAAAATTATAAAAAATCGCTTAACATCCTATCTAAATAAATTCAACATTATCTCTAATAACCAATATGGTTTTAGAGAAAAAATCTCAACACAAGATGCCATATTGTCCTTAACATCTAAAATAACCAAATCGCTTAATGAAAGTAAACCATGTTTGTGTGTATTCATTGACCTATCTAAAGCGTTTGACACAGTCAATCACAATCTACTTTTACAATGTTTAGAGGACATAGGCATAAGAGGCAATTGCTTAAATTTTTTTAAGAGTTATCTTACAGAGAGAAACCAAGTCGTGAGAATAAATGATGTAATAAGTAGCCCTGAAACTGTTGAATTTGGGGTACCCCAGGGAACGGTATTAGGTCCAACTCTTTTTAACATTTATATAAATAATTTATTTGCGCTTAGAAGTTCTGGTGAAATTCTGGGTTTCGCAGATGACACTACAATATTTTATGAGTCTGACACCTGGAATAATTTAAAATTAAAAGTTGAAACTGATTTCCACAATATAAAAAAATGGCTAGATCATAAACTACTAACTATAAATCTCACCAAAACTAATTATATACCTTTTTCTTGTAATTCCTCTGGATTGCCGACTTTTAACCAATTACACATAGGTTCTCAAGAACCCTTTCAAATCTTACCAGTAAATAAAATTAAATATTTAGGTGTCATTGTGGACCAACATATGAAATTTAAATTACATATTTCATACATAGTTGACAAACTTAGAATAGTATTATATAAATTCAAAGTACTCAAAGATTTACTACCAACACACATTCTTAAAATATTATATTATGCACTAGTAGAAAGCCACTTACGTTACGGAATACTAATTTGGGGGTGTGCTTTGAAAACACATATGCAAGTTTTAGAGGTAATACAACGACGTTTTATAAAACTTATTTATTCAAAAAAAAGTCGCTATCCTTCCGACGCACTTTATAGTGAATGTAAAATAATGGATATTAGGCAACTATTTTTTTATCAAAGCAATGTTAGATATCACACAAAAAAAAATTATGCCATAACTTCATCACATAGTTATAATACACGGCAACAACACTTTTTTACCGTCCCCTTCATGTTAAAAACACTAACTCAGCATACTCATTTATACCTAGCACCTAAATTATATAATAGCCTTCCTGACCAGATAAAATTAATTCAAAACATACATCAATTTAAAAAACAATTAAAAGACTACATATTTAAAATAAATAGAAGTGCTATAACCTATTACTTTGATCTACAATGTACCATTTAACAAACTCCAAAAACTTAAATGTACCTGATATTCTTTTAGTACCTATACTTGTTTTTTATTTTTTTATTTTTTGCTTTATGTATACCTATTTACTGAAATTGTGCCATTATACAATTATTTTATATTAGTTTATTCATATCTATTTACTGTAACTGTGCCATTATACAATTATTTAAAGTATATTATATTATCTTATTTTAGTTTAGTAATTTTGTATACCTTTTTATCTTATCTTAATTTTATGTGTACTATTTTGTTAATTTATATTTACATTATTGTCCTTCCTCTGGAGGATTGCAGATGTTGCTGAAACAAGTAATTTATTTACTTATCGGCTATCAACTTTATTCATTTCTTTTTTGTATAATAATGTTTTGTAATGTAATTTATCTATTCGAATTCTGAATAAAGGGTTATTATTATTATATTATATTGAGTACGATTCTTCATTTGATAACTGTTAGGTATCATATTCGTCATTTCAATGTAAGGAAGTTAGGTGTGTCTTCTGGATTGTGAATAATATGAGTAAATTGAATTGCTAAAGAGTTATGTATACTGGTAAATTTTTTGTACCAAAATATTTGAATTTAGTCCACTCCAGGAGCTTTTCAGTTTCTGGAACATTTAATAACTTTGTGAAGAATTTGTGAAGCTTTAATTTAAAGTAAAAATATTAAAAAAATATAAGTCAAAGTTACTGAAACATACATTTGAGATCTTCACTTTCGGTTAACTATACATAAAAAAAACGGGTGAGGCAGTCAGTGGGACTGCCTGCAGAAGTTATACTTCTATGCACGTTCCCAGGTTCATGAATTTGTATGCAGAGGATTAAGCAAAATCATTATGAGGTCGCTAAACAGGAATATCATATTTGTGTTCAGCGACTTCAAAAACCTCCTAATACCAAGTGCACATTAATTTTGTATCCAATTTGCATTTGCACTGTCTCGGAGACCATCGCCATCATTATATTCGTATTCAGCGACCCAAAAAACCCCCGGGTACCAAGTGTGCACTGATTTTGTATAGAATTTGCATAAAACCCCAGGAGAAGAGGTAAATACCATGCACCCTGGGCACCAAGTGCCGCAGAGAGTTTCGGCATCATGATATTCGTGTTCAGCGACCCCAAAAACCCCAAGTACATAAATTGAACCTATTTTTAGCAATACTTACCGAGTTATAATTTTTCTATCTATTGTCTATTCGCTTTTCAAATGCAAAATGCAATTTCCCATTTTTACGTTATGAAAAATAGCGACAGATTTCCTAATATTCTAACAAATCCAATGAAAAAAACCGCATTCCAATCCATCTTACGTTATAAATTTCGGAGGTTTTACTGATTTAGTGCTTTATTTCCTATTCTTAAAAACTTTGTTTATGTAGCCAAAAATCCCAAAAGCATAGTGCTGAATATACTGAAACCATGTGATGGTAGGTACTGTAGACTACAATACAGTACTCATTACTGAATATTATTAATATAAAATACTAATCTTAATAAATTAACTTACGTGACAGAATTATAAGATAAGTTGTCAAACACAATGTTATACGTCACTATGATATTCAAAACATTAGCTCAGACTGTTTTTTGTATATCTATCTCTTTTCAATGTACTGAATGTTTAAACGGTATTTAAAGGACTTATAGGACTAAACATGTGGTAAATATTTCATCTTTGTTTTTACCGAGATATGTGTTTCTGTCCCTCTCTTACTAACACCATTACATATGTAATGATTTTTCCCATTTAACCCCACACAAATGGAGTGTATGAATAGAAGTATAACTTCAAAAATTAAATCTGGAATTAAATAAAAAACTAAAATCTTCATTTCTTCCAACTTTCAGAATATTTTTGACATTTTTTATTGAAAGAAACCTCCAAAAATACGGACTTCATAGTTAATGAATTTTTAAAAGCTCATAACTTGGTAATCAAACATCATGCGAAGAAGAAATTGTATGTTCAGATGCACGTCTATAGAAATATAACTATACAACACAATTTCACAACCTCATCTTATTTTGATTGTCCACTTGACCTTAAATGACCCATAAATTAGAATTTTTAATTGTTCGTTAATAGAAAATAGCTTAAATACCTAATAAAAGTTTATAATAAAACGCTTCTTGTGGTTATAAACTACACAATACAACTTAACTATATGACTAAGCATTATGTTTATTATAAATAAATAATATCTATACACATTACTCAATCTTAAAGAAAAGTTTCACGGCAGGCTCTATAAATAGCTTTTCTTCATATAACATTCCCTAATCAACTAAAGTTTGTGT
Organism: Altica lythri; assembly: GCA_964028335.1. Lineage (NCBI taxonomy): Eukaryota > Metazoa > Arthropoda > Insecta > Coleoptera > Chrysomelidae > Altica > Altica lythri. Next base: position 21,466,142 of record OZ034806.1, read on the forward strand.
TTTTTCATGTTTTAGGTCAGTGCATTATTCAACTTCGTTTCGTAGAAAATTTGTTTTCTATTTATAGTGTCTACATGTTTAGGTAACAATTGGAAAGTCTAGTAAACTGGATTAAGAAGATAAAAAATTTATTAAATTTTTTACCACATTTTTGTTTTTAGCTGAAATTCTTAAAATTTAAATTAAATTTTCTTATCTGTTAGATTGAAATAAAAATTAAGTTTTCGAAATTCCTGAAGTATATATTGTAACAGGATAACCGAATAAGGAAAGGACCTTTACTTGAAAGACTGTTTTAAGGTTATTCTTATAATTATTATTTAGGGTTCTGTAACACAATTAATTTACAAAATTCATTTAAGAACTCTGCTGGGTAACATCTAAACAATTTAACAATTACAATGAACTATTCGAACTATTTGAACTCCCGTTAAATGCCCATACACCTTATATAAAACAAAAGAATATTCTAGAATTTACGAAAAACATGATCGAACCTAATTAGTACACACTAGAAAGAGTGAGAGTATTCTATAATAACCTAAAAACATTCTTTCAAGTAAAAGTTCTTTCCTTAATCGGTTATCGCATTACACTGCCCCCTCCTTAGATTCATTCCTCCTGGAATCTTATTTTCTAAATCGGGATCCCGCCTACTTCTTGAGCCAGCCGAACTATCTTCTTGAACCTACTGCAACTTCCACTGTGGTTTCTCTGGTAAGGCGCCAACCGATCATGATGGACCACAGAGAATCTTCACGATCCGATAAATTACATCGTAAATTTGTTTCTTGATGGTTTCCAGTTCTTTTGTAATTTGGGACAAATGTCTCGACTTTGTCGGGGGTTATAGAGTCAGACTAAATCTCCAACTTGGTAATTTTTTCCATAGTCCGCAAGTCATAGTAACTCTTATCCGATCACTAGATAATTTAAGTTTCCCACGCACCAGGATGTGTATATTCTCCATTAGATTCTGAAGATCGGCAACATATTCTTCACGGGCCACTTCTTCACCAGGTTTACATCCAAACACCAAGTCACATGGTAGCTTTATTTATCTACCGAACAGGAACTTTGCAGGCGGTTGGCCTGTTGATTCATTAATGGTCGACCGAATTGCCATTAGAAATAGTGGAATATGTTGATCCCAATCCCTCTGACACTCTGATATCACTTTTGACAGATAGTTGGTTATAGTCCGATTTATTCGTTCCACCATTCCATCAGACTGAGGGTGCATCGCTGTGGTTCTCGTTTTGTAGATGCCTAATCTTTGGCAAACTTCTTGAAACAGCTTACTCTCAAAATCTCTCCCTTGGCCTGAATGTAGTTTTAGTGGTACCCCAAAACAGCTTACGAATTCTTTAACTAATATACCTGCTAAAGCGGTGGCTTCCTGATTGGAAACTGCGTAGGCTTTAACCCATTTAGTGAAGTAGTCTAATACAACAAAGATGTGGAAGTGGTCCCAATACATCTACTGCGATTCTTTCAAAAGGACTTTCGATCAGGTGTTGCTGCATTTCCGCCTTCGGTTTTCGATTACTGGCAGCACATGTGGTACATTTACGACACCAATCTTTAACATCGTTGGTGCAATTTACCTAGTAAAATCTATCTCGGACCTTTTTTAGCGTTTTCGTGATACCTAGATGTCCTTCATTATGTATCTGTTTCTAGTACAGTATTTCTTGGGACCACTAACTATTTGTTTCCTTGTTTCTGTGCCCTCAGAATTTTTACAAGTCTTTTAACGAGCTCACCGTCCAAAGTTAAAGAGTATCATTGGGCCCAATATGCTTTTAAAGCAGAAGAGGATGAGGAGAGCTCTCGTCTTCTGGCACAACCTTAACTAAATCAAGTTTTTCTTTGTTCTGCTCCACGCGTACAATGATGGCAATCAGGTCAACATGGCCTTCTGAAAAGTGCATCAGCATTACTATGTCTTGTTTCAGGTCTGTGCACGATTTTAATAGCACATTCCTGTAGTTTTTCGGGTCATCTTGCTATCTGTCCTTCTGGGTTCCTAAAGTTAAGTAGCCACTTTAAATTGGTATAGTCGGTTCTGATCAGGAATTTTCTGCCAAACAGATATTTATAAAAGTGCTCGTAAATTATTTTTACCCACGACTCATAAGTAAATTGACTATTTTTTAACCTATATCTCTGTCAGTAAGTGTCAAATTATTGAGGAGTTGTGTTATAGTTTTATTTACTGCACTAGTGGAGTAAGTAGATAGAAACCTGTATTTTTATGTTGATTGTCTACTGTATACATTAAATTAAACTAACATTTGACATTTCTCAGACAGAACTGTCTGCGAAATCGAATATTTTTGACAACTTATGCCAAAATTTTAATTTTATGTTTGTTATTTTTAGTTTTATACAAAACCATTTGGTAAGTCGTGGGTAAAGCATAGTACTTTACTCGAGGAACAAATTGCATATTTAGCTCGTTTCTTAAGCCCATTCGCTCGCAAGCTCGCTCATGGGCCAAACACACTCGCTGTAATATGCAATTTACTCCACTCGTAAAGTAATATACTATTATATAATATAACCTGCCACTTACAAAATATTACTTGAAAGTCAGTGCCGTGTCATATTAAAGTATTACGGTTTTTCGTAAGAATCCTTTTCTCTTCTTAAGACATATCAATACATAATAATAACTATTATAAACATGACCATTTTAATTTATGTTGTACTACATGTAAATTAAAAGTGCTGATGTTGCAGTGAGTTAAATTTATGCCAGATTGAGCCAGATCCAGTGTCATTAGTTATCGTAGCATCTAGTCCTGGGTGTTCAAGGAGGCTGCTGCTGTTTAAGTTTACTTCGCACATTTTATTATTGACTAATTCCGTAGGCTCTGCTGAAGATGGTACCATTTTATTTGCTATTGAAATTTTATTTTGTATAGAATCTTCTATATATGTCTCGGCTACCGTACTAGAGCGCCATCGGCCATGTCACTTGATGGTTATAATATCGGCTCCTGAGTCGGCTAACAGGGTTGCGGAAGAGCGCCTGAAGCAGTGTCCTGTATAGGTTTCCGCATGAGTCAATTTGAGATAAGTTGCTATTTCTTTTGGCACATTCCTTATTTTGTTGACGCCAACCACTTGGTTAACACATTTTTCCTTGACGTACTTCACAAAAAATCTTCGACTAGTGGTAACTGTTGGACGTAACGCACTGTATTGTAATCTGAACTTGAAATCACGAAAGTTCTCTGAGTTTTGGAATCTGGAATTCTTATAATAATAATTGAATCCTTGTCATCTACATCATCGATCGTTATTTTTAGCAACTCATATCTTCTAAATGCTCCACAAACGCATATTATTAAAATGACCTGAAAAATTGTCCGACATTATTTCAATTAATCAATTTATATTAATTTAGATTAGCACTTCTAGCAGAAATCTATTATCTGGTGCTTCGTGTATAAATCTTTCAATTTCTTCTTTCGTTAGAATTTTCGACTTCTTTGGACGGTATCCAACTGATTTGTGTTTTAAATATCGTATCAGTTTCGGAAATTTTGTGATATTTACATTTTCTTTGACATTCAACGTACTTTTTAGCATAAAATATACTGACCATAAAGTTGAAGGTTTAATTTTTTTAATTTTATATTCGAAGTATGCCAATAATACAGATTCGGACACTTTCTGAATTCTCTTGGAACTGCACCACACTTTGAATTCGGTATTGGCAACTTCGTACATGATTTCTGGGGGATTAATTTTGAGACCGCAATTTGTGCCGCTTCCAATACTTCTTCTGGTAAATGCTCGGCTTCACTTTCAAAACTCATTTTTAAGTATTTGTTTCTAAGTAAACACTTAAGAACAATAAATTTATAACTCTGACACTTGTTTTTACTACGTCACTACGGTTACGATAATCATGCAAACAAAAGCACTTAGATAGTCTTAGGTCTTGGCACAGACCAAAGGTCTTGTTTTAAACATAAAGTGTCAATTAACATTTACACATACTTATTTATTAAATTTTTATTCTCATATTAGTTTTAAGGCAGTTTTGAAAAAAAAATTGTTTGCGTCTCGAATGCGAAGTGGTTTTGCGTTCTTGAATGGATATTTTGCCTCGCTAAAGCTCGGCAAAATAAGTTCCATTCTTAAATGCTAGAAGATCATTTCGCATTCTAGATACAAAAATAACTATTTCTGGCCAAAATTTATAAATTCTTTTACTTAATACCGGACTATAGTTTACAGTAAATTGTTATTATCAAAAACTTAACCAAACAATTACAAACGATATTTAAAATGAAAATATGAGTAAAGTGTAAACAAATAATAAAATTGATAGTATTATAGTGTTTAGTTGAAAAATCATTTTAATCAATATTTTTTTTAACAGATGCCTCCAATATATCGCAATAAAAAACGAGCTGATCCAAGTGATAATAAAAGTGGAAAAATTAATTCTCCAATTAACATAAAAAAATAAAACGTTAAAATAAAGTTAGTATATATATATATATATAATCAAAATACCCCAATTACCCAAACGGTGTAGGGGTTTTGCACTTCATGAGTGCACAAACTTAGCCCATTCTTTTTTATTTTTAGCTAGTGCCTTTGCTTCAGTCCACGTTTTGTTTTTGCTCTTCAATATCTTAGCCAGTACATTGTCCCACGTTTCCTTAGGTCGTCCTCTTCTCCTCTTTCCTTGTGCTCTGGATTCCCATACTTGCCTGGTAGGCCTCTCTGTATCCATCCTTTGCAAATGACCCCACCAACTTAGTTGTCGTTCTTCTATAAACATGCTCAGTGGTTTAACATGCATCTCTTCTCTGATGTAATCGTTCCTTAATCGGTCTTTTCTGGTCACTCCTTTGACTTTTCTGAGGAATTTCATTTCTGTTGCTTGCAATTTACTTTTCAGCTGCTGTGTTAAAACCCATGACTCACATCCATATGTAAGAATTGGTCTGTAGATGCTCTTGTATACTTTTATTTTTGTCTCTCTTGATATATACCTGTTACTAATGAATCCCCTATTCATAGCATAATACACTTTATTAGCATTCTCGATTCTCTTATTTACTTCCGGATCTTGCTTCCCCGTATCGTGAATTGTGACTCCAAGATATTGATAAGTACTGACCTGCTCAATTTTAGTTTCCTTTACTTCTATATTTAATCTAATTTCTGCATGTGACACAGCCATTACCTTCGTCTTCTTTAGATTTAATTTCATTCCAAACTCTTCCAATACCTTGTCCCAAATTAGTAGGTCTTTTCTTAGCTCCCTCTCGTTATTTGCTACTATTACCACATCATCCGCAAAAGCGCACTCCGAAATTTCTACTTTCTGCAGGTTACGATAACCAATATACACCGGCTTAGTTTTTTGTCTACAGGTTTTAATGATGTCATCCATATAAGTTATAAACAGGAACGGGCTTAGTGCTCCTCCTTGTCTCACTCCTTCTTGGGTCATAAATGTTTCCAATTGTTTATTTTTCCATATTACATAGTTCTTGGTGTTTTTGTACATACTTTTAACTATTTTGATCAATTTTTCTGGAGTACTTTTATTGCGGAGACTTTTCCAAATTTTACAACGGGGCACACGGTCAAAAGCCTTTTCCATATCCATGAAAGCGAAACATGTTGTTTTATCAAATAATAATGTTCTGTTGACGATTTCTTTAATGGTAAAAATATGATCTTGTACACTTCTGCTTTTTCTAAAACCACTTTGGGATTCTGTAAGTTGTGGTTCTATGATGATTCTTAGTTTCCTTTCTATGATTTGTTCATAAAGTTTCATCATAGTACTTAAAATTGTTATCCCTCTGTAGTTTTCACACTGTTTACTATCACCTTTCTTATATATTGGTAATATACGACCTATTTCCCAATTTTCCGGTATTTTTTCTTCTTTGTACGCTTTGTTGAATATTTTTAGCAGAGCCATCTTTCCTATTTGTCCAATATTTTTCAGCATTTCGGTAGTAATATTATCATGGCCTGGCGCTTTACCGTTTTTAAGTCTTTTTATGGCTTCTATTAATTCTTCTTGGGTAATTTCTTCTCCTTCATTATTTAGGTCTTCATGGGATCGTTGTTCCATCTCTTCTCTCCCTTCACCATCTTCTATATTTGTATTACTACCTAATAGTTTTTCAAAATAGTTTTTCCAGCATTCCATAATTTTCTTTTCATCCGTGATAAGTTCTCCATTTGAATCTTTTATTTCACTTCCTTTCATCTCCTTGTCATTACGTAGATTTTTAAGCACTCTGTAGAAGAGTTTTTGGTTACACTTGGCATCTTTTTCTAATTTTTCTCCGAACGCGTTCCATGACTCTTTTTTTGCTTCTACTACTGATTGTTTTACCCTTGATCTTTGCTCTTTATATCTAACATAATTTAGATCTGTTTTGTTATTCAAATATGTTTTCCACAGTATCTTTTTATATTTTACTTGCTCTTTAATTTCATTCGACCACCAAGAGGTTTGTTTCTTTCTGTTACTGGTCTTGCATATTCCACAAGTTTTTTTTGCAGCTTCAATTATTACTTCCTTAAAAATATTCCAGGCTTGGTCCAATGTTATGTCATCTATATTTCTCAGATTTTGTTCAATGCCTTTTTCAATTTCCTTTTCGTACTGTTTTGCTATTGTTTCTTGGGTTAACATATATGTTCTTATTGTCTCAAATTGTATTGTTGTTTTGATCTTATTTGTGCTTAATGGTTGTTTTTCTGATGTTTTCACGCGTATTCTCGCTACTAGTAGATAATGATCACTACCAATTTCATAACCTCGCTTTACTCTTACATCCATAATTGCTGTCTTGTTTTTATTCTCTGTTATTACATAATCTATTATGGATTTCTCTTTTCTAGTAGGTTCTTCTCTCGTATACTTGTGTATATCTTTATGTTCATAAAAAGTATTAGTTACTATTAAATCATGAACTTGACAGAATTCTAATAACCGTACCCCATTGTTATTCCTTATCTTCTCTCCATATTTTCCAATGACCGTTTCATATATTTCATCCTGTATTCCCACTCGTGCGTTAAAATCGCCTAAAATAAAAACTTTGCCTTTTCCATCTTGTACACACCACTCCAGTTCATCCCAGAACGAATCTTTAGTTGCAGCTTTTTCATCTTCGTTTGGACCATATACTGATATTATTGTTTTAATGTGATCTTTATATTTTAGCTCCACTAACAGTATTCTTTCGGATATTCCCTCCCATCTTATCACTTTGTCCTTTAATTTACTGTGTATTATACAACCCACTCCTAGTGCCGCTCTTTCCGTTTTCTTTCTTCCACTATAGATTAGTACATGCCCATTTTCTACTTCTTGCAATCCTGTTCCTTTTTTCTTTGTTTCCGTGACTGCCAATATGTCTAATTTAGATTTTTCGAACTCTTGAATCAATTCTATTTCTTTTCCATTCAAACTTCTTACATTCCATGCACCCATTTTTATTTCTTTAAATTTATTTCCACACTGCTTAAAATTATTTATCTTACTTTTATCTTTATTTGAATTTTCTGTTTCCGTATCATAAGCCCTTTTCTTTGCATTTTTCGTCGTAATCCAATCGGTTTCATTGTATCTAGTTAGTTTTTTGAAGATAATAGTTCTAATTGACCTTTCTCATCATTCCATGTCCATACCTGTTGGTCAATTATCAATTTTTGGAAGCCTACTTTTACCTTTCTTCCTTTGCTGATCTCTTCTTTAGCTCTTTTTCTAAGTATGTCCAGTATTTCCCTTTCAGGTTTAGTTAGGTCATCATTTATGTATATTTTATCTGGTCTATTCCTTAATTTACTTTTATTTTGCATAACTGCATTTTTATCATCTTTACTGTTTAACTCTACTAGACAGGTTTTTTCTCCTATTTTCCTAGCTGACTCTATTTTGATTTGTATTCCTAGTTCTTTTTCCATAAGTTTCTCCATACCCTGTTTTATTACTTTGCTATCCTTCGTGTCCATTGTTAAACCTTGGACTACTATATTTTTTCTCCTATTTTCTCTTTCTAACTTTGCTATTCTTTCATTCGACACCATGACCTCCTTTTTAAGAGTCTCTATTTCTTTCTTAGCTTCTTCGTTTACTTCTTTAAGCTGTTTCACTTCTTCTTTAACATCACGCTGCTCTGATCTTAGTTTTCTGATTTCCTGCTGTAATGATTTAACTTCTTTAGTGTGTTCCTGTTGTTCTTCTTTTATTTCAGAGACATTAGTAGATAGGCTTTTCATTTATTCATCATATCGGTTTGATACTCTGAGTCCGATTCTGCCATCTTCTATATTACTATATTATATATACTTGAGTAACAAAGTTAGTGTGGAAGTAAAACCGCATCGTTTGGAACAAAAACGTATGCTGATAGATTAAGGAGAAAAAAAAATACGGAACATCGTTTGGAACAAAAACGTATTGCTGAAATATTAAGAGAGAAAGAAATACGGTACGATCCAGAGGCTTACAAAAATTACTGTCAGAGTGAAAGAGTAAGAAATTAAAAAATAAAAAAAGAAGGAAAAATCAAGGTAATTAATCAATTATTATTAAAACGAGAAACAACAAAATTTATGGACAAAAAACTCACGCTAGGAAAAAACGAATACAAAAAAAGCTACCTAAATGTTTTTGATACAATAAAAAATTATTGGATGATAATAAAAATCTGCGAACTAAAATTAAAATTAAAAAAAAAATACATTTGAATATCAAAAAATCAGACTCAACATCACCTATACTCTATTTAAAAACTAGGAGGAGCGATTTGAATTTGAGATGGCAACACTCGCGTTTGTTTATTGGTTAATTTGGAGTCAAGTTCACACTATAAAAATTTGCCACTTACATTTATAGGACATTTATAGGTTATGTTTTAAAAGTGTGAAATGTTTATAGTGGTGACTTTTGTTAATTGATTTCTTTTTTAGAAAGTTTTTTATATTAGAAAGTTTTTTATATTTTCGCCGTGTTCTGTGTCTCTGTGTCATTCCGTGGAATTTGTAATCGAATTTAAACCTATTTCCCGACTACCTAGAGCTCTGAAATTTTCAGGATAGCTAAGAACTGGATGACAATGCATGTTTCAAATGTGTTTAGGCATATACATAGATTTCGAAATTTATACCGAATTGATATTAAACATGATCTAAGTTGTGTATAGATAATATTATTTTGAAAGTTATTAAATAAATCGTTCGTAGCGTAGTTGGTTATGCGGCGGATCAGTCCACTTGTGACAGTTCTGTTATGTTATCATAATGGGATCGATTACGCGACAGAGAAGTTTTTTTTTCTTTTTTTTTTTTTTGTTATTACATGTGAAAACAGTAATTATTATTTTAACTGGTAATAAAATAAACTGTTTTAGAAAGTTTTTAGATACAACTACCCTTGATTTTGTTAACAAGGAAACAATCTTCTCTATGATCAATCACAGCGTTGTATGTCTTAATATTTTTACAATGTCAGGGATGCTGTGCATTGTTAAGATGACACAAAATATGACCTATAAATCAGTAAAAAACTTTCTATTATAAAAAGTTCTTTTTGTAAATTGTGCTTATTTAATATAATTATTGTAAGTTTACTTTGTGACCATCTTAGACCATATAAAAAGTGACTATAAACATTTATTTTCAATTTTATTTAAATGAAAGAAATGTATTTAAATTTGCCGCCTTGTAAATTTTCTAGTAACTTTTTTGGCTGTAAGTCTGGCTTTTTAAATCACTCCTCCTAGTTTTTAAATAGAGTATAAATGTAAATTTAATAACATGTTAAACGGTCAAAATGTGAATCACAAAGTTCGCAATACATTAAATAAACAAATTAGTGCATCAAATATTGGGTAGAGTAATTTTTAGAAAAATCCTATTATTCAAAACTTCATGAAAGTAAGAAATTATTGGAATATTTAAAAGGTATAAAAAGCAACCAAACAAGTTTTCACGAAGAAAATAGTAAGATAATTCCTGATTAAACATCTTCTAAAAAAAAGGGTGTGGCAGTCAGTGAGACTGCCGGCAGAAGTTATACTTCTATGCACTGTTAACTAATATAACTTAATAACTACAAACACAGGCAAGTAGAAATATTTTTTTTTAAATTAACTGTATTCAATTAAATAAATACTTAGAAAAATAAGACCAGTTGATGTGTGTCCTTACTTCAAACACGAAAACCAAACAGTAAAACGATCAATGTACAAAAAAGTGTTTACAAAACCCGATTTGCTTACCGTGGGCTATTACAGATTTTAAAACACTAGAAAACAATGCAAAACATTTTCTAACAACATATAGGTACACACTTTTACAAAATTTTAACGCACTTTGAACTGCACTTTTCAGTAACTTTGCAGGAACAGGTCTTAGACTCAAAAGCATAGTAAAGGATATAATGCAACCATGTGACGGTATTCTAGACTACATTACAATACTCATTACTGAATATTATTATTAATATGAAATACTAAACTTAATATGTATACTTACTGGACAGAATTATAAAATAATATGTCAAACATAATGCGATACGTCAATGTAATACAATAACAATAGCTCAGACTGTTTGTTGTATATCTATCTCTTTTCAATGCAATGAATGTTTAAACGGTATTCAAAGGACTTATAGTGATGACTAATAACATGTAGTAAATATTTCATCTTTGTTTTTACCGAACAATATACCTTATATGTGATTCTGTCTCTCTCTTACTCACACCATTACATATGTAATGATTTTTCCTATTTAGCTACACACTAATTCATTCCACAGAGTGTCCGAATAGAAGTATAACTTCAAAATGAATGGTAAACAAGTTACCAATCGTTATATAAATGATACGATTAAATATTTATATAAGTTTGTAGTGACCCTGAGAATGGTAAAATAAATTACCGTAACGTTGGCATTTTGCTAAACGCAGTTTTATTTCAGAGATCCAGTACCAATAACCATTATATTACATTTCTATAATATTGAATCAAAAAACAAATGTTTATTTAAAAATCCAAATAATCGCTTAATAAATGCATTACTAATTGTTCACGTTGTCTTTACCCCCGAGCAAGTTGCATTTATTTCCACAAACAACAAATTTTAAGGTTAATTAAGGTTTGACATCGCAAGCGATGTAAATCCACTAATTATTTCCAGGTAGAGCGGTATAAGTGTATAAGCGGAATTTGTGATTCTTATTAAAATATGCATGTACACAGGACGCGATATTGCCCAGCTAATGAACAATTTAGAGGCAGCGATATTTTACTTTTCGAAGTGAAACGGTTAAAGTTCAAGCGCAAAAAACTGTTGGTATGAAGCATTTAACCCCTTATTAGACTAAAGCGTGGTTAAAGTCCTATTTAGATGTGGTATACCCAGTTGTAAGTTGCAGAACTGATAGAACTTATCACGAAGCAGCTACGGATTTAATGATTTCTTGATATACGAATTTGGCCAAAATCTTTTTTATAAAGACTGACTGTTAATGTCAAAACGCAAAGATATTAACAGTGATGAAATTCACGCAGCCCACTTTATATTAAAACACTTATGGAGACTTTAACACAATTTATTTACCAAAATTGTTAGAGATACAGAAGAACTCTGCTGGATAACGTCTGAACAGATTTACAATAACAATGAACTATTTGAACTCCCCTTTACTGCTAATATACCCCCTTATATAATAAAAAGGAACAATCTAGCATTTTCATTTAACATGTAACCTAATAACTACATCTAGAATCTAGAAGGTTTTGGAATACATAACCTAAAAACAGTCTTCTTTTAAGTAAAAGTCCTTCCCTCATTCGGTTATCCCGTTACAAAATGCCATCCTACGTTCTTACTACAACACAGTTATCATTTTAATTTTAATGTTTATTGCATTTACACAATTATTTTTATATTGTAAAACATCGAATTGTTAAACCATGTTTTCGACTAAATACCATTTCTTTTTCTTTTTTCGAAAATCTAGAGTGTGTTGCGTGATATGTGATATCCCTATCCCTATCCCTACTAATATTATAAATGTGAATGTAAGTTTGTTTGTTACGCTTTCACGCGAAAACTACTCAACCGATCATCATGAAAATTTGTACACATATTCTTGAAGGTATTAGAATTAACATAGGATACTTTTTATTAAAAAAATCACGAAAACTAGCTTCTTCAACGCCATCTAGCGGTTCAGTAATAAAGTTCCAAGCCTGAGTATGCCACCCTGAGGTGGCGCAGTTAATATCTTATATATTTAAACTAGCTATTACGACTTAATAAAGTACCATGGCGCCACCGTAAGGTGGAGCAGTTAATATCACATATATTTAAACGAGCAATTCTTACTTAAGGTTTATTTCGCATATATTTTAACAAATTCTGGCTAAATTAAATAATATAACGTAAAGTGTCGCAGTTGCTACCTAATATATTTAATCGATAAATTACAAAATATAATCAAAAAATAGTATACAGCTGAAAATATACGAGAAAATATGATAAAAACGATAAAATCAAAAAAGAAAAAATTGAAAACAAAATGAAATCGTAAAAATTTGAAAAAACCAAAAAATACATTAGTTTTATGCGGTACGAAGTCCGCGGGGTCAGCTAGTATCTCATAAGTTACGGTAATAGTAGTTTACGTAACAAGTCCTGAAAGTGGTCTGCAAGCCTGCGAGTCCAGTAAAAGCACTTTTGGGACGTAGGTATAACGTACAATATTTTTTTAAAACGGGCATTGTTGTACCATAAACTTCATATTATTCAGTTTACATTGTTATAGCAAGAACTCTTTATTAACTAATTTTAACATTTTTTTTAACAAACCTTGCTTAGGTGGCCGCCTTAACAATTTGATCTGGTATAATTTCATCTTCCATTAATTCAAATCAAAAGCATCATTTTAAATATCCATTTTATAATATTTTTCACGTGTTAAACTAAACGTCAAATCAATAACTAATTTTAACATTTTTTTAACAAACCTTGCTTGGGTGGTCGCTGGTCGCCTTAACAATTTCATCTGGTATAATTTCATCTTTAAATATCCATTTTATAATAAATTTCACGTTTTCAACTAAACGTCAAAATATTTCAAGTTATTTTATGGTTTTAAATATATACAAAACTCGGTTACCATAGAATTGACCGCTATCTTAGACTAACTATTTTATTGTAAATGCGTCCGTTAAAGGCTTTTACCGTACTCATTTTTATTTTCTGGCCTTGTCCGACAAAATGAGATTTTCTGACCTAAAAATAAACCGGAAAGTATTAATTTCTGCCCGGTTTTAAAAAATTTAATTTTTGCTATAATTTTTTTTTTTTATAAAAATCGATTGTGACTATATACCGAACTATTTTCGTACAGGTATTTTAGTTTCTAAGATAGTTGCCAACCTGATGAATATTAATTTAGTTCGAAATGAGCTTAAGGGCAAAATGGAAAAATGCATTTGTTTTAATTTGTTCTATGTTTTTAATTATTAATTATAAGATTTTTAAAAATTTTACCTACTGATGAGTACGTAATCACATTTTTTTGTAAATATAGGGACCGTGCGCGAAATATAGAGGCAGCACTATTGTCGAAGTAAGCGCTCCCTAGCGTTCTATTTCCGAAGATAGTGTGATCAAAACATACATTACAAACAACATAAAAAATAAGAAAAAACGAAAAAAATAATAAAATACAGATTTTTACCAGTTGTCAATAATGTTATACTTGACCAGAAGGATGAAAGGGTAATATATCCAAAGATTACGTATCAAATACAAACTAACTGAAAGTAAAAATACTTTTATTACATTATAAAATAAAAATAATGAATTTGATACTTTAGATAAAATGTTAAAGTATTTAGTTTGTTGATTAACTCGTTCAATATTTATCCTTAAAAAAAGCAATGTTGTATGTTTTCTCTACTTTTTTCGGGGTAAATTGATCTTTGTGCCCAAAAGGAGGCATGACAAAAATAGCATTTCTGTTTTATACTTTGCATGGTTTTTATCTGTGCGAAACCTTTTTTAAAAACTACATCACCAGGCTCAATTAAATCTATTATACCACTATAATTTGTTATACAATACAATACACGACTATTACATTTGGAGACAAAACTTACAAATTGACTTTGCGTAGGGGAGATATGTCTGAGATGGCATACTTGGTGAGACGGCATACTAAGAGTTTAACTGATTTCCGTAAATAACAAAGTCACGTGGGTCGGCCGAAACGATCTCCATCAAAAATTATCCAGCCTATGCATTTTTCATCCCATACAGATCAGTCGTGTACAAGCAGTGGTGACGAATGTGTTTTTGCGCTGTAGAAATATTTCAGTTACGAAAATTAATTCCAATATATCTGTGTAAAAATAAAGGCTACAAGGTAAGTTTTTTCGATACAGGTCTGCAAGAAGGTTAATACGTTCTCATTTTTAGCAAAATTTGTGATATATTGATACTATAGTTTTTGTAACAAAAAAAGAACGTGTTCTATATTTTGGTTGAGATGGCATACCATAAGTTAGCTAAGATGGCATGGTATGCCATCTTAGACAAATTCTTTTTCTACGATTTTTTTCTTATTTGCAGAATGGGTCGTTATAGAAGAAAATCTGAGAGGCAAAATTGGACGGAAGAGAATATGAAAAACGCACTTCAAGCTGTTCAGGAACAACAAATGGGATGGCTTTTAGCGTCTAAGACCTATAATGTGCCATTTACCACCCTTCGTCGTAGAGCAGCTAGAAACATGGACTATAAAAGAGGCTACTTGGGCGGTTTTAAAACAACTTTCGACAGCGAGCTGGAGCATGAAATTACAATCCATCTGAAAAATTTAGAAAGTCGTTTCTTTGGTCTAACTACGACTGATGTTAGGAAACTAGCATATCAGATCGCCGAAGCTAAAGGTATTAAACATAGATTTTCACCAATAACAAAAATGGCTGGTTGGGACTGGCTAAACGGATTCCGTAAAAGAAACCCGTCTATTAGTCTAAGGACACCTGAATCTACTTCCGCCGCTAGAGCGTCAGCATTTAATAAACAACAAATAGAGAAATATTTTCAACAATTATCAGCAGTTTTAGATGAATATAAATTTCAGCCCGACGAAATATGGAACGTCGACGAAGCAGGACTATCCACTGTTCCAAGTAAAAATATTAAAATTTTTGCTACTCGTGGGAGAAAGCAAGTTGGTGTTTTGTCCAGTGCGGAAAGAGGGCAACATTTTACAGTTGTTTGTTGCATGAATGCAGCTGGCCGGTTTGTTCCACCAGCAATAATATTTCCAAGAAAGAATATGAAACTGGAGCTTATGGATGGAGCACCGGTTGGGTCAGTAGCATTTTGCCAAGAAACAGGATGGATGAACGGGGAAATTTTTTTAAAATGGATGAAACATTTCGTCAAATGTGTTAAACCGTCCAAAGAAAAGAAGGTTTTGCTAATATTAGACGGACATGCTAGTCATAAAAATTTATATGTTTTGGAGTACGCAAAGGAACATGGTGTTATTATCTTTTGCCTTCCCCCCCACTGTACCCACAGGACACAACCTCTTGACGTTAGTTTTTATAGCCCTTTAACGACCTATTACAATCAGGAGTTATCGAATTGGCTAAGAAACAATCCTGGAAGAGTTATAACGCATTACCAGGTAGCCCAGCTCTTCAACAATGCATACATAAAGGCAGCTAGTTTGAAAACTGCACAAAGTGGATTCTCTACTACCGGAATTTTTCCGTTCAATTCCGATATTTTTGAAGAATGGATGTTCGTGCCATCGACAGTAACAGAGCTGCCAGCTCCTTTTATCGATGATGATAATCAGTCCGCCACGACAACTAATCCGATAATGCAGCCACAGCCAAATGATGACCATGTGGTGAATAATAATCACAATGTGGAGACTACAAGAGAAAATTTACTACATCTGCCTAAGGCTGACAACGACGTTTATGACTATAAGGAAAAGGATAAGGATGCAAGCACGTCTAAAACTCAGAATAATGATATATCAGTTGCAGAAATATTCCCCTTACCATCAACGTCTGAAAAGACGTCAAGATCAAAAAGAAAAAAGGGATCATTTGGTTTCATCAATAGCACACCTGAGTTAGATGCCACCAAAGCTGCTGTTGCCGAAAAGGAAGCCATGCTCAAAATGAAAGCTGCCAGGTCTACAAAAAGGAACCTAGCCTTTGAAGAGAAATCACTGCAGCCAGTGCGCCAATCTACCAGATCATCAAAAAAAAAATGTAACAAAGTTGATAGCTCTGATGACGAAAAAGAAAACATTGAGGATCTAGAAGAAGATGAAGATATTTCTTGCATATATTGCAACGAACTTTACCACTGGTCACGCTCAAAAGAGCTGTGGTTTAAGTGCCAGATATGTGGTAAGTGGGCCCACGCCGAATGTGCAGACCTCAATCCTAAATCTAAGACATTTGTGTGTGACATTTGTTCTTAATTCAGTAGTTTTATTTTTATTTTTGTAAGTATGCCATCTTGCCCCGATAGTTAAGGATAAGACGGCATAGCGACTATGTTTTAGTTTTTAATTTTTTTTCTAAATAAAGTTACTTTTTAGTTATGATTTATTATAATTTAATTACTTACACATCTGGCCTGCCAGAAATTACATCCACAATTTCTATAATGTTTATTTTTTACACAGAATTAATCAACTAAAAAAAAGTATGCCATCTTAGACATATCTCCCCTACATCCCACAATGAACTTGACTGTATGGCGATGCATATATTCTCAATATGTTAATACTTCTTGATTAACTTCGAGTTTCTGGATAATATTTTTTAGAAGACTGTTAGAGACTTGTATATTTGATTTCAAAAACCAAAAGATAAATATCTTTAGTAAAATATTAAATTGTTGAATATGCTTTACAAATGTCTTATGTGCTTATGTTCGATGAATACTAAATAGTACTGAAAGTGTTGTAAATCATAAACTTGTTAATTTTATTAATGTAATTAATAAATTGATTTTTTGTCAATTTCCGATTAAAGTTAGTAATAAAGTTAGGATGTATAACTTCGTCACTAGTAATTGTAGACGGTCCATGAAAACCTTGACAAGATTTGGTAAGGTCGATATTTATTGGATCACAACTTGAATCTTGGTCATTCTTTGATATTTTACTTCACAGCTGTCGTTTTCTATTTTTTTTTTCATTGACATATTTATATATTTTAATTATTATTGGATGTACGAACACATTTTTTGTTTTTATCCACTGCTTAAATTTTTCAATTTTTCATAAAGATCCGTAGCGGCTCTCTGGGAATATATAAAATTTGACTTTTACATTAATTCCACTTTCTGACGTAAGTATTATTACAACCACTTAGTTTTTCTCGAAGTCGATATACTTAATTCAAATAAACTCATGATATTTTATTAATAAATAAAAAGTAACACCTGTTAAAATTTAATAAATGATACCAACTAATTCAGATGATAGCCACTAGTTGGCGTGAAGGTCTAGATGCACGGTCCCTATAGGTATCTTTAAAGAGTTTAATTCTCACAACAATATAAAAATCAATTTTTTGTGGTTTTGCTGGTGAACGTATAGTTTTAGATCTTCACACCTCTAATGCAACCAGAAATATTTAATAAAGTTGTTTTTAACGAGCTCTAATAAAATTACTGATTCGAATTTGTTTGTTGTATAAATTATTAATCCGTTGAGAACTCTACTCACATTATAAAATAGAACAAAATAAATTATTTTGACTAAATCATTTACAAAACTAAACTTGCTATTAAATTTTAGTCGAATAGCAAGTATTTTTATTAACTATATTACTTGCCACAGCCATAAGACCCTTTGCATCAGAAGCTTGACTCTATAACCGGCTGCATTGATAATAATATTTTCAAAACAAATTAAATACATGCAAATTATAATAAATAAAAGATTTTTGTGACAATAAGAAATATAAAAAAAATACAATTAACAGAAATCGAAGCTTGGTGTCTATTTATAATCGATAGTGCATTAAACCACTTGGCCACGAATGTACAAAAAAGTATAAAACATCGGTAGTTTGCAGTCGGCTAGTCACTTAGTCGGATTACGAGAATTTTGGTAACTAAAATATTCGTAATTGCCTGTCGTTTGCACTGAGATGAGTTTTAACTCAAAAACAGACTGCTATTACTTGAGCTCACGTCAACTTAAATATTCAGATACACATCACGTTACACCACCAACCTCTAGCATAATTTCTCGTTGTTGTTTTCTTGCATCTGCAAATATTTAATCACAAATTTTATGGGCGGAAACAGGAATCCATGTCAATCATCTCAATATCGAGAACAACATATATTCGTGAAGCAGCTTGAGAGGTAATGTTTATGTATACTTTATTTACTTTAAACGTTTAACAACTTGAAGAAGCTAGTTTTTTTTTATCATGTTTTATTTTAATACATAATGATTGTAATCATATTAACATATAGTGCACAGTTTAAGCTCCATCAAGCTGGAACCCGACTTCAATAAAATTTAATTTGATTTTGCTTAAGTAAAACTACAAACGATTCTGAGGATTGTAGTAAATTTCATTTTTTTGTAGTTTTAGTAATAACATATAAAACAACTAATTGTATTTTAAACAAAAAATATTGGGTACATAGCAAAAATTTGTTTTTAACTAAGTAATAAATTATTTGTAGTTTATTGTAGTAACAAAAAAAATTTGAATCTTCCTTCATACTAAGAAAAAATATGAAAAAACTGCAAAAAAAGTGCGGGTCTAAAAAAACGAAACTTTCTAAGAAACTACAAACGATATAAAGAATTGTAGTGTCATCTAAACGTTTGTAGTTTGTATAAATATTGTGTTATAACGTTAAAATAAAAAAATTGGGGTCTATTTAATGAAAGTTATAAAAATTTGTAAAGCTTATAGCAATATTTCGTTTGTAGTTTGTATAAATATTGTGTTATAACGTTAAAATAAAAAAATTGGGGTCTATTTAATGAAAGTTATAAAAATTTGTAAAGCTTATAGCAATATTTCGTTTGTAGTTTATTGTCGTAAAAAAAAATCACATTTTTTGGGCCCCGGCACCCCTTTTGTCCACCCCTGGATGGGTCACAGAATCGCACGCTGCTTAAATAAAGGGTTGGTAGCCTTATAATACTTGATCGTACCAATTCTGTACACTGAAATTCAATCCCGCGTAATCATAATTTGGCCCCCCTAATGGGTTAAAAAGCCTTAATTTTCGACAGAAATGAGAACCCCGCCCTTCGGAATCCCCCTGACCCAATATTGCAGTCCGAGCACATTTCTGTAGATATCTTATATTTTGGACCCTTGGAGGCCCTTCTAGACGCCCCTGGGAAGGTCGAAAAAGCGACCTGACCGAACAAATGGATGGAGGGGACTTCAAAACCCCCGAGTGGAACATTTGGCCGGGTTGGGAGGGCAGTCTTATCACGTATATATCATCTTGAAAAAAAAACACCTTGGGGTGAATTTGGGGGGGGGGAGGGTGGCCGAGCGGCATCCTGATTTTATACAACTTTGAATCTAAGGTCTCAATGAACATTCAAAAAAAAAATGAGCTCGATCGGACCTTTCCGACCAAAGTTTTAAGTTTTTGGGTTTTTAGGCCTACTTTGACGCGACTATTATATGACATCGATGTGTTGCGGAACTACTTTTGCGCATACGTATCTTTGCAAAAGCCGAAGGCCAGATTCTTTGCAAGTAGTATCATAAATTTTCGCTGTTCGTCGGCAACTTTATTGGTAGATACTAAAGGGGCTATAACAGTATTGTTGCTGAGGGTCACATTAATGAGTGTAAAAACAATAAAAGAGATCCTGTATACAAAATATACATTTCTTTAACCTCGCAACCAGTTAGTACAACATATACGAGAAAAAGGTTACAATCATATTGTCTAATTTAGTCCCCCCACATATTGAGTTTACTGGTTGTTGAAACAATTTATTTTTTTAATAAACAAAACGAATAATTACATCTACTTCTCATTGATATAAATATTTAGATTTATGAATAATTTTTTTCTCTGTACTTGTAAATCACCTTATGAATAACAGCAAACGCCTGCGGCTGGTGTTGCATAATTTATCTGAGTGACTTATGACCCACCTTACCACTCGTTTAATAATATATTATCTAACAGATCTTCCTCTTGGTCAGTCTTGGTTTTCTGTCAAATTTTAAAATCGTCAAAAGTGTCCCGGAACAAAAACAGGTTAAGAATCACTGGATTCAATAAATAATTCAAGAATCTCACTTCAGGTATTGCCTACATTTTTAGTTTCTGAATTATTAATTAAAATTGCTGAGATATCTTATATTTCTAATAACCGAAACAAAGCCACGAAACAAAGCCAAGAAATAAAGTTGTAAGAAACTTGAAAGTAACAGTAGCGGACTTTTGAATTACTGGATCAGATACCAATTGACAAGTATTAATATTAAAAACAATGTAATAAAATGAGTGGAATAAAAAAGTTTTTTAAAAAAAATTCTGAAGAGACATTGAACAGAAAAGTTGTATTTTTATATATAGTCTAATTGCAAAACGTTAAGACAATTTCATTAAGGAGAAATGAAAAAAATGTCTCATCCTACAGGACGCTTACATACATCTTTCATCTCTAGCCGATAACACCTCTAACCACAGATGCAGTAGTAGTGAGTCGGCTTTTAGAGCCTTTTAATTTAACACATGTCACATATGACATTTACTCATTTTCTCCTTAGGCAACTCCTAAGAAGGAGAGAGAGATTTTGTGTCAAATTAGCAATTATAACATCAAACTATAAGTAAATTTTTTGATTTTTAGTAAAGTAATTTTGAGGTACCTCTCATGGAATTTTTTAAGTTTAGAAATGAACCGACACTCTTATTTCTAGCAATAGGCTACGTAAAATGAAGGAATAAACATAAAATAAAATGGGTCAAAGCACAACCAGGCGCTTATCTTGATTATTTCCTCATGGGGAGCACTGGAATCAAGGAGTTGATTAATTTTCATAACATGTCTGTAGATAAGATCAATTAACAGTCAAACTTTCGTGGAAAAGAAGATTCACGACAAAAATAAACGAAAATATATTAGAATTTTTAAAATTCAAAAATAAAATTATATTATTATGAATTTACTATAACTGATACAAATAAAAATTGAACTTAACGAAAAAGCCACAGACATCAAACCTGATCCACTATGGAAAGCCAACAGAGCCACGCATACCTATACCAGTAACAATCAGCGAAATCTACAAAGATGCCACATTGTACCACATCCCGAAGATACACGAAATTACAATGTTGGCTGATAGCATCACATTTATCACAAATCGACGCATCTTTCATTGTTTGTTCATTTTATAACAATTAAATAATTATTAGTTGAATCTATATATGTGAAGGAATTCGATCCTAATATTTAGGATGGCGCTACTTGTTGTACAAGGAGGATTGGATGACGTGGGTTTTTGAAAAGGTGACATGTCACTGACAAGAATATTGTAAATTTGTAAAATAGATTATTATGTTAATTGTGAAATGGAATTATAAACTTTAAATGTTGTTTCTTTGGTTTCAGGTAGGCTATCTTTATAATTTTGTAATAGTAATTCTGTTTTTATTGTAATATGAAAAATGGAAAAAATAAAATATGTACAACTTTGGTTTCAAAGCAACACATGGTTTATTTTTACACAATAAATTGAAGACATAACAAGTTAGTCTTATATATATATATATATATATATATATATATATATATATATATATATATATGTAAAACTCAAAGGTGACTGACTGACTGACATAGTGATCTATCAACGCAGAGCCCAAACCGCTGAACGGATAGGGCTGAAATTTGGCATGCAGGTAGATGTTATAACGTAGGCATCCGCTAAAAAAGGATTTTAATTTCACCCCCAAGGGCATAAAATAGGGGATGAAAGTTTGTATGAAACTTTGTCAATTTTAAACCGTTCGGGCTGAACCTTTGCATGCATATAGTAACTATGACGAAGGCATCCCCTAAGAAAGAATTTTAATTAATTCCACCCCTAAGGGGATAAAATAGGGGATGAAAGTTTGTATGAAACTTTGTCAATTTTAAACCGTTCGGGCTAAAACTTTGCATGCATATAGTTACTATGACGAAGGCATCCCCTAAGAAAGAATTTTAATTAATTCCACCCCTAAGGGGATAAAATAGTGGATGAAAGTTTTTATGACACTTTGTCAATTTTAAACCGATCGGGCTGAGATTTTGCATGCATATAGCTACTATAACGTAGGCATCCCTTAAGGAAGGATTTTGATAAATTCCACCCGTAAGGGGATAAACTAGGCGATGAAAGTTTGTATAAAAGTTTGTCAATTTTAAACCGATCGAGCTGAAGTTTTGCATGCATATAGCCACTATGACGTAGGCATTCCGTAGAAAAGGATTTTAATTAATTCCACCCCTAAGGGGATCAAATAGGGGATGAAAATTTGTATGAAACTTTTTCAATTTTAAACCTATCGGGCTGAGATTTTGCATGCATATAGCTACTATGACGTAGGCATCTTTTTAGAAAGAATTTTGAAATTTCATCCCTAAGGCGATAAAATAGTGGATGAAAGTTTGTATAAAACTTTGTCAATTTTAAACCGATCGGGCTGAGATTTTGCATGCCTGTAGCTACTATGACGTAGGCGTCCCTTAGGAAAGAATTTTGATAAATTCCACCCCTAAGGGGATAAAATAAGGGATGAAAGTTTGTATGAAACTTTGTCAATTTCAAACCGATCGGGCTGAGATTTTGCATGCATATAGCATGCAAGTTTTTACAGTTTTAAAATAATAATAGTCTAATACCACTCGCGCTTTAATGTGCGAAATGTGTGCAGCGGTGAGGCGGTAGCACGCTGCTGCTGGCCGACATGACACTGTCGATAGACGCGTAGAGTCTTGAAAATTTGAGAATAAATTTGTTTCATTACGTAGTGGTGTACTAAGAAATGACTTTTTTAAATTCCATCCCTAAGGATTTAAAATAGGGGTTGCAAATTTGTATGAAACTCGGTGGCAAAAAACTAAAGTCCACGCGGATGAAGTCGCGGGCGGCCGCTAGTATGTAAATAAAAAATCATTTTTTATCCTTTCAACAAATTAAACAAAGACTCCTCTTGGCTATTCATGAGTCCGCTTTTAAAAATATCTAGGAGGCTGTTTTTTATTTCTTCACGTAGGTATTGGTTTCTGTCATGTTGGTGTTTAAAAGTTACTATGTCACTGCAAGTCACAAACTGACAAGCTTGACAACAAATAGCATAAATAAAATTGTCAGTTGTAGTTAAAAAAATCAATATGAATAAAAAAAATTGTGTAGAGACAAATAAATGTATACAGAGATGCTATTACATGTTTAGGAAAGACCAGAAAGTTTCAGAAGATGGATCTCTGAGGTTTTTAATATAAGTACTAATTGTGTTCTATACACGATTATTCCAATATTCCAATATTAATAGTTGTAGTTAAATTGTTACAATAAATAAGTACACTTTTACAATAAGTGATATTTATACTTTTAATAATTAAAATATAATTTGGACATAGATGACTCCGATGTTTCATTCATTGATCCATGACCCATCAAATAAAATTTTTATTTTTTTAAATACATTTTTTAATTCCACCCTTTTTTTTTAATTTAGTGTTAATTGTATACGAAAAATCTTAAAAAAAGATTTAGTTAATGGTAAAAGGATAAAAGGAAGGAAGATAAAAAAGATACATTTATAACTTTATTTAAAACTTGCAGCGGCAGATTTGGACATACAGTTCCAAAAACGAATATTTGACTTTAGATAAACTTTTGACTGATGCGCAACAAAACTGGAATTTTAGGAGTGAAGGTACTACTTTATACAGACTTATAAAATCAATGGAATATAAATTTTAAAAAGTGAACGGGCGACAAATTTTAAGTGAGCAAAGACATATCAACATTAGAAAAATCGCTTTTCTTCGAAAATTTATGAAAATAAAAAAGCGCAATGAAACAATCAGATTCGTGTACTTAGACGAAAAGTGGTTATACAAAAATGGTACTCCAACGCGTCGATGAATCTGATTTAAATAATAATCCATTGCATGTGAAATCCGAAGAAAAACGATTTACAATTTTACACGCAGGAACAAATACTGGGCTTTTAGAGGGATGTGACTTGTTGTTAGACTCTTCAAATACCTACTGCCATTGACTTTTACAAAACTATGAACGGTGACATTTTCAAAAAATGGATTGTTAATCAACTCATTCCTGCTTTATCCAATTTTTCAGAGAAATGTGTAGTTGCTTTGTATAATGCTTAATATCATTCTGTACAACTAAACAGACCACCTACATTTTCAGCGAAAAAAGATATATTGCAGGAATGGTTAAACAGCAATAGCATCGAATTTGACGAAAAAAATGAGAAAAAAACAATTATACACAATAATTCAACCATACAAACTTAACGATAAGACATATGTAGTAGATGAAATATTAAAGCAAGATGGACATGATGTACTTCGACTACCCCCTTACCACTGTCAATATAATCCAATAGAGTTTTCTTGGGGTTTTACAAAGACGTACTATAACAAAAATATTCCATCTTTATATTCGTACAGGGATAGTGTTTAAACTTGGGCAGAAGCGTTAAGGCAATGTACACCAGACATGTGAAAAAATTTTGTAGACATACAGAAAAATTTTTTTTGATGGACTGGATTTCTTACATGGAAAACTGTTCACTTGACAACATTCCACCTTTGATTGTTACACTGGATGAATCAGATTCCAATGATTCTGATATTGGATTTGATAGTGAATCTGATATATCTAATGAAATAATGGAGGTGGATTAAATATACATAACGAACAGATTAACGTGACAATAGTTTTAACCAAATCTTTAGCTTCAATGTTTGTTGTTTTTTTAATTTTATATATTTTTTTTTCTGTTGTACTATATTTATTTTACTATTAGTGTATCTGCTTTTCAGCTAAATCATTGCACTAAAACTGTTAAACATATTTTTAACGGATTTTCAAGATTTGAAAGCTTAGATGTATAACAAAGCATTTTCTGGAAATTTTTTTCTTTGTTTTACTTATCAAAACTGCTAAAACGAATTGATTTGTCCTTATGCCACACTACCTGGGGAGCATCACGAAAAATGCTTCCATATATAGCTGCTTTAATAGTCAAATATTTGTTGTTAAAGTTGTTGTTTTATAATACCGCTATATAGACATAGAAAATTTGTTCTAAATTGCAACTGAAGACTTTTTTTGCTTGATTTCATTTAATTAATTTCATTTAATTACTATAATTTTTTAAATTCGTTCAATAAATCTAACTATATATTTTTAAATTGATGTTATCTTTTTTTTGTAAAAGTACTAAATTTTGATGATTTGATGACGTAACCGTCCAGGACGCTGAAATGGAGTACACAACTGTTACTTTATTTATTGTCAAAAATACTTATTATATTATTATATTATTGAGGACGTGACATCAGTGCATTTAGAACTGAAAATAAGATTAAATGTACAGGGTGAAATCCATCACCCTAACGAGGCCTACTTTAATATTTTTAAACTTGGAATCATGTATACACATTTTTATATTAAACATGATTTAAAATTGGCAGCTTCGTGTGGTGCAGGAACACTTTTGTAATACGTGTTAATAAAATGCCTGTTCGCTTATGTCCTTCCAGATTCGAAGTCTGCAATTAAAAGCGAAAATATTTTTTTTATAATTCACGTTCACAAAGTTTCTATTTCGACACTAAAAACAGTATCGAAATAGATTCATTGTAACACTGTTTTTGGTAACTTTTTGTTTTACACAATTGGTTTCACTGCACTGATTGTTAACGAAAGAGTTCAGGTAGTAAATCAAGAAGTATGTTGTAATAAATTATTAACTACATTATCAGCGTTATTGCTAAATTCGGAATATTTTATACAAATTTGACAAACATTCAAATTTAAAATCATTAAAACTGACAAGTGTCAAAAGTGTCAAGATTGCCAACATAAATAAATATTTCGAAAAACTCTCATTTTATTTATTTTTTTATACTTTTAAAAGTTCATTATAAAAAATAGTATGTAACACTCGAATTAAAATGACGGTTTGTAGTACTCGTTCTTTGCGAAACTCACCACTTCGCGATTCGTTTCACAAACTCCACTCGTACTACGAAACCTGTCATTGTAACACTTGTATTACAATATACTATTAAAAAATTGTCTAGCTTTGGATCGAGGTAAGATATTTGTCATTTACTTACTTGATAGTGTATTATTTTATTTATTTCGTATAAAACTTTTTATATTTTTTGGAATTTAAAAATATTAAAATTTTAATTTACATTTTTTTTAGGAAGTTCAGGTAGATCAATGAATAACAATCCACCGGCTAAGAACTTTTATCGCGTTTTTTAATTAATTAATTAATATTTTCATGTAAGTTTAATAAACACCTTACAAGTGCGATTATTGTTAAACTACAAATTTCAATTTTTTTTTGTTCGTGGAACCATTCTTCAGAATCTTTACACTAGAATAGTTAATCTTCACATGGTATTAACACTTTACGTTGGTGATAAATTAAGAAGTTAGAGAAATATGGATTGCTTATTGCTTAAGCATACTCAAGTTCAGAACTAATAAAATAAATATGGATTTTTCTGAGCATAACGACCGACATAATATTCTGAAAGGGTTTTTAAATGAGGTAAACAAGGGAGTTAGCTTTTTTGGTAATTTCGTTTATATGGTTTTCCCATTTAAGGTCAGAGGTTATTATAATTTTTAAAACATTTTGTTCATTTACATTCTGTAGCTCTATATTTTGACTAAATGTCATGCAATCATTCATAGACTCAGCTAGTATTGTGCCAATGGATGTACAACATTTCTGTAGGAAGATTGCTGGTAAATTTTCTGGAGGAAGGGTAGATCACTTTTTTAATTTTTTAATGCATCTGTAACATTCTCTTAAGTAAAATGCATAGTAGTTAATGATTTACAAGATCTAGTGTTTAAAGGAAGAATTGGAAACTGATTTCATTATCTGCCCTGGTAAACACCTCATTGAACTGTTTTGCAAACAATTCCTTCATCCTTTTGCTGTCTGATGTCTGGAAATCTGTTTCTGAGATCCTCAGAGTTATTAATTTTGCTTTTGTATGAAGTGTATGTTTAATATATTTAAAAAATTGTTTTGGCGAATTTGAAAAAGCTTTATTTTCATACTTTGATCTGGCACTTTTAATTGTATTCTTGACTTTATTTTTTTGTCTGCGATCACATTCATGATCTTTAGAATATTTAGTTTGCTTGTATCTATCCCACATTGCTTTTTTTTCTGGATTTCTTTTAAAACGTGCTGGTAAAACCACGGTTTATCGGGATTTGCTACATGTGATTTTAGAGCTACATATTTATTGATTGCATCATGTAGCATATTTTCACACCTTTCATACTAGAATCGATCAGGTGTTTTAGGCTGTAATCTTGTGTTGTTAATAAAAAAGTACTGATATTTTCATAGTAGTATGCATTCCAATAATTTCTTTTTAGAATTTTTTTGTAGGTCTTTTATGAATAGTAATTTATGATTTACAGAGCATTATAACGTGATTACTTTATCTAATTGGTGAGTCACTGTGAATACCAAATATGATTTTCTTATCACTTACCATTACCATATCCTGTAGCGTTTTGGCAAAAATACCATTTAATATTCATTCATTTCTAAATAACTATCAAAAAATTCTGGCTCGTCTCTGTGTAGGTATATTAGACACCGTTAGCTTCTTCCAGTCATAAGGAAGATTAAAGTCGCCAAGTTAAAAACATTCTGTAGGGTCAACAACATATATCTGTATACGGCTTCCCTGTAGTATAACTGGGTCTATATATAAAAGCATGGAAGCATGTGTCAATTTCGTACTATCGACTACGACATAAAGCCAGATTGATTCAACAGTTGGCAACGTTGTAGGAGTAGTTAACTTAGTTACTAATAAATTATGTCCATTAAGTTCTTTTTTAATATTCATACATATGCCCCTTCCGAAGTTCTTCTGTCCATTCGAACTAGGACATGACCAGAAATGTTTATGAAACAGTCACTTATATAAAAATCGAATGTCAGGTTATATGTTGCCAATGAACTCTTCACCAAGTAAATCGAATTTAATGAAAGTTGGCATTTAGGTGTAATTTTGTCCAACTTGAGAGATAGGATATATAAAAGTTCAATGTTACGATGTATGTTTACAATGAACTCTTTACCAAGTCAACCGAATTTGATAAAAGTTGGCATTTAGGTGTAATTTTGTCTAACTTGAGAGATAGGATAGTTTTTATTTTGATTAATGGTCTCAATAACTTATAAAAAACACTGAACTGACTATTAATTGTTAGTGTTATTAATTATAAGTTTCATAAATCCTCAAACAGCGTTACATTAATTTTTTTACAGAAAACTATGAGACCTTCCGTTGTGAACACAGATAGCACCTTTGAATTCTAAATTTTTACACGTGGTGTATATAAATTTTTGATCGATATACTACGTAACATCGATTTTTCTGAATTTATTTTTCATTCCATTTTTATGTGTTGTAAATTATTTCGGTTATTTATGCAACTACTAAATTAAAGTTATACTAAAACAGCAAATATGTAAACAAAAAAAAAAACGTGTGCGTCTCAGGACGCGCGACAGAAGTGATAACTTCAACTAATCCAAGTTGAACTATTTAATATTGAAATTTTTTAACTTGAGAAAAACTTTGCCTATTACTTAAATTTTATATACATTAATATGATAATGTGTATAAATTTAAAAATTTAAATATTTTGAAAATTTTGAAAATTCTGACAGTTCGAAATTTCTAATCAGTCGCGTAGTAATTCACAATACAGCCACCATTTACGTGGAACGGCCTGATTATTTCAGCAGAATCGGATTTCACCTATTCTTCCATTTTTTTGTTCAACATGTATTGACGTTGATATTAAGCAGCAGAAATTTTGGCGGGCTTATCACAATTATCGTTTTGTAATCTAAGTTTTTGATCAATTTTTTACTGAATAACACAATTCTTACCATAATTTTTGTTAATTAGACCTACAACACAACTTTATTTAATGTTTACCACAAATAAACTCCTTTAACCGTTTTTTTTTATCACTATAACTTTTACTAATTACGATACAAACATTTTTTAGTATGACTGTTTGAAATTTCAAATCAGTCGCGTAGTAATTCGCAATACAACCACCCTTTACGTGGAACGGCCCGATTGCTATTTAATACACACTTAAAATTTAAATTCTTATCCTTATTATCAATAATAACACACTTTATAATCAATTTTTATAAGATTTATCACAAATAAAACCATCAAAACACGTCTTTTTTATGCTAAAATTAGGCTAATCAGACTGTCATTTCTTCTTAGACAACCTGTTATTTGAATAAATGAGTAAATAAATAAAGATATTTGTATTAATATTAATATTTACCTATTTCTATTTGATTTAATTTCCATTTCTTCTCTCCTACAACTGCCACGATAGATGCCGAGGATGACCGAACCGTTTAAATTATAAATTTAAATTATAATTAAAAGGGATTAAATTAATTTTATATACGAAGATATAGCAAATAACCTAATTTTTATGATAATAAATGGATATAAATATTTAATAATTAATAAAAAGTAATGAATTGTATTTAGTGGCAGATTAATACCGTATAACACGGTAAATTCAAATATACTTAAAACTTACAATGGGAAAAGCATAGAGAGAGAGAGAGAGAGAAATAATATTATTATGTTTCACTGCGCCTGCGTGTAACAACGATAAACAACGCGTTATGATAAACGTTTTTTTCAACGCGGTACGCTAAAATCAGTTAACCCTCCCATAAGAAGTTATCACTTTAAAAATTGCAGTACAAGAAATCTTTTCCACAGTAAATGATTGTAAGTATAGGTTAGTTTTATCTTGACTACAAAATTTTATAATTGTTTTATTTCGATTGAATTTTAACTTACTTAAGTTTTTAGTAAAATGCCGCTAAAAAAATCGAATCTCAACAATACATGAAGCATTTTTTTTATTTATTAATAAAACAAAATTGAACATGTTAAGCTAATTTGTGTCTTTTAAGTCCTTTTTAAATCTCTCATCCTCAGCAAACCGTGGCCGGGTCTGCTAGTATAGCCATATTTCTGTCAACAGTATCCCACCAAAAACATTTTCATGTAAAATGTTGCCAAGACGAGCCCATATGACTCGCACTGTCAAAAAGTTATCAGATCTCATGTAGAGCCAAGCTTCTAACACTACAAGCCCTAACTCTACAAGGCCTAACTTCACAAACTCTACACCTTAGTCAAAATATGTGGCTTGGCCATTTCGCTACATTCACATCGGCGTAAGGTGAAAAATCAATTCACTGTTCATTACTTTTGTGTTATACAATATCTAGTTCTTGTAGTAACGAACGGCCAAGCCACATATTTTGACTAAGGTGTGAAGTTAGGCCTTGTAGAGTTAGGGCGTGTAGTGTTAGAAGCTTGGCTCTACATGAGATCTGATAACTTTTTGACAGTGCGAGTCATATGGGCTCGTCTTGGCAACATTTTACATGAAAATGTTTTTGGTGGGATTTCATTTCTTTTTGTAAGTTGTTTGTAACAAAATTTTTTTTTATTTTTTTCTTCTTTTTTTGGGGTGTATTTCTTGCACATCAGAGACGCCTTTTTTTATAGCCCACTCTCTATCTTTGCCTTTTTTCTTTGTTGATTTACTGTTTATAATAAGTGATAGATCAGGGCGATACTTGGTTCTTAGGCGATTATATTCGACTATAGCTGACTGTTGTGCTTTAATACTACTAAAGTCAATATTTATAAGGTGAACACCTTGCAAATTAGTCACTCTAGAGAGTGCTACATAAGCCTGCCCATAAGAGAACGTTGATGACCCAATATCAATGAGAGCATTATTTAAACTAAGTCCTTGGCTTTTGTGTATGGTGATAGCATACGCGACACAGATTGGAAACTGTTCATATGTCAAGGAATGAAAGAGGCAGGAACCATCTCCCGGCATATGAACCACATGATGATGGCAAGGTCCAAGCTTTACTTCAAGTGAAACTATTTCACAATCCATGTTCACTTTTAAATCAGTAGGAAAATCGACAACGTTCAAACTAACGAAAATTCTCAACGAATACTGGATTAAATGCAATTCTAAACGAATACTGGATTAAATGCAATGCAACAACTTTTTGTCAACTATATCTAAACGAATACTGGATTAAATGCAATGCAACAACTTTTTGTCAACTATATCTAAGCATATAAGATGTATGACTAAGACAATCGACAATCAACAAAACAAGACAATCGACAATCGACGCGCTCGCTGTCAAGGACAATTTTTTTTATTTTTAGCTACTGTGTGGACGTAAGAGGCAGGAGACGTTCGCACACTTCTATTCATTCATATTTATATGATCTGATCTGAAGTATATGTCTCTTAATATATGTCGATATGTCTCAATATATGTCGATTAATTTTTTTTTTTTTTTTTTTTTTTTTTTTTTTTTTTTTTTTTTTTTTTTTTTTAACAAGGAGTACCTATACATATATATATCTGGGGGCACCAAGTTTTAGATTAGATTATTAGATTAGACCTCTAGCGTCATCAAAATTTAATTTAAAATTACAGGTCTCATACAAACTCCCATCCCCTAGTTTAAGGGGTTGGGGGATGAAAGTTACAAGTTTTATAATTTTTTTGTTGTTTGTGTGCTAATACTAGCTTACATACAAAATTTCAGCTTTCTAGGACATTAGGAAATACCTTAATAATTTTGATGATCATCAGTGAGTCAGTGACGAAATCAGCGTTTTTTAGATATAAATAAAATCTGAAGTATAAAAGCTAATGTAATTAAAACTTTATATGTTCAATAAGTCCGCTATTGACAATATATCCCGAAAATTTTGTTGATCTAGCATAATCCAAACCCAAGTTATGAGGTTTCAAAAAAACGACGAAGCGCTTCGAGAAAAGGTAGGTAGTGCCCGTGCGCTTCGCTTGGCTCGTCTTGACGGGGGCACTACCGTGCCCCTAGATAAAGGTTGGATTATGCTTTTTTATACTTATTTTGAATTCATCTAATTTGTTGACTATTGAACCTATGTTGCTATACTAAAAGGAAATTGTCTGTTTTCCACCTAGTTTTTGAAGCCCTTCTTAATTTTATTTTTGGTAATCAGTTTGCATATTATATTTTGAGATTTTGCTCACCTTTTGTGATTGGAATATAATATTGATAGGCCTTTGTTAATATTTATCAAACGTTCCGATTCTATATATTTTAACATGTTGTTCCCCAACAACTATGTTTATCTTCTTTAAGGTATCTGACCCTGACCTTTTTACTTTTAATTCCTTCTTTGTTATCTTCAATGGTGCTTGCTTTAATTCCAAATAAAATGACATTGTTTCTTTCTTGAAGTTTAAGAATTATTGTGGGCTCTATGGTGCTTGGTGCTGGCTGATTAACACCAGATTTAGTATTTTAGTAGTTGCGTAATTTTGGTTGCTTGGATTCGTCTTGACAGTGCATCTGCATAACTTTTTATTGAAGATTCTCCAATTTGGTTTTTTATTTCTCTTACACCTGTTTTTAGATTCCGCACATCTTCTTCGATAACAAAAATATTGTTAATCTTGGAAAAACAATCGGGACAGAAGAATCGAATTATCCTTAAGGGCATTGCTATAGCTCTTATTTCTATCGCTGATAATCCCACACCATAGCAGGTTTAACATATAATTTGTTTATAAATATCACAAGGATAACCAAACAATTAAATCTTTGCTTCTTTAAAGAGTAAGTATTTTTCCACTTTGAGCATGCACCTGATATTTTAGAAAAATTCTATTTATTTGCTAATTTTAAACAGTGAAACAAAGTGTTCAAAATTTATTTAGTACCTACACCACTATATCTAATATTCATCAAATAATACCTTATTCAAACTACAGAAAATAAACTACTAGTTCATTCATCAACGGTAAAATAACGCAAAACCTCTAAATTTTAAAGAACCGCACCGATTTTAATGAAACTTTGCAAGTAAGCTTATTTACCTTCTTTTTCAAAAGTTATTTGATAAAAATGTGTGCTTTATATTTTTAAGTGGTGAAACCTACCCTTTTATACCAAAAATTAAAAATTGCATATTTAGGCGTTATTTAAATCTAAATTACATTTAAATATTACCAAAAAGATTGACTTCTTATATGAAAATGTATTTCATAATATATAAGGCTACGGCCACATTAGCGTGAATTCACGCTGCTTTTTGACGTGAAAATACGCCAAAAATAAGCTATACTGTTTTCAGTTGGGCCGGCCAAACATGGCGTGAATTCCCGCCCGAAAGACGCGTTTTCAAGGTCTCCCGCTCACGAATAGGTCTGGTTCCATTTTCGAGCGTCTTTTCACTCTGTCTTGGGTTGACACACGGGCTGGATTTCACGCGGCGTTTTGTAGATTGTTTTATTTTGTATTAAAAGTTTATGTATTGAATAAATATATTATATTTTGTATAATATATATATATATATATATATATATATATATATATATATATATATATATATATATATATATACATATAAAAGGGGAAAAATTAATGGGCATGTACGCAAAAAGGATGATAGGGTCACGAATAGGGAATGGTAACCGCAGACATGCATGTTTCTGGCTCGTTAGCCGTCATCAGTGCGGCATAACCAAGTAAGGTATTGCACTTGGCCAGCAAGAGTGTTGAGTACTTGGGAGCAAAGGATGGTAGGGAAACATGTATTAAAAAGCGAAAAACACAAACAACGAAACTCACACAAGAGTCCTATCGCCATTTGTGGCTTCGGCCAGCTGTGCCCACATTTCGGGGCTACGAACAGCGTCGCCGCGTTGGCGAAACGGACTCATTGTGTTTGAGCCGTTCCAAGCCCAGGATGTAAAACAAAAAAGGGGTGCCAAGTATGCGTACCTATAACAAACAAAAGGGGAAAAATTAATGGGCATGTACGCAAAAAGGATGATAGGGTCACGAATAGGGAATGGTAACCGCAGACATGCATGTTTCTGGCTCGTTAGCCGTCATCAGTGCGGCATAACCAAGTAAGGTATTGCACTTGGCCAGCAAGAGTGTTGAGTACTTGGGAGCAAAGGATGGTAGGGAAACATGTATTAAAAAGCGAAAAACACAAACAACGAAACTCACACAAGAGTCCTATCGCCATTTGTGGCTTCGGCCAGCTGTGCCCACATTTCGGGGCTACGAACAGCGTCGCCGCGTTGGCGAAACGGACTCATTGTGTTTGTTTTACATCCTGGGCTTGGAACGGCTCAAACACAATGAGTCCGTTTCGCCAACGCGG
The DNA here is from genome assembly GCA_964028335.1 of Altica lythri. Classification (NCBI taxonomy): domain Eukaryota; kingdom Metazoa; phylum Arthropoda; class Insecta; order Coleoptera; family Chrysomelidae; genus Altica; species Altica lythri. The sequence goes on from OZ034806.1 coordinate 21,500,799, forward strand.
CGACGCTGTTCGTAGCCCCGAAATGTGGGCACAGCTGGCCGAAGCCACAAATGGCGATAGGACTCTTGTGTGAGTTTCGTTGTTTGTGTTTTTCGCTTTTTAATACATGTTTCCCTACCATCCTTTGCTCCCAAGTACTCAACACTCTTGCTGGCCAAGTGCAATACCTTACTTGGTTATGCCGCACTGATGACGGCTAACGAGCCAGAAACATGCATGTCTGCGGTTACCATTCCCTATTCGTGACCCTATCATCCTTTTTGCGTACATGCCCATTAATTTTTCCCCTTTTGTTTGTTATAGGTACGCATACTTGGCACCCCTTTTTTGTTTTACATCCTGGGCTTGGAACGGCTCAAACACAATGAGTCCGTTTCGCCAACGCGGCGACGCTGTTCGTAGCCCCGAAATGTGGGCACAGCTGGCCGAAGCCACAAATGGCGATAGGACTCTTGTGTGAGTTTCGTTGTTTGTGTTTTTCGCTTTTTAATACATGTTTCCCTACCATCCTTTGCTCCCAAGTACTCAACACTCTTGCTGGCCAAGTGCAATACCTTACTTGGTTATGCCGCACTGATGACGGCTAACGAGCCAGAAACATGCATGTCTGCGGTTACCATTCCCTATTCGTGACCCTATCATCCTTTTTGCGTACATGCCCATTAATTTTTCCCCTTTTGTTTGTTATAGGTACGCATACTTGGCACCCCTTTTTTGTTTTACATCCTGGGCTTGGAACGGCTCAAACACAATGAGTCCGTTTCGCCAACGCGGCGACGCTGTTCGTAGCCCCGAAATGTGGGCACAGCTGGCCGAAGCCACAAATGGCGATAGGACTCTTGTGTGAGTTTCGTTGTTTGTGTTTTTCGCTTTTTAATACATGTTTCCCTACCATCCTTTGCTCCCAAGTACTCAACACTCTTGCTGGCCAAGTGCAATACCTTACTTGGTTATGCCACACTGATGACGGCTAACGAGCCAGAAACATGCATGTCTGCGGTTACCATTCCCTATTCGTGACCCTATCATCCTTTTTGCGTACATGCCCATTAATTTTTCCCCTTTTGTTTGTTATAGGTACGCATACTTGGCACCCCTTTTTTGTTATATACATATATATATATATACGTTTATTAAAATTATCATGGAGGTGCAGAAATTCCCCTTTATTTACGATATACGCCAGAGTGAATATAAAAACCGGGACTTGAAGAGGGAATCCTGGATAGCTATTTCAACAGCAGTAGGTAGTGGAAGAAAAAAGTTGGACAGCTATGGATAAAATAACTAAAAGAAATATTGGTATCTAAGTACTGTTAACACTTTATTTTAGTATCTAAAAAAAAATTATGAGTACAGTAATGTAGCCACAATACTTTATAAATCTGCAACTTGCTTTTATTTTAGAATGTCAACATAATTATTTTGCCATGGTAGTGACCCTTCAGGAGAACAAAAGTAGTTCTTAAATGTATCTCGTACAGTTTTCCCATTATTACTTCCTTTTATTCCATATAAGGAAATGTTATCTAGGGGACACGACAGTGTGTCTTCAAAATTATACCCGTCATGCTTACTAACAAAATTGTGTAAAACGCAACAAGCTTGAATAATAGTGACAGCAAACTTCACATGGACATCCATGGGGCGATGCAAAATTCGCCACTTATTCGTTAAAATCCCAAATGCACATTCCACATATCGTCGAGCCCTTGAAAATCGGTAATTAAATGTTTTTTTTCTAAAGTCCGGTTCTTAGAGGGATATGGTCTGAGCACATTTTCACTCACTGCAAATGCCTCATCGGCCACAAACACGTACGGCATAATTTTTGTATTTTGTTTGGATATGTCACCATTAATTTTTGAGAGAAGCAGTTCAAAAGAAGGAATGGACATCCGGTAGTATTCAAAAAACTTGTCCGGATTTTCTTTTAAAACGTTATGTAGAAGTACGTGTTTTCCTTTTGATAATCGATCAGTCAGTACTAGATGAATCCAGTATTTTTTATGCCGACGATTAAGACGACGACGATGACGCTGAATAACAACCATGGCACAAGGTGCATTAACTGCATTTTTATTAAGAGTATTTTTGTTCATTTTTTAATTGCTCTGCTTCCCGACACCCGAAGAACAAAAAACCAACGTGTGTAACAAGGGATGAGTTGCTTTTCAAGCGCGTGAAAAACTGCTGGTGTGGCTTATTAGGCGGAAATTCACGCTGCGTGAACGAAACGCAGCTTGAATTCACGCTAATGTGGCCGTAGCCTAAGTATTTTTAAACCTGAAGTTAATTTTAAGGGCTACAAGGTGTACTAATTTGGTTGTTTTTCAAATCTTCAATATTGAAAGCATGCGACTTAAAGGGCGTGAAAAAGGTACTATCCACAATTATGTACAAATTTTAAGCGCTAATATCTCATTTAATTTTTATTAAAGAGAAATTTTAAAAATGGAAAATTTTCTAGATAAAAAATACTATATACATTTTAACATATTTTTCATATTTGTTTTTGAGTTATTTTGAAAAAATCAAAAAATCTTATAAAAAAATAAAATTAATATTGTTGTTAGTACATAAATAAAGTTTATTATGCGTTGATGAAGATTCATTTTTACCTTCCGAACAGCAACGCTGTTATAGGAAGGTATTGTGATCGCGAAAAATTTCGATCTCGGGTTTTTAGCGGAAATACGCGTTTTAGGGTTCCCTGAGCCTAAAAAACCCAAAAATAAAAAATGTCTGTCTGTCTGTCTGTCTGTGTGTCTGTCTGTGTGTCTGTGAACACATTTGCGGCTAAACGGCTAATCGGATCGGAATGAAACTATAAAACCTTACTTATAATCACCATCGGAGGAATCTGATAGAATTTGAGTAAAATCGGCCGACCGGAAGTGGACGTTTACTCTTATCAAAAAATGGAATTTTTTGAAAATATTGGGTTTTTATATAGTTATTGGCAAAATATTTATACTTTGTGGAAAGAACATGTAATTTCCGACATTTTTGAAAGAATACATTTTTTTGATATTTTCATTAGTTTTCGAGATATTGACACTTTTATCAAAAACTGGAAATATGTGAAATAAAAATTGTGGATTCGCTTTTTTTAAACAAAAATTGGTAGTTATTATATTTTCAACATCTGACAGCTGTCAAATTATGTTTTGGCGTATTTCAACATTTAATTTTCTATATTTTGACATCTGACAGCTGTCAAATTATGTTTTTTGAGAGTATCAACTTTTGACTAGTGTCAAATTATTTTTTATATTTTTGACATCTGACTACTAACTAATTAGTTTTTTCGATATTTTTTTCCGAACAGCAACGCTGTTATAGGAAGGTATTGTGATCGCGAAAAATTTCGATCTCGGGTTTTTAGCGGAAATACGCGTTTTAGGGTTCCCTGAGCCTAAAAAACCCAAAAATAAAAAATGTCTGTGTGTCTGTGAACACATTTGCGGCTAAACAGCTAATCGGATCGGAATGAAACTATAAAACCTTACTTATAATCACCATCGGAGGAATCTAATAGAATTTGAGTAAAATCGGCCGACCGGAAATGGACGTTTACTCTTATCAAAAAATGGAATTTTTTGAAAATATTGGGTTTTTATATCGTTATTGGCAAAATATTTATACTTTGTGGAAAGAACATGTAATTTCAGTCATTTTTGAAAGAATACATTTTTTTGATATTTTCATTAGTTTTCGAGATATTGACACTTTTATCAAAAACTACCACTACTTGTTAGTGTTCGGAAGGTCGTGTGGTGCCCACACCAGATTTTTATTTTTGAGGAAAGGCACAGGTTTATTAAAAAAAATGAGACTGTCATCCCATTTTTGTGTTAACTCACTTTTACCTTAGCTTATTTTAAAGGTCTTCTTGACAACTGCAATAAGAATTTTAAGCATTTTTTCTGATAATTTATTTAATAATAAAAAGTTTGATTTAAAGTTAACTCAAATCCACCCTTATCTTCATCTGGCTAGTTAAAAAAACTAATCCGTAAACTAATTTTTTTTAAAACTTTATTTTTACAATAGAACGAATTGAACGATTTGAAATGTAAACAGAGAATAAAAAATTACTATAAAATACAGAAAAGTAACAAAGAATGCGGATTTGCTGAATTTACATTATTTATCACACATTAGCAGTTTGTTAACATATTACTGGCTCTAACACGGGTTGTATTACTGCAAACACAATTTAAAAAAAAAAACATTCGATCTGTTGTTTTATATGGGCTGTTTTTTTCCTAAAATCTACCGTTTTCCAGTTATTTTGAAAAAACACCCAAAAACATGCATATTAACTTCTACAGAAACTTTTTTACTTAAAATTGAACACTCTATCGAATTTCGGGGTTATTTTAAGGTTAAATATTCTCACGCCGAGAAGGGGTGACACTCACCCACCGCCAGGGTAAATGCACACATCGGCACCATGTAACTTTTATTCCTTGATATTTGTGTTCAAGGCAATTCAAGCTGTTCTTTAAAATAAGACCCAAAACCGTTAATTAATGGACTATACAGTATATAAAGTATAATGTTTAAGAATATGCATCGTTTTTGTTATTTAAAATTTGCAGTTTATTATATTTTCAACATAGATTTTTTTATTACTTGCAACTAATTTTAAAGATCTTAATGTGATAGTTGTTAAGTATAGGATTCTAAATATAAAACCATATTAATTTTCTTTATGGATTTTAGGATATTCTTAAAAGTGTTAAATATTTCAATATTGCCCACGTGGGAAGAATCGACAAGGAAATAACGTTTATTTCCATTGAAAGCTAAAGTTTATTCTGCTTGTTGACTATCGATTTACTTTTTTTTCAATCATTGGCACCGTTGTCGACCCCAACAATGTCAGTGAAACACGTTGTTTGCAAAACAATTTATTATTTAGTTTAAAGATATATAAAGGGTCTGCACAATAAGAGAAAAAACTGTTTTGCAGCTTAACTATAACTTGTACAAAATGTTTACTTTGATAAAAGTATTTGTGTTTTGAATATCATTTATTGAAATTCATAGATTTTTGTTTTGTAGTACTTATTTTTCGAGATACCCTTATCAGGGAACTGAGGGTGGTCCATAAATCCGAAGGTTTTCTTGACCCTCTGTTAATTCCATTGTGATGATTTACAAAATATATATAATTAATTTTTATATCACATGCATTGAAACAGCTAGTATTGATCTCTGTTTTGCCAGTCGAAATAAGACATTATCAGACCAATGCAACTGTTGTTTCTGCCCGGCACATTCATTTATTTATTATTTATGTCTTTATTTTAAGTCTGTCAGAATCGCATTTGTAATAAACAAAAGCGAATAAAATCATAATCGTCTGGTAGCTATCGTCAAATCGTTGTCAAGATATTACTACGCTATTTGTCTGAAATAGTCTTACTTCGACTGGCTACAGAGATCAAAACTCGCTGTTTTAATGCATTTAATATAAAAAATATAGTGTGTGGCACAGGATGAAACAAATACGATTTCTGGCCAGGGCGATGACAACCCTCGCTTCGCTCGTGCAGTCAACTCTCGCCGTCGTCAAAAATCGTCTTGTTTCACCCCTTACCACACAATATACTATTTTATAAATAAATATAAATAAATACCGGAAACGTAAAGATATTTTTTCTGATTTCAACCATATATAATACTTATAGAAAATTATGAAGTTTACAGATAAGATACCAAAAAATTCTACATTACACTGAGAAAAGAACAGCACCCAATATAACATAAAATTATATTTACGTTTCTGGTGTTTATTTATTTTTATTTATAAAAAATGAATCGCATATATTTTTTAAATTTAGACAATAGATTGTAAAATTATGAGTAAGTCCAGGGTCGAAAAGAGGGTCTCATTTATCAACCGCTCGCTGTTTCCAGGACTTCAAAGACTCTTTAACCCAACTTTTTAACAATTTTATACGTTTTTTAAAACAACAAAATATTTTTTTTTAGAAATTTAAGTGAATCCGGATGTTTTATTAAGGATGGAAATATGTGTTCTGATTCCTAAAATCACGAAACAGGAATGGAACTACTACAGAAATATTTCTGTTCATACAAAGGAAAAAAGGGGTGGCAGCACAAAATCTTTCCCTGAGTAGAGCTTGATTTAGAATGCAGTGATATCTAAAAGAGGAAAGGCCTTTGTCAATAATTTGACACTTACTGAAAGAGTTAAAGGTTAAAAAATACGCAATTTACTTATTATGAGTCGTAGGTAAATTATTTTTCGATGTCTCCAATGACATAATTAGCAAGTCTAGGTAGAGAATAATCAACAATTGTTTCCAAAACTGAGTAGGACTCTCTGCCAAAAGATTTGTACGTTGCGTATGTCTTTTCGTAATGCGTGGCATTGTAAAATCAACTTAATGGCTGTGGGCATTTTGAAGGTAATTTTCTTTGAAAATAGCATTGTACTTATATTTTTACGACCAGAGCGAGTTTGGTTAGAAATCTTACAGGTTAAAGCCAGGATAGTGCAAGTGCTTCACCCTACTTCACCATGGCTACGCTCAAGGGAGAATTAGTTGTATTCAATAAGTGGTTTGTGATAAGAGTTAGCTCAACTGGAGGTATTTTTCACCCAAGTCTTGGTAATCTTAACACTTACTTACTTAACAACAAGGAACAAACAACAACCATATTAACAGATAACGAGCAATAACAAAAATAATGAATAATAATTAAAAACACTACTATATACTAATATTACCAACTAAAATATGTAAAGATCTATCTGATCGTTTTGTATTATGAATAATTTTACCAGACTATTGCTAACCTGCCTATATCGGTAAAAATTACTTGGTTTAAAAATTGCAGTTCAAAAATGTGCGGTGAGCGCAGTAAAATTATCGATATTTTCTTGTCATGATTAGTAATTTTCGTTCCTTTACCAGTTATTACGTCAAAAAATCTGGTGCTTTTGTGTTTAATGTCTTCAAAATACAAGTAAGTCGATTTTAATACTGTTTCCTTTGATTATTTTATTTATTGTGAGAGTAAAAAAGGGTTATATTTTATTGTTGCTTATCAAAATCAAGAGGTTTCAATTTAGCCAGACATCATTTTTTTTATTATTTATTAAAGTCAGGGATGGTTATTACACTTGCTTTAATGCATAATTTACCCTTAATAAAGTGGAAATTTCTGATTTGGCTAGAAACTGATTCAACTTCGTTGTAAATTCAATAAGGGGTCGATTTTTGATGATTCGTTTTGATTAAGGGTACTTCCAGATATATTCGAAGAGATCCACCCGAGTAACTGAACTATAACTAGATTGCATCTTCTTGAAGTAAAAGGAATGGAAAGATATATCGGCCCGAATTTTAGAATTTAGAAGAAAAAATTATCCCTATAGAACATACCGTTACATATGAGTCAATTCGAGGGTTTAGAAGACTTCCATTAAAGAAGTAAGAGAATAATTAATTTAATTAACCTAATTTATCTTCTTTAATATAAGTAATATACAAGTTTTCAATATATATTTATCAAATTAATTGGTTAATTAAAATAATTAACTTTGTAGTGAATCATTTAAAACGTGTGTTTAAGTATAATTTGTGTATTTTGTACTTTGGCGCCCTTAATTTGGGGAGACTGGTAATACTCTGAAAAGGTAACTGATGACTTAGTTGAGCAAGCTAAGTAAAGGTCGATTCACATTAGGCGCTCAGGTCTCGGTTCGCTCACCGTTCGGTCACAATCAAGAATTATGTATACTATTCACATTGACATCCAGTCTAGTTAGAACATTGGTCTTCCGTTAATTAATATAAAAATTTTTAAAAAAGTTCTCAAATGTTGATTTAGCTATTATTGCTATATGTTTGGATGATGAAGAGTAGGAAAACCGAAACGAAAACAAAAATGCGAAAAACGGAAGGAGAATTTTTCACTTTATATAGAAACTAAATTTTTTCAATATTTTCGTATGACCAAACATACTTTTTAATATATTTTATAGCGAAACAAAATAGTACTGAGTCAAAGTATAATTTGTCGCCCATATTGTATAATTCGTCATGAATCCTAACTAATTCTATTAATTGTTCATCCATTTTGAAACTAACTCAAAGGAACACGTGGTATATTCAGGGGAAAAATGCATGCCGACTGAGTATCATTTGTACACACTAGCACAACGGTTCGCTCATGGTCTGTTCAAAATATCCGTGGAGAGAAAGACCACGATCAATGAGCATGAGCGTATCGTGAGCGAAGCGCCAAGTATGAATAGTCTGGGTTAAAAGCAAGCAATAAAATTTCACCGCGGCTTGAGTGGAGTGTGAGCTGAGCGTGACCTGAACTACAATGTGAATGGACCTTTTAAATAACGCCTTTTATGACGTTTTAACTTAAACAAATACATGCCGGCACTTTAACAAGATAATTAAAACGAGCTATACCCACAAGTTAGATTATCCAAGATAACTTTGAGATCCAACGTGCTGACTTAGATCTATTCGAATGTAATGCAAAACAATACAATATTATCGTTTATGACTATTACAAAAAACTAACATAACTTTTAAATAGCCTATTTGTTTATATTGAGCATTGGTTGTGTGTTTTCGCGCTATCGAGTGTGTTGTACGCCATGCGCGAATAGCTAGCACGCTGTGGATTGCTGATATCTAAAATCACATAACTTTTTCCTTATTGTATAGTTTATATTAAAAGTTTTCAGAAAACTTTTCTTTATATTATATTTTAATACTTTATGGGTTAGAGTTTAAAACTCAAAACTTTGTCACATAACTTTTACGAAAACATGTAAAACTAATTAAATTTCTTAACAAAATGTTAAAAAATTTGCAATTTCTTATGAAATATTTTTAAACACATCAAAAAGGTCTTATGTTTATCGGAATACTTTAAACATCATAAAGTAAATTATCAATAAGTTAACATTTATATAGAGCAAAATTCCAGATTCCAGCGACTTAAAATCATTTTCCTAAAAAAATATTTTTAATCCGATGTTTAACCAATCCTAAAAAAAATTTAATGTTTGAATTCAGTGTTTCAAAAACATTAATAATGATTAAAATTGACCATTCACCTAAAACAAGCAAATAAGGTTAACCGTTTTAAAAAGATAACATAGTAGGTATGCAATTTTTTTTTTTTAAGTTTTATTCATATTCATTATTCAAAGCTTATTTTTATTAAAATAGGCCTTGTAAGGGTAATGAATTTCGCCCTGTATATTTAATCTTATTCTCAGTTGTAAATGCGCTGTTGTCACGTCCTTAATAAAATCATAGTGACAATAAATAAAATAACAATTGTGTACTCCATTTCAGCGCCATCAAATAATTAAAACTTAGTACTTTCACAAAAAAAGGAAATCGTCAATTTAAAAATAAATATTTAGATATAATGAATGCATTTACAAAATAATCGTAATTAAATGAAAGCAAACAATAAAAAAATTGCAGGAAAGAAAAGAAATTCGTACTAAGTGTGTATAGTTTTTAATCATCGGCTAAGCGCTTTCGGTTTTAACAAACCATCTTCAGAGCCTCCTAAATAATTACATAAGTTAAATACTAGATAAAATTGTATATATAAAAACTTACGTCAATCAGACTTAAACCAATAGGTTGAGTATATATTACACTTGATGATATTAATACAGACATCACAAACTTATTAAGATTTGACAAAATAACAATTAAATTCAATTTGTTTGAAAATTCTTCTCAAAATTACTATTTAAATAAAAATTAAATTTTTATTTTTAAAAAACTGAATGTCGTGTTAACTGCTCGACAGAGAAGGTGTCATGGCGGATAAGCTACAGCGCAAGTACGTTAATGACAAGATGACAACATGAAATTGAAATAAGCGTCGTGGCTGTTCAACCGGACACGTTCTTTTTAAGTACAAATAAAATTAATTAAATGCGGAATCCAGTTGTGTTTGGGATGTGTGAAGTTATAACTACTTAATTTTCTTTTCTAACACAATTAATGCGATTAAAAACAAATCATCTGCTGGAACGGATGGGCTTACTCTGAAAATGTTTTCAAATCTACCGGTAAACACCCTAAGCCATCTGACTAACTTGATTAACAAGTCACTTCAACTTGGAGTCTTTCCAAGCTGCCTTAAGACTGCGATAAATATTCCTTTGCACAAAGGAGGTGATAAAGATCAAGCTTCGAACTATCGCCCAATAGCACTTCTCCCCACGTTGTCGAAGATTATTGAAAGATTGGTTAAAAAAAGATTGCTATCTTTTCTTTGCAAGTATAAAATACTAACTCCCCAACAGTTTGGTTTCTTGAGCAATAAATCTACCAATGATGCTATGTTCTCGCTCTTTGACAATGTTTACTCCAGTCTTAATAATCAGAACTCTACAGCAACAATCTTCTGCGACTTCTCTAAGGCCTTTGATTGTGTAAACCACAACATCTTAATTCACAAATTACAACACTATGGGATTAGAGGAATACCACTCGAGTGGTTTAAATCTTATCTTACCTACAGAAGTCAGATGGTAAGGGTTGATGAGAGAACATCCTCCTGTAAGCCAATTGACTGTGGGGTGCCTCAAGGTTCAGTTCTAGGTCCTATCTTATTTCTGCTTTTTATTAATGATATTGCCTACCTAAATATTAGTGGTGAACTCTGCCTCTTTGCTGATGATACTAGTTTTACCTGGAGCAACCCGGATAGTACATCCCTTTATAGTATCGTATCTCGTGACTTAGTCACTATTAAATCGTGTTGCGATTCTAACCTTCTGTGCGTCAATCTCTCTAAAACTAAAATCTTATCATATAAAGGTACATTACAAACTTTTGAACTTAATAACAATAGTGTGGAAATCGTTGATTCTGTAAAGTTCCTGGGTCTCATTGTTGACAACTCATTAAAATGGGATTTGCACATCAATGCATTGTCAAAAAATTAAGTTCTGCGTGTTTTGCGCTAAGATCAGTTTCCAAGGAATTAAACTTGTCAACAGCTCGAACAGTCTATTACGCCCTTTTTGAGTCGCATCTCCGTTACGCCATTTCATTCTGGGGTACGTGTTGTGCGACTCAATTTGACCGTATTTTCAAACTTCAAAAGAGAGCTATCCGTTACATGTTAATATTAAACAATAGAACTCATTGTGGGGAATACTTTAAAAAATATCAAATTTTAACTCTTCCTTCTTTATTCATTTTTGAATCCGTTTGCTTAATCCGCAAGCACTCGTCAGCGAATCCTGAAACGCCTTCCCACAACTATCCACTTAGAAACAGGGAGCTTGATCTTTGTTTACCAATCCCACGATCAGAGTTAATCAAAAACTCTATATTGTATAATGCAAAAAAGATGCACAATCGTCTGCCTTTCAATATCAAATCTATTACACTCTTTCCCGCATTCCGTAGAGCTTTGAAGGCACACTTATTGGAGAGATCTTTGTACACAGTAAATGAATTTTTCATATTATGATTTTATACTTCTAAATACACACTAATTTACTACTTCAAGGAACTTTTTCTTTTTTCCTTTTCTTCTTCTTTCTCTTTTTTTTTTTGATGACTTTCAATTTCTTTAATTGTATAAATATTTTTTTTTTTTTTTGTATTTTGTTTATGTGATATGTTAGATTTTAAGGTTTTTGTACTTTTTTGTATGTTTTTTAGCTTTGTCGACAAATTGTCAAATTTCTGATAATAAAGCATTATTATTATTATTATTATTATTATATTTCGAATCGAAACGACCGAACCTGAGGCCACCTTTTCCACGACTTTGACCCATACTAAGCGATGGTTCAGGCGCCCCCCCCGTCCATCGTTGCGACACGAAGACTCCTTGAGTAGCCACGCGTACCCCCAAAGATTATACTAATGTTTTTGAAAATGTGTAGAAGTGTAGAAAGATATTACCTTAGGGTTGAAGATTATGTAATTTGAAATGGAAAGAAAAGTTCTCAAACAAACAAGAAGTCAACAAATAAGATTTGGAATTTAGAAGTAATAATAAATGTTAAATATGATTAATTTTAAAAAATGATTAATTTTAATTTTTAAAAAAGTTTTAGAACTTAATTTTAATTTTAAAGTTTTAGAATAGGATTAATTTTAAATGAAGTTAACGTAAGTGTAATGCAAAAACAAATATGTTAACCTCTGGTCGACTTGGGAGGGTTGTTAGACCAAAAACCTATATCCATAATAGGGTTATTTCGTTAAGTGTTCTGTCTGCCTGTTCCTTTTTAACGTGAGGTAGACATTAACATTAGGGTACCTGTGGCCGTGCATCGCCTATCAATTTTATGTTTGACAATATTCGTTCTTTCAAGTTAATTTTTACCACCAAATATATATAAATTTGAACCATATAAGAAGAAATTGCATTTGTGAACTCTTCAAAGTTCGAGAGAATTATAAGAACTATTCTAACCATCAAACGCCAGGACCGTAGATAAAATAAAAGAATGGTTAACAAATGAAAATATTTTTTGCCACCTTATTACCGCCAATTGAATACATTTAGGGGATATGCAAAACATATTACGATAACCATATTGAATACAACGGTTACAGTTACGAGGCAGTCTTGGAGACTCAGCAACAAGCATTGCTGAAATTTGGGAAAAAGTGTAAAAAATTGTAAAGACGTAATTGAAGAATGGTGCATTCGTAAAGGTCGCATAGAAGCATTTACTCCCGTTATCATTTACCATCCGAATGAGGACAGCGAATAATACGAGAATTTGTAATTTTGTTTTGTTTTTGACAGCTAATTGAATATCTTACTAAATAAATAAACACAATTTTAGTAATCGTATTTTGCTATCCCATTATGGACCAAATTTTAAAAATTGTAAGAATTTACTATTGTACAATTCAGGACATTAAACTTGTTAAATTAGTGTTTTAATATCTAATTAAAAACATTCGTATATTCATATCCTTATCAGCTTCTATCACCCTTGAACTAAATTTGTTTTGCTTACCGTTTTGTTAATGTAGTACAACAGGTTTATTTTCTTATACTAGAATATCTTTAATTATTACCAATAAGAGATATTTAGTATTAACAAAGTTGTTAGTCTCCTAAGTGCCATAACGATCATCCTTCGGAATTTAAAGTTGACACAAATTTGCTTGAATTAATAACAGCAGTATTACTATGAAAATAGATGATTTTTAAATGTTTTTTTCCAATGACAACTTATTTATTAATTTATTATACGAGGTCTGTTTAATTGAAACCCATCTTTGATCCAGAAAAAATCTATTTGCAAATATATTTACAAATAATTATCACTACAATTAATGCACATATCTGTATTTCAGCAACCGATGCATACTTGATTATTTTTAACGCTTTTTTCAATAGCTCAAAGAAGTGAAAATTACAAAGTGATAAATCGGGACTCCAGAATATATGCTGGATCTATATCTTTCGTTTTATAAATTTTCTTTCATTGCTTTCGCAACACGAGGCCGAGCATTGTCGTGTAGCAGAATTATGCCACATGAAAGCTTCACTGGACGTTTTTGTCTTAATGCTTGGTGGAACTTGTTTAAAATTTATTATACAGGTTTGCATTGATATATTTTTTAGGTTCTGTAAACTTTATTTATAACAAAATGTTAAAAAGATCTTGCTTGAAAAAGATTGAAGTTTAGTAGAGACTTTTTAGCCTTTACTATAGCTCATTTTAATGATTTTTGTCGCGGACTAATATTTTAATTTATGAGTCACACCAGTCTTTGCTAAACCAGAAATTAAAAACATCAAAGTATAAACTCCACAAATTAAACACAAACATCAGTTCAAAGTTATTATGAATAATTTAATGTTTATACATTAAGAAATTATTTTGTTAGTTTAGAATAGTTATTATCCTAACAAGTGCGGAAAGTTATACTTTCCCGCACGCGAACTGCCGATGCCCGAACGACGCGAAGCGGAGTTCGGGCAAGCAGTTAAGTGCGGGAAAGTTTATTTCCGCAAGAGTAAGGATCAATATTTTTTCAACAAGCAAAATCACCTCGAAAATTATTTAGATATTTGAAAAGATGCGATTGTGACAATTAAATCTTTCATAGTGTCAATAAATACACGACAGTAGCTATAGCAACCCTACTTAAACAGGTGAGTTTGTTGTTGCTTTGAGTAAGGTTTACAGGGGTGATTTAATAAATTATGATTTTTTTAAAAACAAACATTTTAAAAATCACTATTTTCATGTAAAATAATCTTAATTTTTTTTACTGTTTGTATGTAGTCCTACAAGATAAAGGGAATAATAGAATAATTTGTAAAAAGGTTATCAGAAAACATATTCAATTAATTAAAAAAAAAATGCAAACGGGAAAAAACCTTAACCGCACTCCGTGCGGGATAGAGATATTTTCTGAATTAAAATGCGTGCGGGAAAGTGTTGTTTTACACATGCTTGTAGAAAAAAATTATTTTCTTATCTTGGATTTTGAAGTCATCCAAATCATCGAGATAGGCTCTGAAAATGGTCTTTTAGTTCTGTGAGAACTGTGGAAAGTCCTTTAATTCCTTTTACCAAGTAGCTCGGGAAATAAACTGAAATTCTTTTGGATTTTTTTCATAATTAAACGAAAAAATTATGTAGAATGTCTTCAGAATTCTTATTAGAATTAATATGGTAAAATTTACCTAAACATATGGCCGTACCCTTTAGAAAAGCGAACAAATCAGAAATCATCCCGTTTTGAAGTAAGTTCCATGTAGAATTAATTATTATAAACAGTGTAAATTTATCTTTAAGAACCCGTGTAACTAACCAGTTCTGACTCAATAAAAGACACACATCTGACATTTGCCGAAAGTGATTACCACAGTTATAAGTTTGGTTAGTTTCTAAACATATTACTACTTTGCGAAACTCACAATAAGTAAAAATTAGGATAACACAATTAAAAACAAATTAATTTGTATACGATGAAGTTAAATTACCAGACTTACAGATTTAATATTGAAAGGAAAACGAAACAGTTAAATCGTCAAATGTCTACCGTTTCGCCTGTGATAAAGTTTTAATCACAGATCTTTAAAATCATTACAATTTGCCTGTATTGCGTCAGATGTTGCAAGCTTTTTTGACCCTTCAACAAAAGATGCACGAACTTCGTTTGTGTACGCTACTTAAGACAGTTCCTATACTCATCGAACCTTTTCTGACATTGCTCTGATTGATTTTCTTAAGTCAGACCTTCTACCTATAAAATCATACAAAATTTAAATACAAAAATTATATTTAGATATGTTAATAGCAACAAAAGTAATTTTTTACAACATTTGAAATCGCAGTAAAATGCAACTGATTGAAATTAATCAGTAAGATGTTTACAAACACAACCAACTTTGCAAAATGCCAGTGGAGTAATTACGATTGTTTTTAAGACTTGCCTAATCAAAGATGGATTTTAATTAAACAAACCTAGTAGTTACGGCCGTGATTACTTCACCTCAAACAAATTCTGATTAAAAAAGCTATCTTTATCTATATTGTCTTTAAAATTTAATTTTTCGAACAGGAGCTTTAGTTCCTAAATTACTTTTATTTGTTGTTTTTTTTTTTCATATAAATGTAAACCTGGAATTGAACAATTTTTATTTACAGTTGGTAAACGATACATGTATACAAGTTGATTTCTTATAAACTCATTTCGACCGAAAAAATAGAAACGGAGTTTCTTTTAGATAATTCTTTGCAAAACTAAGGATTGATAAACACTGAAAAAGACGTAGAACGAGACAGATTATTTAGTACAGATTTGAATGTATTATTCTAAAATGAATATTTTACTTTAAATAAATTATCCACTATAATGCTTATCAAAATTTTGATTTACAGGAGTACATTCTAAATATAACGACATAAAATTAATACGAAGTAAATTAAAAAAATACTTATTTAATTTAAACAAGGTTTAAAAACAGTAGGATTACCTAGATATACCATAAATCTATGAAAATAGTACTTTGATGCGTAAGTCGCTGCACGATTCGTATACAAAAAGTAATCCAGCTCATATGTAAACCAAAGGATATAAATATACTATTCAACACGCAGAGGCTGACACTCGATTTTTTTAAAAGTGGCATGTTATTAGACTCTTCGAGTGTATCTTGACTATCCCAAGAGTATGAATAGTAATCTTTTCAGAAATTGGGATGTGAATCAACCCATTCCCGCATTGTCCGGATTTTAAGAAAACTGTGTGGTTGTTACACGTTATCATTACTAATGCAATCCACAACCATTTTTAGTAAAAAAGAGTTGTTGCAATTATGGTTAATTAAGAATTACATTAAATTTAATAAAAAACAAATTTAATTAAGTATGAAGACATTATAAATAGAGGTAACACTCCCACTTATATTGTAGCGTTTTAAAAAACCCGATTAATTAAAATTGTTTTTTATAATTTCTTTTTACCTATGCCAACCCTGTAGGCTTAACATATTAGATGGAACATTCCAGAACGTTGAAATCTAACGAATTTTTCAAAGCGAAGTATTGACTTTTTTTATTGACCAATCAAATTTCACGTTCAAGATCAGATGACTTAAGCGGGGATGCTTACCGGTCTTTTTTAGTACCAACGGCTTTATTCATTCTAGGTGTGGTAAGGTTGCTAATAACATCTCGGAGAGACGCCTAGTTTCAGTTTCCCGTTATTTTTTTATTTTATTTGAAAAATTTCAAGCAAATAAGTGTTTCTAGTGCCTATTATCGTTTATTCTACCTGAAGGTTTATCTGAAGATTTGCAGACAGTGCTATCTTTAAGATTACTTCATATATCGTGTAATAATGGCGGCAAATTGGCCAGAATTACAATATTTCTTTAATCACCAGCTATGAAGAGTAAGTTTATGGTTTATTCTCTAAATACCTACCGATCTAGACTAGATTACATCTTACCGTTCCGATCATTTACCGAAAGAATGAAGCCACATGCTATCTTAGAAACATTTAGAAGCTAACGTAAGTTTTTACAATTTTTTTTATACCTCTGTCGAGTATGAGAGTACCATTTATTTCTATGGAGAATTTTATTTTAACTGTATTTACCGTATCAGCTATTAAAAAGGGCACTTCGCAGTGCCGGACTGAAATTAATCGGAATGTGAATTTTTTCTGAGTATCGCTAACCTGTAATTTTATTACTTATATTTTTTGTATCTCCTATCTGTAAACTTTGTTACTATTTACTATCCCGTACATAGATGTTTTTTAATTTTTTTTATCTTTTTGTTGTGTGTCTCTTTTATTGTTACAGCCAATAATAAATACCGTTATTGTTAAATAGAGATTTTTTTTCTAGCTAGAGCCTGTTACTCTGATCAATATTTTCAGTTTCTCTAATCTATATTTTAATAAAGTACTAGACTTTGTTTTTTGAATATATCTTTATCTAACAAATTTGATTTATAACCATAAGGATAAGTAAAAGCAAAGTGTAAGTATAATTTTTCTCTTTGTTTCTCAAATAAAAGTGTGTAATTTAAATTTTAGCAAGAACAATCTGCCGGGTTATCTAATTTTACCTTATCTTATATCTCTTATATCTTTCTTATTTTATCTGGGTTTCTTATATTTCCCCATCCTCAGGATAAAAAACATAAGTGGCGCCCATTTTCCTTTCTCTTTTATTTCTTTCTTTTTTCTTTTTTATTTCTTTTAACTTTTAATATTCTATTAAAGATGTACATTTTTATCTTTCTAATAATTTATCATCTAGCTCGATCGAATCCACGCTCGCTCTTCCCCAACCCACTGAGTGCCGTTCGCATTAGTTAACCACCTCATTCGAGCATTTAACACCTTCAGACAAAAAGAGGTTACAATATTACTGCAACTAGGAAAGAGATGCTTGATTTCACTCTATCTAGTTTTTTCTGAAGACAGTTATAATAGATATCTGGCATCTCTCTGGCGATTAGAAGTTACTACTAATGGTCGAGTAATCTAGTTCTGTCGTATACCAAAACAGATAGATTGATAATTAAATAAGAACAAAATAAGATTTTAATACAACAAACTATACGATTGAAAGCGAAGAGTAATTCAAAACAATTTCAAATTGGGTTAATCATACAATAGCCAAATGCTACAAGGAAGCTTGCCCCGTAAAGAATCAGGCCATTAATAAAAATGTACCATGGTGAAATAAGTAACTGGAAAAATTTAAAGTGTTAAAATAGAGCTAAAAGTGTAGTCAACTCGAATGGCTACAAAGAAGCGCTACCAAATTTTAACAACAAACTTAGAAAGTCTTAAAGAAGAATATGAAGGGAATTCTGTAAGCATATTAGTTGTAACGTTTTTGTCTGAAAGCAGTGGAAAGATTTAAAAAGGAAGAAACCTTTTTGCCGGCATAAGCTATTTATTTGTGCCAACAGTACATTTCCCTTTTTGGTAGTTGATAAAGAAATAATTTTGTTCCGTATTTCTAGTACACAGATCAAAATATTTCTTAAAAATATAATATGACCCGATTACTGTAAATTTTCTACTTAATTTATTTTTAATATTTTATATTTTTACCAGAACAACAGAATTTATATCTACAAAATCCGCAGTTGTTATTTTATATAATTTCTCCTGTTTGCAAGCACCCATAATTCCCATAATCAATAAGAACTATTTTTTAATATTTTGTAAATATTCACCTACCTTATATAAGTGGGCAAACAAAGGAGCTAAAAGCCCGCTCATTGGTCCAAACCGACGTGTGGTATTGCTTACAACACAGTACGAAGAGCTGTACGCCAGTGGATGGGCATAGAACATCGAAAGAGCTGGGAAAGAACAGTAGGCAACATACAGTCAAAGAGAATGCTGCAGACACCCACTGGTGCTATAGCGGCAGATGCCCTTGGGCTGAGGAGGAAGACCCTGCGGAAAGTGGTTGGCTTTATCAGCGGACATCTTCATAAGATGGGAATTCAAGTTGAAAACCTCTTATGTAGAAAATGCGGTGAGGAGGCCGAGACAGCCTTCCACGTGATATTCATGTGCCCAGCCCTGCAAGGTCTGCGTGTGAGATCCCTGGTCCTACCGACCGGAGATCAAAGGGAAGAACGGGTAACCATAGTCAAAAGGATCTCATGGTTCATTAAGAACCTGGGATTTGACGGAGAATGAGGACCTATGAATAAGGGTGCACAATAAGCTGTACTAGCTGCGATGCAATCCCATGGTCTACCCCTAAGACTGGCCCTCTGTTAAAAAAAACCTTCCTTATCTAGAAGATGTACTTTATAAGAAGCATCATTACTAAATTTATTAATATTATCAGAATTTAATATTCTTGATTTTCATAAAAATTCAGGAGAAGACGTACATACCGGCACCAAGTACCTTGCACAGGATCGCCGCGCAGTTGCGATATTTTTGTTTATCGACCTTTACAACATTCGATTAGAAAAACTGCATCTTTTTTGAGTTCTGAATTTTTCTTTTTTTAACACCTTGAGATTTACTTTGGAAAATGCAATTTTTAATTTAAGAATGCAATTTCCATTTGTTTCGCATGCTATGGGGTCAAAAAGTCTTATGAAGCTCTCCGGAATCGAACGCATATGGTTTCATTACGATTCGTTTTAGTTTAAAAAACGGTAGGGGTAGTGTTTTATTTCCTCGACAATTATCAGATAAAAAAAGGAAATATTTCTTTACAGACTTTTTTATTAAACGATTGTATGAGATATCTCTTATGGGTTTTTTGTAATTTCCTTCGAGGCATTTACAAACTACCCCTTTTTTAGAGATTACTGTAAATAAATAACATGTTTGTGGAACAACCGAAGAAAAAATAAATAATAATACGCTGACTTCTTCCCAATAGACATTGGATTTATATGGAGTGTGAAGAGTAGCGATTCAAGAAAATTTTAAAATGGAAAATTTGAAGAGACTTTACTTAGAAAAATTGGAGTGTGTGCCTTTAAATAACTTTATAGCAATCTTACGATATATATATATAAACTTTTTTTTACTTTTTTATTACAAATACAAATCTTAAAAAAAAATGGATACATTTGAAAGTTTGATTGTGAAGAGGTTTTCTGAAGCCCACAAAATTTTTACTGCCACTCTACGAAAATATAACTGGGTCAAATCTATAACTTTTAAGTGACTTGGCTGATTTGTTCGAATTTAGAATGGTATCACATCGAGTGTAGGTTTAATGGATATTGAAATTCATAAAGCCGACGTAAGCTTCTACCTAAAATTTTGTCAACTTTAAATTTTTAAACGGAATACATATTTTTATTATGTTTTTAAATTGTATGAGTCCAAATATATACCGTACCACTTATCAAATGTAATTTTTCTGTCTTTTTTTAATTAAAAAGTTTTGTCAATGTTACAATTACATAGTAACCACAGCCAAATTGTTTACAAGTGATCAATAAATGATGCGTTTAAAATTATGATTCGACAAATAGTCTGTTCATTATTTTTCTTAAAATTTTCTGCATTTAAGTATTTATATCATAAAACTGATAAATCATAAGCTGTATAAAATAATTTCTTGAAAATAATAGTGCTAAAAATTAAAAATCAAACTTTTGTGAAAAAATGAACTAAAAATGTTTAAAGTAAAACTTCTTTAGGCGGGACTAGGGGTAACTCAGTTATTCTAACGGACGTGATGTCATATTCTCACGTAACGCAAAAAACCTGATACAAAAAACTTAACACGATTCCGCCTACTATATTAAATGAAAGTTCAATCTGTAATTGTATAATATGGTAGGCAACATAATATACATATTTTGCAGACCTGTCAAATTGACAGCTTGTCAACCACAATACATTGTTGGTGAATGGCTTTACGCCTAAAATTTTTGTATAAAGTGTTTGTTTTAAATATGAATAAACAAAGTAGATTTATAAATGAAGAAAGTGATAAAAAAATATAGAATGAAAATGAGTGAGTACTCTATATGCATACATTTTATTTTCCTGTGAAACGTTTAAAAAATCAATGTTGAAATCTCCACAAAAAATAAAATATATAATGTTATTTGTACAGAAAATTAATGCACTATAAAGTCTATCTATAAATGTATTAAAATTTCCAGATGGAGATCTATAAATATTTAATATACAACAGGTGGTTTAAAGTATTTTAAAAGAGATACTGGAGATTTCAATATCTACTTCAAGTGATAAATTAGTCAAAAAATCGTATTTCATAATTTCTATGGAAGATTTTGTCAAAATTAGTTCACCGCCATGTGATTTATTAGTTCTATTGAAGTAACAGTAACAGAGTAATTATTAAATCGTATGTAGCCGATATTGTCATTATTGGACCATGTTTCGGATAGACATAATATGTCTGGTTCATATTGCTTTAAGATTAGGTCTATTCTATTAGTTTTGTTAGAAATTTATTGACAGTTAACATATAAAATACGGAAGAAATTATTAGATTTCTCATGATTTTCACACACACAGTTCTTTATGGTTCTACTGACTTCCTTGCTATACATTTTGCTATACATTTTTCGATACGTACGTCAAAACTTTTGATTAGCTAACCTAACCGTTAATTTCTGTCAATATTTTTTAAAACGTGAAAGTGAAATTCATGGAGCTAGTCTCCATGGTGAAATTAATGAATTTTAGATTAATTACAAAACAAAATAGTTGTCACTTGAATAAAATGGCGGATTCTTAAAAATATTTTACTCTTTCATCAATAAATAATAATAATAATAAACAAAAACATCAAAAACCTGTAGCTACTTGTTTTGAATTTGAATTTATTTTGCGATGATACGTACGCCAGATAAGTTTTACTTCAATCGCGCGTAAAGGTTACACGCACTCTTTTTTTTTAATTTGAATTAAGAATAGTGTAGATAAAAAATCTATTGCAATGTGAAAAAGCGTGGAATGCATAGTGTCAATAAGATTAAACACTTAAGTAATGAGTTAGGTACCGATAACGTCATAGGCGTCTTCCACCTCACTGACATCATCAGTTTGTTTGACAGGCTGATGTACCGACGTATCAGTGACGTTACTAATGGGTACGATCTGCTTTAACTGATATCGTTAGCTAATTTAATTTGAATTAAACGACAAATCAATCGCTTAATTACGGCAAAAAAAACTTTACTAGAACGTAATATTTTAAAAGGGTACAAAACAACAACAAAATGCGTGATATGCAACGTCCCAGTGACGTCAATGATGGCTCACAAGTAGAAATGATCGCGTCATACTAACGTCTTCGTTTGATTAGTTCATATTTCCAAATTTTTTATACTTTTATAATTAAAAATGTGTCCAATGCTCACGTGCAGGTGTGATCTTGGTCCAGTGACATCATCAGGTAGTTGCATCTTAATGACGTCATAGATACGTTACAAGCAGAGGATATTTTAACTCATTACGATCATTAGTTACTTGCGTAATAGCATTATACGTTACAAGGTCGGTAGGTGACTTATTACAGTACAAGTTAGTCATGGAAACATAAACGAGTACTGTAATAACTCTTAACGACCATGTATCGTAATATATTTTATTTCATCCTGTTTTTATAAATTAATAAATTCATAAAAATTTTTAAAATAGTACGTAACTTGACTAGTTATGTCAAATTACCTTAACTGTCAGTTACTGTCAAATATTTTAAAAAATTTGTATTAATTGTTAATTCCTGTTTTAAATTAAAATAAATTAAAATTTAAGTAATTAATAACTTTATTTTTATTTTATAGTCATTATAGTGTTTTTAAATGTAAAAAATTAAAAGTAATTGTCTTCTATTAAGCAATCAGAGCAGAGTTGGTAGGCAACACATTACAGTACATGATACCGTAATGTTTTACTTACCGGCGCCGAATTGATAATACTTATTTTATTTTATTTACTGGACAGGATAAAATAAAATATATTTTTTTAATGCTGAGACTCTTACAAAACAAGGATTAGATCCAGTGACGTCACTGATAGCTCACGAGCAGATGGGATTAAGTGTTACTGATTATTTTTAGGTGTTACTTACCTACTCGTAGAATAATAGTATACGCTGAAAATAAAAACCAAAATCAATTAGCTTATAGTATAATAAACAAAATATTGCAGTTATTAATAATATTGATCAAATAACGGATATGGCAGTCAGTGGGACTATTATCATTATCATCTGTTAGGGATTGTCAATCTGTCATTCTTGTCAGTCAATAAGAATACACTGTCATTAATGGTGATTCGTACCTATATTAATAGTTGATATGTTTTCTGTATAATTTGTGATAATATTTTTTTTCTAATCTCTGAGATGTCTATAACATGTATACGATACAATATAGAATACAGAGTAACTCAGAAAACGAATGTGGCAGTTAGTGGGACTACCGGTAGAAGTTATACTTCTATCTACGCGCCCAGGTTTAAAAGTTTTAATGGGAATGATTTAGCAAAATCATTATATGCTTGAAGCATGGACCTACTATACTATAAACCCGAACTTCATTGTCCATTTTATATATTAAAATGCAATGTAAAATCAAAAAAAAAAGGAACATCTTATAAAAAACTCTTCATCTTTCTAATATTATGTTACAAAATACCGCTTATCGATCAAAACCTAAAAATATTTATTGCGAAAATATATATCGTGTCTACATAATATCAACTAAAAACTGTCGAAAGTATAAGGTTAATCAGTGTCGCCACTGTGTGCAGTATCAAATATTTTAAATAGCGTAGAGGTTGGTAACAAGGTAAGGGAGCCTCTTTAATGGAGAAAGATCGAAGAAAAAGAGTAATAAAAACTAGCATTAAACAACGAAACTTCAAAAAGTCACGTAGGTCTAGCGTATTTGTTGACCCCCTGCAACAGGTATTCATGTCCAGTCATAAAAAGTTAAACTCGACAATTCACGAAGAAGCAACCTATAAGGATATATAATGCGATAAATGAAAGAATATTTATAATAATTTTGTGGAAATAATAAAAGAATATTTATAAAATACATAATAATTTCTCAAAAAGTTAATTGAAATACATTTCTTAAAAAATCTGTATATGTAGCCAACAACTTCAAAAGCATAATGCAGAATATAATATACCACATGCTGCAACTATGTGACGGTACTATAGACTACAAAACAATACTCATTACTAAATATTGTTATTAATATATAATGCTAAACTAAATATGTATACTTACGTGACAGAATAATAAAATAATCTGTCAAACACAATGTAAAACGTCACTATGATACTAAAACATTAGCTTATCTTTTTTTAATTGACTGAATGTTTAAACGATATTCAAATGACTAATAGTTATGATTAATAACTTAATGTGGTAAATATTTCGTCTTTTTTTACCGATCAATTTACCTATGTGTTTCTGTATCTCTCTTACTCACCCCATTACATATGTAACGTAATGTAATGATTTTGCCTTTTTAATCCCATACAAATAATGAACGCCGGGCGCGCGAATAGAAGTATAACATCAATAATCTAAAACGA
Organism: Altica lythri; assembly: GCA_964028335.1. Lineage (NCBI taxonomy): Eukaryota > Metazoa > Arthropoda > Insecta > Coleoptera > Chrysomelidae > Altica > Altica lythri. The sequence continues at coordinate 21,525,387 of OZ034806.1, forward strand.
TGTTAACTTGAATACCTATAGTAAAATATTATATAGCTCAGGATAGCTTTCTCCAGTGCACTATGCTGTTAAATTACATTATTTTTATGTGTATTAAAAAATTCATCCATTTTAAATCCACTGTCACAATCAGACTTTTATCAACGATAATTCCTACTACAGTGTCACTAACTGTCAACCGTAATTTTTTAGGGGTTTACAATTGATAGTTACTGACAGTGAAAACATTGTAATATTATTCTCTTCGTACGTTGTTTGAGGTTATAAAATTATTTTTCTTTAATTATAATGATTTAAAACCACACGACCTACATTCAAAATCAGTACTAAATTATGTCGTAACGGTTTAATCAATTGCGCCACTGGAATATTAATTTCGTTTAAAGTATGTTTTTGCGGATACAATATTTCTAAAATTTGTTTTTTTAACTTCCCGCTAAAAAAAATTAAAATTTTTTTTAAAATCGGGAAGTTATTGGTTTCACCCCGTTTTTCGAAAATCGAGTTTTCATCGGATCTCAACGTTTTGAGGTCTTAGGAATCTCCCCTGACTATTTTTACGAGGGTGTCTGTATGTCTGTATGTACGTGTGGATGTGTGTGTGGATGTATGTAAACCTCTTATAACTTTTGAACGGCTTGACCGATCGGAATGAAATAAAAAGCATTCCAAACAGTTCCATCTAACTTAGATTCCCTGTAAGTTTGAACAGATTCGAGCCGGTAGATTTCGAGAAATTTCAAAATAACCGAAAAAAATAATTGGTAAAAATGATGTTTTTTGGGCATATCTTTTGGGCTGTTGCATCGATCAATTTCATAACCTAATCAGCTCTTAAGCTTAACAAGCCACGTCGAATGCCGTTTTGCAAATTAAAATCGGTTGTTTCGTTCGTGAGATATCGTTGTCGAAAAATTTCAAAAAAAAAGTGTTTTTTTTTTCAATAACTTAGAGATTTTTTGACTAACCGATTTTGCACTCTCGGTAACGTTTTTAGGTCTCAAAAAACTGCGTCGAATGCCATCTTGAACATCAAAATCGAATAAGGCGTTAAAAAGTTATGGCTTTTTAAACATTTCAAAAAAAGTCAAAAACGTCAAAATACGTTACTATAGCTTTGCGGTTAAAACTAGCGGGAAGTTGCAAGGTTGGCCTTTAAGGTCAACCTCTTTTCGAATTTTTTTTATATTTATGGGGTCTTTAACATAATTTATTCAGCAAAATTGTTAAAGATACACAAGAACTCTGCTGGATAACGTCTAAATAGTTTTACAATTCGAATGAGCTATTTGATCTCATTAACTGCTAATACATCTCCTTATATAATAAAAACGAACATTCTAGCATTTTCGAGTAACATGATCTAACCTAATTGCTACATCTAGAAGAACTGGGAATATTCTGGAATACATAACTTAAAAACAGTCTTTTATCTACATGTCCCTTCCTTATTTGGTTATCCCGATACAATATTATTGCAGCTTAATCAAAAACCGACAAGTAGGCCAAATTTAACTTTCAAGATTTCACGTTCACATACAAACATACATACAAGTCAAATTAAATAAAAAGTTGTAAAAAAGATAGTAAATAGGGCATTTTATTATTATTTACCGAAACTGATACGATTTGGTACCTCAATATCATAGGCTGTTGTAATATTTATAAAAAAAATGCAGTTTTATACTATATCAGTATTTTTCTTTAAATGCTACATCTTTTTCGTGTACCTACTCATTTTTTCATTAAAATTTGTTTAATTTTTAATTAAAAACATTTTTTATTATAAATTATAATTTTAATTTTTTTGTTATAAATAAGAATGACAGAAACTAACACCTTATCTCAACTATGTATATAATACTATAGCTGTCCTGGCGAACTTTAAGCCGCCTATTAATTAATAAGTTCCATTTTCACTTTCTCGTTTTTTTTAACTTCCCGCTAAAAAAAATTAAATTTTTTTTTAAAATCGGGAAGTTATTGGTTTCACCCCGTTTTTCGAAAATTGAGTTTTCATCGGATCTCAACGTTTTGAGGTCTTAGGAACCTCCCCTGACCATTTTTACGAGGGTGTCTGTATGTCTGTATGTACGTGTGGATGTGTGTGTGTGTGTGTGGATGTATGTAAACCTCTTATAACTTTTGAACGGCTTGACAGATCGGAATGAAATAAAAAGCATTCCAAAGAGTTCCATCTAACTTAGATTCCCTGAAAGTTTGAACCAATTCGAGCCGGTAGATTTCGAGAAATTTCAAAATAACCGAAAAAGACAATTGGTAAAAATGATGTTTTTTGGGCATATCTTTTTGGCTATTGCGTCGATCAATTTCATAACCTAATCAGCTCTTAAGCTTAAAAAACCACGTCGAATGCCGTTTTGCAAATTAAAATCGGTTGATTTGTTCGTGAGATATCGTTGTCGAAAAATTTCAAAAAAATTGTTCTTTTTTCAATAACTTAGAGATTTTTTGACTAACCGATTTTGCACTCCCGGTAACGTTTTTAGGTCTCAAAAAAACTGCGTCGAATGCCATCTTGAACATCAAAATCGAATAAGGCGTTAAAAAGTTAAGGCTTTTTAAACATTTAAAAAAAAGTCAAAAACGTCAAAATACGTCACGTTACTATAGCTTTGCGGTTAAAACTAGCGGGAAGTTGCAAGGAAGGCCTTAAAGGTCAACCTCTTTTCGAATTTTTTTGTTATGTTCTCGTTTGTTTCCAGGTACTGAAAGTTGTTTTTTCGTTGTATTTTGTAATTTTTCCAGTTGTTCTTAATTTCCCCCTTCTTTATTTTTTTTATATTTTTTTAGATTTGTTTTCAGTTTTTTTCGATCATTTTCATTGTACTTTAATTTTTGTTTGTTACCAACTTTTTTCGCATTTGTAACAATTTTACTTTTAGTTCCATTGTTCTTGTTTTTCATAGATTTTTACCGGCAGATCGTAGTTGGGCCGACCTCACAGTAGGGGTTCGCAAGCCGACATCTGAATTGGGCCGATGCAATTAAGATAATCCCTTGTCGTCTTATCAGCAGTTGCAGATATAGGTGGTTATATGGAACCCTTTATTTTGTAATATTTTCTAAAATAAGGGAGATATGGGTAAAATGAATATTGATTTTTAAGAAATAATTAGATTGTTTGAAATTTTATACTTATAATAAATTTTATTACGAATAGCAATAGACAAGATTCATTTTAATAAAAGAAGTTATTTCATTTTTTTTTATTTATCAATCTACAATTTACAATTTCTACTTATTTAAACAATATGTTTGACGTCAGAAACCTATCCTATTTTACATAATATAAAATTATATTTTTTTGGAAAACATAAACAGCCAAGATAACATATATGCGGTAATTTTTTTAAAGAATTAAAATTATACATTTACTTTGGAGCATATTTGTAACATACAGATTTAATGAATTCTATTGTCGTTATTTAGCCCGCATTTCGCTTGTTTATCATCGTTTCTAAATAATTCTGTCTTCCTGCTATTTCCGGCCTTAATTTTTTTGAAAATTTTTTTGCAGAGTTTATTTTTACATACACTTCTGACTAAAAATTTAACAAAGTTTCGATAAAATTATGTAAATTTGGGTGTGACGAATAAAAATTCTGATTAAATTTTGAGTGGAATGACTCGCAACCATTAGTTGTACGAGCCATACTGCTTGATGAACAAGCCCAAATGGCAGGTGGAAACAACGCATTTTCTCCAATATAATTATCTACTAAGTAGTCTTCAAACTCAACAATTCTAGAACCATCTTGTCCAAGATTAAACATCTCTACAAAACAATCTCCAACTTCTTGCGAATTTAAAAACTGCAAACCAAAAAAATATCTAAGTTTTCCTGTTTCTGGTTCGCGAGTGTAATCACTAACGAGACCTAGAGATTGTATTTTACGAAACCACGACTGACTTAGATGAAATCTACAACCTCCAACATTAACTTCCGGCCATATTTTTGTTACAGCGGTATGTATGGCCACTTCATAATCCATTACCACATTTTTTGGTTCGAAAAATAAGTTTAGCGCATTACATTTTACGGTTAAAATTTCTAATAATTTCAAATACACACGACTTGTTTTTTCTGGCAATAAACAGAATATTAATGGTATATAATGTCCGTTCTTGTATCCGTGAATTGTAAATAACTGTGTAAAGTACCGTCCATATAAATAAAGTCTATTGAACACAAAAATGTCAAATTACTCACACAAGAAAGGATTATAATTTTTTCCTTTCTGTTATTAACTAATAAGAAAGACTCGTTTCTATTGGTCTTTGGCTGAAGTTCATCTAATATATCAAAAACTTGTGCTTGATCTCTTGGAAGCGAAGGTAAGGCGCCTCTTCTCGCATGCCATATGTTCTTTCTAATTAGTTCAATGTCTTGCCACACTATCTCACTGGTGAAGGTGCTTTTTCTAAGTTCCTCGCATATTATTTTAGATGGTCTTTTGACCAAATTGTCCAAAGCTTTCCTTTTTACACTATTGTTAAGCGCCTGTCTTTGAATATTTTCTTCTTCAGGATGATTGTGTGTCAAATCACTTTGAAGTAACACTTGAAAATCACAATCGGAAGTATACACTTTGGCTAAACACTTGGAACGTTTATTAGCACAGCGCCAACGATATTACCACTTTTTAATTTTTCGGCTAGGCAAAATTTAAAATTATTAATAACTAGTAAAGGATTCCCCTTTTCACTAACTATAGAATGTACTATTTTTTCCATTTTACTAAATAACCAATTCTATTTCATTCAAAACTAAATACTAAAGTTAGTACTTTGAAGCTAGTGGTTTTAAATCATATTGAAAACAATCGGCTTGCAACGACTTTTACCCCTACTTAGTTATATTTACAATTATTCACCAATGATAAAAACCAAAATAATGTAAGAAACGATTACGGCCCATCTCCACCGATAAGAGGATTACGGTTAAAGTACCCTTTAATTACATTTTGCTGACCGGGGATTATAGCAGGTAGCCGGCCCAATTCGGAAGCGCCCATTTTTACACATTTTTCGTTTTATTTTGCCTTTTCCTATTTTTTTCCAGTTTTGCTAGTTTGTGCTGTTTTTCGATTTTTTTTCAGACATTTCGGATGAAGACAAATCCAAATATACCGGGTGTTTTAGCAACCAAGTTTTTTAATCATTTTTTTTATTATTAGTTTCTATTGTGTATTTTTGGTATTTCTTATTTTTGATTATATTATATTTTGTTTTTTTTTTCTGTTTAAAATTACTTGTGCTTACCTACAATCACTTATGATTACTTGAAATCAGTTCTTATTGCTTGTGATTACTTAAAATAACAAGTGCTTACTTAACACCACGCGGCATAAGAAAGTGATGCTTCTAAAAAAGGCAAAAGAGTAATATGTTTTATTTTGAATTTACAAAATGACATTGTTTTCGATGATACCGAATGTCGACGGTACTTAAATTGTATGACTATAAATCTCTATAAACCATGAAAAATAGCAAAACAATAACCCTTTTTGAGACACTTGGTGATACAGGTACCTAACGATTATTTTTTGTTCGATTCCATGATAAAAACATATAATCAGCAAAATATACAAAAGATCTTTAGAAATAGTTTATTTTTAAGATATCCCTTAAGGTATTTTTGAAATTTTAGAAAGAATAAAGAATAAACAAGAATATATTAAATAATATCAAGGAGAAATATTCTCCAGCAGGACTCGAACCCTTAACCTTTGCCTCAATTCGGCAACGCTCTAATCACTAAGCTAAATTATTACTAAAAATTCGGAGTTAATTTAAAATGCGATATTGTATTAATTTTCTTACTTTGTCCGAATATTAAATTTTTAATACTCCTAGAATGAATTCATTCATTTGTCATTTCCATACCGTCAGTGTTCTTTTTTCGACTAGATTATACACAAACAACAAAAAATCAGTTACAAAACCACTCAAAATCCGTAATCACAAAAGGAAAACACGTGGTTATATTTTAACCATTCTATCTGTTTGTTCATATCTTGCAAGAAATTAAATGGTCTATATAAATTCTGCGTCTTAATACTCCATTAGTCCTTTATAAACTTTAATCCTTAACATAACCCACAATAGGGGAATCTTTACAACAGCAACATTACCCCAAGTTAATCTTTTATACATATTTCCATGAAAGGTCAATCTGTCTTAATTGTAGTTTCCCATAATAATTCATATAATAACGTCCGACCGCATCGTTTGTTATTCTATCTTATCTTCCTGAAAATTTTTGCTTCGAGACACGAATTTAGCATTAAAAATCCCTTTTTTGCCTTCCATTGTGAGTGAAAGGACTGATGTATCCGAATTGCTTACTCTTCCAAACTTGATTTTATTTGAAAGGGTGAGATATATTTACGGGATGTAAACTGTCAAGAGAATTCTCTTTATGAGATATAAACCTCTAAGAGTAGTCATTTTGAATTAAAAATGATAATAATACAAAACGTATAAATGTCGGCCATGATTTTTTTGTTTATTTTAACACAGTACTCTATTTTCTTGTTATTTGTTACAATTTTAAGGCATTTTAAAATCTATTGCTGATATGAAATAGGCATATTTTAAAAAGTTATTTTGATTTCCGATGAACCTTTTAATTGAAAAGTTTGAAATATAGTAAACTTTAATTGGGTTTACGAAAAAAAATTTTTGGTTTCATGCCGCAGTTAAATAAAATAATTAAAAAGAATAGTTGGTACCTTCTGGTATAATATAGATTCTATTACGGCCCTGAGCTTTAAAGTGTCGGCTTAGGTAGCTATTGGAGTAGTAAGTCCACACGAACTTGGAACGAATAATACCTAGGTGTCTCGTGTTGTAAAGACGACGCAGATCGAGTCAACAAGGAGTTAACATAATAACTTTATGTTGCGGATAAATCTCCAAGAAACAACGTAAACAGTAAGTTTTCTGTGCACTAGGTACCTACGCTAAAAATTGCAGTCGATATCATATTCAAATTTAACAACCCCCAAAAAACCTACATATTGAGTTTTAGCTTATTTTATGTCATTTTTACAGAAAAGTCAAGGAGTCGACGTAAAAAGTAAGTTTTCTGGGCACCATGTAAACTATATTCAAAAGTATAGTATCTCATTATAATAGTTATTTATGTATCAAGGGCGTAAAACAGGCGTGTAAATAAGAGCCCGAGCCGCAGGCTCCATAAACGCTGATTACGCCCGAAATACATACAAACTTTTATGCACGACTGTTTTAATAATCATTTTTTTCTTTTTATTTTTTGTGAACAATTTATTATAAATGTCATTTCAAGTTGCATGAACTTTATACCTCGAACCTCGATATTATTAACAACTTACCCTGTACCATTCACCGAATAATTTGTAATCATTCGTTTTTTAAAATAAATAATTTGATTGAAACTAATATGCACAGAGGCTAGAAATAATATTTTAAAACAATAATCTATATACCTATGTTCGCGTTACCCTAGCAACAAAGTCAAAATAGGTGGTGGCCATTTTTATTTAGACTTATTAATTAAAGATTAAGGCGTTAAATATATTTTTTTTTCTTTTTTTTTATCCTGGCTGATTGTTACTTCTACTACTTTTAATAAGTTAAATTGGGCTAATCCATATAGATATGTGTGTATATGTGTATGTGTATGAATATGTATGTATGTATGTATATTTGTATATGTGTATATATATATATGTGTGTGTATGTGTATGTATGTATGTATGTATGTATGTATGTATGTATGTATGTATGTATGTATGTATGTATGTATGTATATGTATATGTATATGTTTATCTAAGTGTTAATTTTAGTTTTAATTGTAGTATAGTTAAGTATAGTTTTATCCATTGTAATCTACTTTATTTATATCGAAACAAGTGTTGAAACACTTATCGATTATTGGACGTTTATTGTCATTTTTCATGTATCAATCTATTGTATAGTTACAAATAAACGTTATTATTATTATTATTATTATTATTATTATTATTGTCAGTTTTGATAATTGCAAGTATTTTAATATTTAAGATAAAAAATTACTTTACTGCCTGCCATTTAAGCTTTGCCGCCCGCCGGGCGGTGAAGTAGTCCACGGGCGCTAAAGTGGTACTTTACGCCCGCTAAATATATATAATAATCTGTACTTTACCGCCCGATCGTGCATAAAAGTCATTTTTATAAAACATGTAAAACTTAATAAAATTTTTAACAAAAATACTAACTACTTAACATTAGAAAGAATAATGATATCATAACTCGCAGTTACTATATTTAAAATATTTAGTTCTATCTTGCAGATATACTAACCCCGTTTAACTTTGAACTGTAATTCAATGTCCGTCGTGGCATATAGCCAGGGAAGTAGTTGTTGGTTCTTAGTAAACGGTCTATGTTCTTTGATTTTCAAAGACTCTGTAAAACGTTATAATAGTATTAAACTATTATTACCTTTGACATCTAAAAGGCAGGTACTTATGGAATCCTATCATTTACGGATATGAAGAACGAAATATTTACAAAAAATAAAACAGTATCGTAGAGAAAACGTGGTTTTATACTCACGATATGCTAACTAAAGCTTAGATAAATAATAGTCAAACAAAAGCACCTTCTAATAGAAAAAAAAATATATTAATATTCCATGCTGTATCAGTGGATGGATGGGTCCCAAATCTCTAATTTTTACCAGCCAAAAACATCAGTGATTCATGACTCGATTACCATGAAAACACAATTTCTGGTCTATTTAAAGACTGTTTCCAAAATAAGCTAAACCACAACATCCCTTCTAATAGTGTTATAAATATGGATGATGCAACATATCAATATCGTATCATTAGTCAATTATATCAAATTCCCAGTTCAAGCGATACGAAAATAACAATACAGAATTTCTTATATGACAACGATATTTATTTTTACATAAATAATATTAAGAAGAATTAATTGGACATTTTAAAACGTTTTGCATTAAAAAAAGAATACTGTTGTGATAATTATGCAGAAAATATGGATCATACGATTGTAACACTTTCGCCATATTCCTCTGTATTTAACCCTATTGAACATAATATGTGGAGTCAACTTAAGTCAAGAGTACGAAGAAATAATACTTCACCACATTTAAATGCATATGTCCTGCATCTTATTTGAAGGTAAATACTCAACATTAATGCGAATAGTAGATCCATAATATAAAATATTATATATGTAATGTCAAGTAAATACAAAATAAAATATAAAATCTCTTAATCCGATCCAAATCAATTAGTTACCTAAGGTTGGGAAACGCCCTTTATCGGTTCGACTTTATTAACGGATACTCAGAAGTTATGCATAATACAGTTACTACAATTTTGAATGTACTTTACATCAGAAATCGCTGTTGATGTTGAATTCAATCTCAGCGACCAAAAAAAAACTCCGTCTAATAAAATGGAATTTTTTTTATTAATATTTCATTTTAGCAACTTTTCTTCGGGACACGTTTCCTCAGTAGAATTTTATGAATGTGATCTAGGAATTTAGGTATTAGTTGTCTAGATTATAACGTTCGTTTTTGGGCCGAAATCCACCTGACTATATTTGGTATTTATTTTAAATTGTATCGCGTCGCCGTGGAGGGAGAACGGGCGAATTATTTACTTCGTTTAGAATATTAGTTCGATTCGTTCATTTTCACTCCGTTTCTTCTCCAAACCAGAAACATTTTTGAATTCTTCGGCCCTTCGTTAAGTAAGTAAAATTTTTTGCTTCAGTATAAATTTTTATTAGTATTAAGTTATCCAAATTGCGGTGAATTTGTTATTTTATAATTTTACTAACACTCAATGTCAAATACATAGTTTTTTGTGATCATAAAATATATAAACATGTGAATATAATTAATTTTTTCTCGAAAATATGGAGAACCAGATAGCGAATGTATTTGATTGTAAATTATTAAAGGTTGGAGTTTTGATTATAATTTCATTATTAGGGTTATTGCCAATTCAAGAAGGGCCCTAGTAAGGATTACCTTACTGCCGTTAGCCATTTTGTTCCTGACTAAGTAGTCGTCACCAAGTGATAGTTCCTTAAGGCGGGTTCTTTTTAAGAAAACACCAGGCCATCCATAATTGGAAGTAGGAAAGAATTTCTGTAGTCAAATAGTCAATCTCCAACGAATTAGAAGCCGGAAGATACAAAGATAAGAGATTAAATTAATTTTTTTTTAAACAAAAAATTTTCTTTAACTTGAATTGATTTAATAAATCATCTTAAAACTGAATTTTTTCGTTTTATTTGCTTGTCTGTACTTTGGCGCCCTGAATTTGTGTTTGGAGAAAATTGATAAAACTCAGAAGGAAGCCACGAACCCAGGAGCTAGCCTAGGGTAAATTACGGTTACAAGATTAAGTTATTTTTGTTGTAGTTTTTGTTTAGTTCTTAGCAGTTAAGATTGTGATGATTAATAAACTTAAACTAAATTCGTGACTTATTTTTGGGATGTATAATTGCCATATTCTATATTTATTTCTATTTAAACGTTATCTATTTTATCGATTTCTTAGCTTTACTCCTTTTTAGACACAAAAAGTTAAGTGACGGTCTGAAATACTTAATCTTTAACACCTTTTATTACAGTCTTTTTCTCCAAGTTAATCAAACCAAAGCTCGTTTGAACGCTCGACTCGCTGTCTTCTTAAAAAAAAATAGATAAATAAAAAAACGTTGCGAACTTTCTAACTGGAAATAAAATGATTTTGTAGACTATAAACTAGACTTTTTTGTCTGGATAGTTTAAAATATATATGAATCTATAATATCTTATTACTTTTTGTTAATTTTGCCATTCTAAATTCGTCATGAAATATGCATGGCTTCAGAATATGTTGGATGCACCAACACAGGATATTAAACATAGGATAAATCTGACAAGTATATGCTGGTTTATTATCTGGACCAGCCGTTTAGTTTATATGCTGATATTACAGCCTTAAGCACATTTCCCAATACTGCAATATTATAACCCAACGTTTACGACCTAATGCAGAAAATTAAGGGTATCTGTAAACCCTTAAAAAAACTGAAAAAAAAATTTATTACCCTTTCTATAACTAAAAAAAAAAACAATATTTTGAAGATATCAATCCAACGCTTTGGAAAAAGAGAATCTTGGTAAACGACTAAATTGATTTTTTTAATTTCATGGGCATTCTCAACTGGTAATCAGAAGTTCAAAGCATCGTTGACAAAATAAAGAAATACGCTTCTCTTCTGGGGTCTTATGTAAATGCATCAAAAGATGCCACCTAATATCTTTACTCCACACTAATAAAACTTTGGATCCATAATTAATTTAATAATTAATTTTATCTCAGTTTTTTTTTCTACTCCCAAGCCCTAACAGATAAACTGCATAGCCGCGACATACCGGAGAATCATTTGAAAATATTAATACTTTAATTACCAGCACCCCTGGGTCCAAACAAACATGTAAACAAATATTAGGCCCTTGTTACTTTGGTAACAAGACATTTAACGCAGATATGCATCTAGGTCCCAACACACGTCTACTTCCGAAGTCATTATACTGTTTTTACTACCAAATAGTTGAGCATCAATTATATCAATCTTTAATTTGGTCTAGATTTTTTTCTGAAAGGCGTCTGTTAGAATCACTTATCGTACTCCAACCTAGATGAGCTTATTATACTAGTTTCGTCGGTTCATTGAACAAGTTATAAGATTTACTTTACTAATTTCTTTCTTTAGGTCTTGAGGATGAGGGTGTCATATGTTTGGCGATTCACTTTCTCCAAAGGCTCCTAAAATTGACTATCTGTTGCGATTCAGTTATAATTCGTTGCTGATTTGTGCTTGTTTTACGCGGTAATTTAGCTCCTTTAGTTCACCTCTCTTTAATATATATTTCGCCTAACGAGTGGTTATTTTATTACCCACAGATCCAAACTTTAATCCGGATCTGGTTTTATTTTGTGGTAACTCTAGAACTGGCTCTGGACCGTGGTTTATTATGGCTGATTTTTTCTGAGTATTGCATTGTATATCTCTTGGCTTTGTACTGATAGCCAATCCAGTTTTACACTGTTATGCTTCAGAGATAGGAGAGCTTAAACGAGAACTGGAAGCTTGTCGTCAAAACCAAACCATCTACCATGGTGACGGGGATGCAGAAAGGATGGAAACCTGTCACGTAGACGTCGAACGACGAGCTAATGGGAAGGCGACCCAGGTACAAACGAAAATAAAACCCCCAAACTTCGACAGGAAGACTTCCTGGCCAAATAATCTGAAACAATTCGACGCAGTGGCCAGAGCGAATGGATGGTCATCCCAGGAGAAAGCATTGTCCCTAACCGTAGCACATCGAGGCGAGGTTTTAGACGTCCTGCATTTATTGACACCGGATGAAGCTTACAACTTCGAGTTATTGGTGAATCGTCTAGAGATGCGTTATGGCCAAACTCATCTACAACCGGTGTACCGAATGCAGTTAAAGATCCGAAAGCAGAAAAATGCAGAGACTATTCAGGATTTGAGGCAGAAGTGGCAAGAATGGTACGGTTTGCGTATCCAAATGCAGCGGAGGATTTTCTGGAGTGCCTGGCAGTCCAAACCTTCACCGATGGTCTTCGAGACGTCAAGTTGCAGCGGGTTGTACGATTGGCGCGGACTAAGTCTCTTGTGGACGCCTTGACCATTGCCCTGGAGTTCAATGAGGCGACGGAGGCCTCACGTAGAGTTGCTCGACTAAGGAAGTTACCGGTAACTACGACAATACCGTACATTCCGTCAGCGATGTCAAGGCGGTAGTGGAGAGGTTAATGAAATTATCTCCAAAAAAAGACGCCCAGTGAGGTGCTGGAACTGCGGAGAATTGGGCCATATATGAAATAGTTGCCCCCAAAAAGAAAAATTTACTTCTGAAGTTCCCCAACAGCAGAAAAACTAGAACGGGTCTACTCCTGGAGGGCAGCATTGACCCAAACATTCCCGAAGCCCCTCACACCATTAAATTGGCAGCTCTGTGTCATCACGTCGACAGCTTACATGTAGATGGCCTCATTAATGGGAAGAACTTTAGCATACTGGTAGACACTGGAGTAATGGTCCGCAACGAAAACCGAAGGCGGAAATGCATCAATACCTGGTCGGAAGTCCTTTTGAAAGAATCGCAGTAGATGTATTGGTGCCACTTCCACAAAGCGATGTAGGAAATAAGTACATCTTTGTTGTAATGGACTACTTCACTAAATGGGTTGAAGCCTACGCAGTTCCCAATCAGGAAGCCACCACTTTAGCAAGTATATTAGTTAAAGAATTCATAAGCCGTTTTGGAGTGACTTGGTGTTTCGTTGTAAACCTGGTGAAGTGGCCCGTGAAGAATATGTCGCCGATCTTTAGAATCGAATGGAGAATATACACAACTTAGTTTGTGGGAAGCTTCAATTGTCTAGTGATCGGATGAAGAGGTACTATGACACGCGGACAATGGAAAAGAGTTACCAAGTTGAAGACTTATTCTGGCTCTATAACCCCCGACGTCGAGGAGGATTTTGTCCGAAATTACAGAAGAACTGGGAAGGTCCATACAGCATTAGGAAAAAGATTAACGATGTTAGTTGTCGGATCGTGAAAATTCCCAGAGGGAAACCGGTCGTGGTCCATCATGATCGGTTGGTGCCTTGACAGGGAAACCACAGTGGAGGTGTGCAGCAGCTCCAAGAAGATGGTTTGGCTGGCTCAAGGAGTGTGCGGGATCCCGATTTAGAAGATAACTTTCCAGGAGGAATGAATCTAAGGAGGGGGCAGTGTAACGGGATATCCGAATAAGGAAAGGACCTTTACTTGAAAGACTATTTCTAGGTTATTCGAGAATGTTCTCTCTCTTTCTAGTTGTACTGATTAAGTTTGTTTCGCGTACATTCTAGAATATTCATTTGTTTTATATAAGGGGATGTATGCGAAGTTCAAATAATTTGAATAGTTTATTGTATTGTCAAGTTTAAACGTTACCCAGCAGAGTTATGTGTATCTTAATAATTTTGTGAATAAATTGTGTTAAAGTCCCCATAAGTGTTTCAATATATATGTATATATATATATATATATATATATATATATATATATATATATAGTTATTAGGATATTTCTAATGGCTTTATGGCTTGTTGATAACTTTTTTTTATGAGAGTCGATTTAAACAACTTTGAGAATACTTACTATAATATATCTTCTACATAATTTTTTAATTGATTGTGATTGTTATAACCAAATCTAATTGCAGACTTTCGCATGACTCTGTATATTCCTTGGTGAAACTTTAAAATTAAAAGCCCCTAGTACGGTTTTTGAGTATTTACGTATCCCAAGATTCAAGAATAAATTATTAAGATTACTTTCAAAAACCTTCGCAACAACGAATAGAGAGATACCAGGAATAACCCTTTTATTGCAGATTTAAATATTTAGATTTTCTACAACAATTTTTATAGACTTAATCCCGGAACTTTGCACGTGTATTGAGATATACATATTTAAACAAGGTGTAAACACGGGTAATATCGGAATATACCTTTTTTAATATAAAACCAAAGAATTCAATAGCTATTTTAATCCTGTCGTAACATTTTACACATTTAATGAAGCTTTAAAAAATTCGTAAAAATACAATACGTAGTAGGCAAATTTCTTGTGTTATAATGATTAATTTAATTTTACTGGTATAAATGTAAATAGAAAAGTACCTTGAAAAACAAGTCCTTTTAACCATTCTACCAAGGATACCGGATAAAAAAAAGTAAACATAATAAAAACTAATACGTTGTTACAATACTACTGTAACATTTTTATTTCACCCTGAATATTCATTGCTATTTTTAAATACAGAACAAAGTTTTCTAACGGTCTTGTTGTTTCTAGGACAAAGTTTTTATTTGACATTTTCTATCTCTTTCTATTGTTTTTATTTAAATAGAAGTTATTATAAAGCTTTGTTATAGAATTTTCCTGCTTAAACGCTCGAATAACCACTTTTCCTTTGTTTTGGACAAGATAACCGCGTTTTTTACGTTAGAATGCAGCAAAAAACCTTTGTAACTACGAGAATAGATTTCTGATTGTTGGTCACGTGCTTACAACTGTTGCTATGCTATGTCATCTTTTTAGTTTCTTTATAGCGTGTAGAAGCATAGACATACCACACCCGCAGAGTTTAGCGTAAATAGGGAATTCACCCGAATTCTACATCTTAAAAATTAAAAATAGGTGTTGTTCGTAGCGGTGTGAAAATTCAGGGTTGTATGTATTTGTGTATGCTGCATCATAAAAAAATAAAACAAAAAAATGAAAAATAGATTCGCCAATAGAGGTTGATCGTAGAGGGGTAAAAAATTTAGAACAATGTGAAAGTTTTTTACGCTTAGTCATGACGAAATTAAAAAAAAAACATGGTCAAAAAATTTAAGTTTTTAATTCACAAATAAAAAATAGGGGTTGATCGTAGAGGTGTGAAAATTTAGGGTTGTATGATCGTTTGTATTTTGTATCATAAAAAAATAAAAACAAAAAATTTTGTCAGAAAAATAAAAAATAAAATTTAGGTGTGGACCACCCTTAAAATGTAGGGGGATGAAAAATAGATGTTGTCCGATTCGCCACCCTATCCAAAACGTATGCTAAGATTCACAAAAATTGGTTGAGCTCTTTAGGAAGAGTTCAATTACAAACACCGTGACACGAGAATTTTATATATTAGAATATATTAGATATGTATAAATACGCATAGGCCAGTAAAAATAGCCGTTTTTTCGGGTCAACTTTGCACTAAATTTCCGATCCAAAATTTTTTTTTATAAGATTTGGGATCACTTACTGAGCATAAAATCACAAAATGCTGACAGATCCAGGTGACGCTAGAGGCGTCATCTTGAAAAAACGTTTTCGGCCGATATCTTGGAAACTAAGCACTTTAGAGCAAAAGTCATACAGACCATTATTATAGAAAATAAAATTTTGCATCTTTTGTTTTGAGTAAACTTTTTTGTAAAACCTACAGTTTACGATTTATGGCCCATTTAATGAACCGGTTTTTTGATCGCGGCCAAAAACTCTTGAAATATTAGATTAATCAATAAAATGCATCAATTCATGTTTAAAGATCTGTTTATTCTGTACAACTTTTTTGTAAAACTTTTTTTTCTAATGTCTATACTTTTTGAGTTATAGGACGTTTAATGGAGAAATGTCGACGCTCGGTGGGTGACGCGGCAGCAAAATATAATTAAGTAAAATAAAAAAATGTTTGTTACTATTGCAGGAAAGAAATTGAACTATTATTTGTTAACTACATAAACAATCGGGATATTTTTTTTAATTTATTTGTTGAATTTTTACTATTATATTCTATGCGTATCTTGAAATTTTCAACTTTTTGCTCGGTAGTCCAACATAAAACGTCCTATGACTCAAAAACTATGGACATTAGAGAAAAAAGTTTAAAACAAGAGTTGTAGAGAATAAACGGATCTTTAAAAATGGATTTATGCATTTTATTGGTTAATCTAATCTTTCAAGAGTTATTGGCTGCGATCGTAAAATCGGTTCATTAAATGGGCCATAAATCGTAAACGGTAAGTTTTACAAAAAAGTTTGCTAAAAACAAAAGATGCAAAATTTTGTTTCCTATAATAATGGTCTTGATGACTTTTGCTCCAAAGTGCATAGTTTCCGAGATATCGGCCAAAAACGTTTTTTCAAGATGGCGCCTCTAGCGTCACCTGGATCTGTCAGCATTTTGTGATTTTATACTCAGTAAGTTATCCAAAACCTTATAAAAAAAGAAATTTGGATCGGAAATTTAGTGCAAAGTTAAATGCTATTTTTACTGACCTAGCAAGGTAATCGGCTGATGAGTGAAACGATGAGTTTAAAAAAATAATGGTCTATCTACCTCATTTACGCGTTTGTCCGACAAAGATACTTACACAACTCGGAATGATATTTGGCGTTTCATCATATTATACGTACCGGTCGATACCCTGCCTATCTAGTTATTAATGCGTCTATGGAGTAAACTTTCACGGGAAGGGAATAAATAGGTTAGCTGTATGTTAGAAATTTCTGCTTTAATAACAATGATTACGAACCAAAAATTCGGTTCGGGCAGTCAACTCTCGTCAGAAATTGTCTTGTTTCACCCCTTGCTTCGTGTCAGATTTTTTTCTCTTTTTATATTTACGTTCAATATTTAAAATTTTTGCATCTTCGTAATAAATTGAATGATTAGTATCCAAGTAGTGTTCTTTTATGCACAAAACCTTTTGCCAATTCTACTATCACTTTTATGTTTAGTTATAAGTTGGTGGAGGCTGCAAGTGGTTTGCCCTGTATATACATACTTTTTTGCTTATTTTTAGAAATAATAGCACCCTTTAAATTTTTTGCAATTTCCTGAAAAATTAAAATGTAATCCGAATGTTTATGTAATTTTAAAGCATTTTTTATTTACTTTTGTTAAAGCAATTATTGTTCAAACGAATGATTTTTGCAAATACGTTTTGCAATATATAGTCCATTTCATCGTTTTTGGCCGATTTGATATTAGAAACCACTGAAATAAGATTAAACTGTCATCCAAGTTACCAATGGCGGACAGTTTTTTTTTCTAAATTAGGTTATAAGTTTTTGAAACTATCAGTGTGGTTTGACATCTACAAAAATGTGACATTAATAATTATTACATTCAAAACCCTTCAACAACGAGCCGTACATGACGGTTACAAGGAATGTGAATTAAGTCAAGACTTGTTTTAAAAAACAAACGTCCTCATTTAAATTTCTAACTTGCCTGTATCCGAGAGAGATGTAATTTTAAATTTACTTCGAGTATGATTTCTGTCATCGGCCAAAATCGGTGAAAAGGACTATAGCTGTATTGAAGAGGCGTCGTGAATGAAATAATGTCACATGATATTTATTTACTGTCTATATTACATACATAAGTCAACATTCAACAATATCGTTGACAAAAAATGTCATCCTTTCATACAACGAATGTTGTAGATCATTTAAAAACTACGTTTAGGGATTCCCTTTATCAATTTGGAAATGTCTATTTCGATAAAAGGGTGATGGTTTATAAAGGAAGATTATCATTTAGTCAATTCATAACATCTAAAAGGCGCAGATATGAAATTAAATTGTTCCTTTTATGCGATTGTGAGACAAGCTATTATCTGGCTTTACTTTTTACACTGGATTTAATACCGAACATAAGGACCTACTTGTTAGCGGAAATATCGTATATAATTGGATGGAGTCGTATTCAAATCACGGCCATACGTTATATTTGATTCCACTTTTGTTTGATATTCTACATAAGATAAAACAACTGCTTGTGGTACGGTTAAATCAACTTAAAAACATGTCAAAACAGATATGCTTTTTAGTAAAACTAAATCTGTCAAAAGAAATTATTTTTATAAATGTCTCAATGTAAAAAGGACTTTTAAGATATAGATATCCGAACCACTTCACGCGAGTTATTGCGCTCAATTTGACAGTACCTTTTTGACGGTCGAAAATTGAACGTCAAACAAAGATCCATTTACCAAAAAACATTCACCCAAACATTTACCGAGATGTGTCCATTGTTGAGACAAGTTTATAATGATGAGTGTTTATCTCGTTTGAAAGAGAGTCGAGAGACGACGAACGTGTTGGCCAGCCAAAATTTGTGATTACGGCAGAAACTGTCAAAAAAGTTTATAAAAAAAGAGCGAAAATCTTGTAAATCTTGTAAATGAAATTAAATATCTAAAACTATTCGATCTATCGCATTTTGAGTAGGAATTTGGGCAGGAGAAGGGTGTGTTCAGGGTTTCTTCCGCACAAGCTCACGGAAGATAAAAAAATGCTTCGAATTCAACATTCGAGAGACTTTATTAAAGAGGCTAAAAAAGATAAAAACTTTCTCCACAACATTCTGACTGGTGACGAAACCTAGTGTTTTCAATACGATATCGAAATCAAGCGTTAAAGTTCCGCATGGAAGCATCCAAGCGAGGCAAATCCGAAAAAAAGCCGTTTGGAAAAGTCAAATGTGAAGACAATGTTGAATTGTTTCTACGATTCGAAGGGAATTATTGACAAAGAATTCTTTACCGAATGGAGTTTAAACTTGTTTTATGTTTTGAATTGGCAATAATCAATCATTAAAAAAAACAAATTACGTCTATTAAATACTGTCACTATAGACTTCCCCGATTAATCTTTATTATTATATTTATTATTATTTATTTAATATACTTACAAGGTTATATATCTTTGTACAATAATGGAACCTATAATAAATGTGATGGTGTTCTTGCATATATTAAAGAAAACATTAACTTTGAATTTAAAATTGTTAGTATAGATCTTTCGAAAGCATTACGAATAAATATGGCAACATGGCAACCAAGACAGACAGTTCGGTAGAAAATGTGCTCCGTAATAAAACATGTAAAAAGTGTAAGAAAAACCTAGTGAGTGGCTTAAAATGCTCCAATTGTGATAATATATTTCATCTAAGTTGTGCCAGAAACAGCAACTCTGTTAAATTTAAACGGATGAGTCAATTGTGTGCTGTGAGCCTGAAGCAGGAGATGCAACACTATTCGATGCATTGGAAAACCTAAGTCAAGACACTAAGGTAATCGATATACCTCTAATTAAATATATTATAAAGCAAAAAGACGAATTAATTAAAGAATTATACGATAAAATTGGTTTGATGAACACATTATTTTGCTTAAAGAAATAAATCAATGTGAAAAAAATAATAACACAGTTGTTAATCGACAAAACGAGAAGGTATCGAACCAGCAAAAACATGAGGCAAAAAGTGGTAAATCTGTTTTGGAGGTCAACAACACTAGTGGTAAGAGTCCTAAGGAAATAAACAATATACAAGAGGTTGCCAGCTCTTCAAGAAAACCATCAACAACAGTTATTACAAAAACTGATGTCTCGACTGCTTTATTGCGAATAAATACTGAGCAAAAATTCCAGGATATAATTGATTTGGATTCTGAGAAGAATTCAAAAGAGGGACAAGATGAATGGAAAGAAGTTAGGAGAAGAAAACCGAGGAAAAAAGTAGTGGTTGGCAAAAATAATGACATATCAGTAAATGGAAAGCTGTTCAAGGAGGTTCCGAAACTTATAGATTTACATGTATATAGAATGGACCCAAGTATGAATGAGGACGACCTGAAGAAAATAGTAAAGTCTTATTTTCCGGAAGTGATAGTGAAAAGCTTAAACTCTAGGTATCCATTTCTGTACAGTTCTTTTAAAGTTAGTGTATACAGTACCAATTTCGAAGACGCGATGAATCCAGACATCTGGCCTCATGGAGCTCATATACAAAAGTTTTTTCATATACAACCGAGAAAGTTACCAGAAACATAAAGAGTTATTTTTTTGGAGACATAACGAAATATTCTAAAACTAAACTCGAAAAAATTGAATTTTTCAACGAACCAATAGCAGATTGCCGTTACACCGACACTCTGGATATTTTGAAAATTTTTCACGTAAATATTCAGTCACCAAGAAACAAACAACACCAGCTAGAAGCTTTTTTCTCTGACCAGGTCAACAAATATGATGTGATTTCTCTAACCGAAAATTTTCTCTCAGAAGACGAAGCTAATATTTTTAAAATTAATAATTATACACCAATTTCATTTACTTGCAGGCCCAGGGGAGGTTCAATGGTTTTGGCTAAAAATCTTTTAGACTTTACAGCGCTCAATGAACTCAACTTACTGAGTGCTGATATTCACTGTGATGTAGCTGCTGTATTAAGTAAAAAATTAAAACTAATTGTTATCACCATATATCGATCACCCTCGGGTGAATTTGACATTTTCCTAAAACAGTTCGTGAAAATTCTGCAAAAAACCTATAAATCAAAAAATGAAATAATAATTAATGGTGACTTTACCAAAGACCCCAAGTTTCTCTCTTTTGCGAGAGATAAAGACATAGATTTAAATGAAAAATTTCAAAAGTTAGTAGATATTCTAGTAGATAGCGTCGAAATGTGTTTTCCCCTACAGGAGAAAGACATACAGCAAAATAATAATTTTGGGCAAGAATGGTTTACAAATGATTCACGTATCCTTAAAAATAATGTCTCTCAAATGAAAGAACTTTATCACGACTTTCCAGACAATAATTTAAAAAACAACATAAAAAAATCTCAAATTTTTTATAAAAACCAAATAAAAAAAGCTAAACAAAAATTTAATGAAAAGTTTATAAATGATCAAGGAAATACTCCAAAAAGCTACTGGAAGATAATAAATAAAAACCGAACTTCTAAAAAAAAACCTCCACTCTAAATATAGATGTTAACTCTCTAAATGAATTTTTTACAAATGTAGCAGATAATATAGGAAAAAAACTACCGAAAGTAACGCAAAATTTCCCCCTAAATCAGACTAAAAACTTTCCACCTTTCAGTTTTTCACTCATCACCTTCAACCAAATGAGAGATATTTTTAATAGTCTTAAAAGTAAAAATACCCCTGACCATTTCGGATTATCAACGAAATTATTAAAACAAGTTAAAAATATTCTGATATATCCTCTGACTCACTTAATAAATGAAATCATCAATGAAGGGAGATTCCCTAATTCTTTAAAAATATCAAAGATTTTTCCTATTCATAAAGGTGGTGAAGTTACCGAAAACAACTTTAGACCCATCTCAATGGTGCCATGTCTGTCTAAATTAATAGAAACCGTTTTAAAAAATCAAATTACTTTACATTTTGAATCCCATGACTTATTTTTCAAAAAACAGTTTGGCGTTCGATCCAAAAAATCAACAGATTCTGCAATTACTGAACTCGTCCAAGCCATAGTTAAAAGCGAAGAAAATGGTAACTATATTAATGCAACTTTCTGTGACATAACTAAGGGGTTTGACTGTGTGAACCACTCAATCCTGCTAAAAATAAACTTAAATACTATAATTTTAACAAACTATCTACTAACTTAATAGGATCTTTTTTAAACGATAGACACCAATATATCACCTATGACAACAAAATATCTAACACATTGCCCATCAAGCATGGGGTTGTTCAGGGTTCTGTGATTGGACCGACACTATTTTTAATATACATAAATGACCTGCCAGAAGCCTTGGTCAACTCTTGGCTCACACTTTTTGCTGATGATGCCACCTTCCTATCTGAAAACAAAAACCTAGCTGATGCATTAGCATCTTCAAATATCGAGTTGTATAGAACACGAAACTGGTTTTCAAATAATAAACTGGCCCTAAACGAAGAAAAAACAATAAATCTTATCTTCTCCCAAAGACCAACCAACAGCGTTGCTAATGGCGAATGCGCCAAGTTCTTAGGAGTATACCTAGATCCCAAACTAAACTGGTCGTCTCACGTCGACTACTTAGCGAAAAAGGTCACAAAAAATTTTTATATTATAAGGTGTCTAAAAGGAACTGTGAACAGAGAAATTCTGCTCACAGCGTACCATGCTTTAATTGCTTCACATATACAGTATGGCCTGATAAACTGGGGACAAGCTACTGCTGCCTCCAGAATCTTTGCTTTACAAAGAAAAGTCGTACGCGTCATGTCCAACATACCATACAGGGAAAATGTAAAACCTAAATTTATTGAACTTCAGATTATGACACTGCCGGGTCTGTATATATACAAATGTATTCTCTACGCCTATGAAAATCGAAGCTTACTAACACAAAGCAACTCATTTCATGGTTACAGCACACGTCACAGTGATGATTACAGGGCTGAGTACTTTCGCTTACACACTAGTAAAGTAGGCTCCAATTATTATTGCTTTCATTTCTTCAATAAACTGCCCAACGAAACAAGGGATTTGTCTTTCAATATTTTTAAAAACAAATTGAAAAGGTTTTTAATACAACAAGCCTTCTACAGTATCCAAGAATATATGTCCCTTCAAAACATTGAAAGATTTTTGTTTGAAAGTTGATAATCTCTAGGAACCTTGCTTAAGCCTTTTGCTATTGAGCCCCTCATTTTTAAAATTTTTTAATCTGTTTATATGTGTTTTATTCTGTTTATAAACAAAGTATGATGTTTTGTTAATATGATATATCTATTATGTTCTAATAATGCGTATTTTAACATATTTTGTTAATTTTTTTTTCTTTGACGAAGTGTATACATGGTAAAATGTCTTATAACACGATTTGAGTAAATAAATAAATAAATAAATAAG
The DNA here is from genome assembly GCA_964028335.1 of Altica lythri. Taxonomy (NCBI): domain Eukaryota; kingdom Metazoa; phylum Arthropoda; class Insecta; order Coleoptera; family Chrysomelidae; genus Altica; species Altica lythri. The sequence continues at coordinate 21,548,728 of OZ034806.1, forward strand.
TAAGTAAATAAATAAATAAATAAATAAATAAATAAATAAATAAATAAATAAATAAATAAATAAATAAATAAATAAATAAATAAATAAATAAATAAATAAATAAATAAATAAATAAATAAATAAATAAATAAATAAATAAATAAATAAATAAATAAATAAATAAATAAATAAATAAATAAATAAATAAATAAATAAATAAATAAATAAATAAATAAATAAATATTCTTTTAAATAATTTTAAAATTAATCTTACTGTAATGTATCGGTCACCAAGTAGCTGCCCTCATCAATTTATTTTGGATTTATTTCATTATTTAAATAAAAAAGATAACAGTGATATAAAAATATTTAAAGGAGATATCAATATAAATCTTTTAGATGATAGTGATTTTGTTGAAGAATATAAAAATATATTGGGTTCACAGGGCTATATATCTTATATAAACCAATATACTGGATTACCTAGCCGCACTTGCCTAGACCATTTTTTTGTAAATCAGAGAAAGAAAATAATAAATCCTAATCGGAAATCATTCATTATAAGACACAATATAACAGATCATAATCCGATAGTACTTACATTTAAAACTGAAAATACGGTCGAAAAGAATTTATCAAATTCTAATTATAAAGACTATATAAATTATAAAGAACTAAAACTACACTTGGTAAATGAAAATTGGGATGACGTATATCCCGAAAATAATATAAATAACATGGTAAATAACTTTATAAATAAATTAAAATTACACTTAGAAAAACATACAAAAAAAGTTAAACTTAAAAAGCACAAAAAATTTAAACAAAAATGGATGACATTAGAGTTATACAAGAAAATAGATGAAAAAAATAAACTTTTTAAATTATCACTTCAACAACCAAAAAATATTGAAGTCAAGGAACGGTACGTACATTGTAGAAATAGAGTTAACAAACAAATTTTAGCTGCTAAAAAGGAATTCTTCCGGAATCAGATAGAAAAAAATAATTCTTCCTCTAAAACACTCTGGAACTGTGTTAATGAGATTTGTGGCAAAACCTCTATTAAAAAAAAAATAGAATGTATTAAAAAAAGTAACGGTTTTGAAATAACTAATAAACGAGAAATTGCAGAAGTATTTAATATGTATTTCAGCGGAATTGGTAAAGAACTGGAAGATAGAATTCCGAGTGTCACCAATTACACAGAAAACCAGAATTTTGTGGAAAACACCATGTATCTTAATCCAACCACTGAAAAAGAAGTAACATATATTATAAGTCAATTAAAGCTAAGAAAAGCGCCTGGTGCAGATAACATTCGCGCAGAAACAATAAAAAATATATCTCTTGAAATAGCAAAACCCCTTACCTTCTTAATAAATCAAAGCATGGATACAGGGTGTTTCCCAAACATTTTAAAAGTAGGTATAATTAAACCTTTGTATAAAATCGGAGATAATAAAAAAATTAAAAATTATCGTCCCATAGCATTATTGTCAACATTGTCAAAAATTTATGAAAAAATTATTAAAATACGTTTATGTAATCTTCTAAAATAGTATAAGATTCTGTCAGACAAACAATACGGTTTTACAGAAAAAAATTTACAGAAGATGCTATATACCCCCTAACATCCTTAATATATGACTCCCTGAATAGAAAAGTACCAACAATATGCATATTTCTGGACCTCTCCAAAGCGTTTGATACTGTCTGTCATGACAAACTATTGGAAAAATTAGAAAGTTACGGAATTAGGGGAAATACGTATAAATTACTAAAAAGTTATCTTTCAGGACGAGTGCAAATGGTAGATATAGGTAAATGATGTTACCAGTACTCCTCAAAATATAAACTATGATGTCCCTCAGGGATCGGTACTGGGACCCATTTTATTTACAATATATATAAATAATATGTTAACATTAAACATAAAAGGCGAAATTATTAGTTTTGCTGATGATACAGCCATTTTATATACAGGCAACACATGGCAGCACCTGAAAGATAAAATTGAAGAAGATTTTCTAATCGTTGCCACATGGCTCCACTATAACAAGTTAACATAAGTGTCCATCAAAAGGAAACAAATATAGGTGGCGCTACTGTAGCAAGACGACAAGTTTTAAATAAAGCGCTTAATATTAAAGAATAAGCAGAGGTGGATGTGGATATATACAGAATGAAACACTTCTACTTTAAAATTGGAGTATTTGACTGTCAATATTATTTCAGAGTAACTTTTTAGGTTTTATTTACCTAATTATTCAAACTCTGCATACTTTAAGTTCTCTATAATTCATACATTCATTTTATACTAGCGCTACTTCGCTCGAATTTTGAACTGTACTTTGCTGTTTACTAGCGGTCATTTTTTCCGCTGAATTCTTATATGAAATGGTTCTCCTTACCTGTACTCTCCTTAATTGATATGTGAAAGCAAAATATAAATTTTTTTACATTTATTCTCACATAAGTCTTATGTTTAATTTTGAACTTTACTCGGGTAAAATGAGTATGATTGATTTACTTCATCTTCGTAAATAATAGATACCATTATATAAATAAACTACTAGTAGGTATTGTATTAAATTTATTAATAATTTTTTCATAGTCATATAGTTATTAGATTAGATCTAAAAACTGATTGGTTGTAGTCTGTAATTCCCAGAATTATTTACATTTAGTACAATATGCAAAAATACTTTAATTGATGATTAAAATTCGAATCATATTAAACACAGTTCATAATTAATAAAAAAAAATCCATTCACTGCATTTGCTGATGTTTATTATTAAATTAAAAAAAATGTTGACTGATATTGATGTTTGTTTCATAATTGTAATTCCAAACTATATTTATATAATATGACTGACTTAGTGGGTATAAAATCATTAGTTAAATAAAAAGATGATGTTTTTGAAGTAGTATAGTGCCGAATCTCTTGAGAAAGTATAACGTAAAAGGTTTACAGTAAACTGTTTTAAAAGCAATAAGCTTTGGTCTAATATGATGAATAGACTGTATAAAATTTTCTGAAACTAAATTTTTTAATCGATTAAAGTAATATTTCATCACATATAGAAAATAAATTCTTAATATTGAATAGGTACTGTGTGAATATTATTTTTTTAAAACCTTTATGATTTTGGAAAATATGCATTAACTGCGAGCGTTATATGAATGAAAAGCTTGAACCACACAATAGCACAAATTTAAATATTATCAATTAAAGAAGTCTTGAGTAAAGTATAAATTCATAGTTAATCAAGTGTTGTGATTATGGTAAAGAATGGATAAATGAATGATGTAAAAAAAAGTCATAGTGGGATTTTTTATCTATTAATTTACTATTTTTAAAAACTTTCGTGTTCTTGAAACACCTGCATTACGTAAATCTTGATTGAACTGTCTCATTCTTAAAAACATTCTGGAACGAAAAAATAGTAATTTTATTTTCTCTGCACATAGCACAAGAAAATCAAAATCATTTCTAATAATTTCTCTAAATAATTTCTAGAAATAAATAAACTATCATTATTTAAAAATTTAAATATTTTTCAAGTCTTCCAGCTGAACCATAAACTGCGCAGTAAGCTTAAATGTGAAACCCATGTACAGCTTGATGTAGAATTTGTAGTAGTATCAAAATCTTTAATTTTATGGCATATATACCCCATAGACAAATTATTTCTGATATACCCTGCCAAGCTTTTCAGTCCGTCATACTAAATATCACCTACAATATAGTTCACTATCTTTTGAAAAGCTAAATTATTTTAGATCAAGGGAAGACCCTTTCACCTGATTGTCTATACCTCAACTGTAAATAGTACACCTCATCTTATTAAATTTATTCACTAATAAATCTTTCGATGTAATAAAATAAATGAATAAAACTATTGTAAACAACGTTTTCTAAGTGACCACAGCATACAAAAATTAGCTCTCTTCTCACCATATGAGGTCACCTGCTCTAAATTAGACACGCCCACCCTACGCGATATTATTGTATCACGCTTCTACGCACCAAAAAGGAACTAAAAAGAAGACTTAGCATAGCAACAGGTTTAACCACGTAACTAACAGTCGTCGTAAACTCATCAAATTTTTAGGAATCCTTTCTTGTAGTCGTAATGGCACCTTTTGCTGCATGTTAACGTAGAAAACGTAGGTATATTCTCCGAAACAAAAGGAGAGGAGTTTTTCACGCTTTTAGAAGCGTTAATTAAAAAAAAGCCTTATAATAACTTCTATATGAATAGAGACAATAGAAAGAGATAGAAAATGTCTAATAAAAACTTAGTTTCTTAACACAAAAAGACCGTTAGAAAACAGAAAGACTACAAATAGGAATAAATATACACGGTGAAATACAAATTTTACAATTGTTGCAACAAGAAAAGCTGTTAACTGGTTAAAGTTAAACAAAAATACAGACAGTGAATGAATCACAATTTTAATTGTTTGTTTTCAGGTAAATTATTCTGTGTGTATATACTGCTGCAATTGCTATTCTGTAGTGTTATAGCGAAATTTTCAAATAATTATAATTTTAATTTTGATAACAATTTCTATTTAAAAACTCATAGTTATAAATAAAAAAAGTAAATTGAATTTCACAACCAGCTGTTTTCAGTAACAAATGTTTAAAAAAATTATTTCTAGTGATAAGTAAAAGCTATTTAAAATTCGATACAATGTACAGGTTTTAGCGATGGGAGATTTTCTTGTATATTTTCTCTTAAAAATCAATCAGGTAGATAGGTATATGCCTACTCCAAGTGCGAGAAAAATGTGGCACTCAGAGACGAGGCTTAACATTGATAGCACAAGAAAACAGCTTATAGAATTTTTTATCAATTGTTCATAAATGGTCAAGTGACCAAGATAATTGGTTAGCTATTAAATTCTAAATAAATTAAAAACTTTTTAAAAAAGCTTTTATTTAAACGCTTTAAAAATTTTCCTTTTGAATTTTAACTATCAACTTATAACCTCATTATACACAATTTATATAATAATAAAAGCTTGTCGTGAGGTTTAAGTACCTATCAATATTTTATTAAATTAAAATTTTAAACAATTTAAACTTAAATATTAATCAAATTAATTAAATTGATACTAGTTCATGTATACAAGTAAATCGCGCGACCAGCTTTTATTATCATATAAATTTCACTTGAGACCTATATTGTAAAAGTGGATTAAAAATAACTATGCCGCCATATTCGATTTAGAATGACGCCAGGTTCTTTTTCAAGTTACTCTCAACAAGCCCTTTCATTTGATACCCATATTGTAGAAATGAATTAAGAATAATAATTTTCGCAATCTTCCATCTTGTATGGTCTGTCATATTTGATTAAGAATAACGTCACAGTATTTGTCGATTTACTCTTAACGATCCCTTATATTTGATACCCATATGATAAAAATGCAATAAAAATATCTATTCCACTTTACACACTTTATTGCTGATTGTCATCCAAACTAAACGTGTATACAAAATATCAGCTTAATCGGTTGAAGATAACTACTTCAAAATTGAGTTCAAAGATTCCATCCGAACAAGGACAACAAAATCTTTTACAACCCCAAATTGGAAATAAACGACTCTGTAATAGAGAATCTCATTTGAAACAACCTTTAATTAAGGAGATCCACGCGAAGTAGTCAAATCTTTATAACTTCCGAAATATTTGTCAATTCAATCCAAGTATAATTAATAAAAAAAAATTATATTTAGTGAAATAATTAAATTAGAAAATTGACATTTTTACATATAGATAATAGTAGTTTACGTAACAAGTCCTGAAAGTGGTCTTTTACTGGACGAATAGGCAAATTGCAGGGCGAGCCCTGCAAGCCTGCGATTCCAATAAAAGCACTTTTGGGACGTATTACGTACAATATTTTTTTTTTTAAACGGGCATTGTTGTACTTCATATTATTCAGTTTACATTTTTATAACAAGAACTCTTTATTAACTAATTTTAACATTTTTTTTAAAAAACCTTGCTTGGGTGGCCGCCTTAACAATTTCATCTGGTATAATTTCATTTTCCATTAATTCACAATCAAATGCATCATTTTAAATATCCATAAATTTCACGTTTTCAACTAAACGTCAAAATATGTCAAGTTATTTTACCTTGCCGAAGGTTACTTTCAAGATACAAAGCGACGGTCGTAATACCATTTTTGGAGTGAAGATGGCACTTGCGAATAGTTTCTACTTTCGCAAGTTTACATCTATAAGGATTTGGTCGATTTATACAGGGGATGTCTCTTCATTAGTGACTGAAGAGACATAACCTATACTACACTGATGAGCTCCAAAAAGAGCAAAACACGGTGTCGGTAGTTGGTTTTGCCCTTGTATGAGCTGATTAATATCCTTATACTTATGTCGCAGCATCTACCGGTGTCTTGAGTAAGGAAATCTAACCAAACACCATTCCAGTTTAAAACTGGATTTATTATTGACAGCACGGCACCAGATACGTTTTGTATCATCTCTTACATCTTGTTATAAAAGACTGTCACAAACGCTCTGCTCGTTTTATGTTTTTATAGTTTTAAATATATACAAAACTAGGTTACCATAGAATTGACCGCTATCTTAGACTAACTATTTTATTGTAAATGAGTCCGGTAAAAGCCTTTACCGGACTTATTCTGGCCTTTTCCGACAAAATGAGATTTTCTGACCTAAAAATAAACCGGAAAGTATTAATTTCTGGCCGGTTTTAAAAAAATGGAGATTACACCAACCGTGTATTTGGTCAAAATATTATACGATTAAAAAAATATTTTCATTGAATTTGATGTACAGAAAAATTAATTTTCGTTTAAAACAATAAAGATAGTTGGTTACCGAACCTATTACGGAGATATTTTATTTTATTTTATTTTTTTTTTTGAAAAACCACAAATATTTCACTTTTCTAATGGAGAGCTATATTTGTTATTAGTCAATGAAATGTTAATCATTAATTAATGAGTAAATTTTTCGGCAATTTTCTTAAAATGTTATTAATTAAATTAAAAATTAATTTTAAGATGTACAACAACCGTATTTCTACGTGTTATTTTTTTTTTTGTAGACATTCTATACTCTATTAAGGTACATACTTGGATCTACTTAATTTGTTCCTAATTTGTCAACTAGTAAAAAAAATATGTGTAGTGTTTAAAAATGGCCTCAAAAATAAATTCTGATTTTCATCCAGCGAATTAAAGGAGCTTATAAAGAGTATAATTAAATCTAGGGTTTATACATTATTTTAAGCTGTTTTCGAGATTTGTATGTCTATTTGGGGTGCTAAAATATTCTACGTTAGTGTAAAGTGTCAATTTTTTTGACCGACTAGTTACCGTTCATATCTGACAAATTTCATATTATTCGTTTCAAGTTCGTGCAGACTGACTAATCTTAACAGGTACCGAAACCTTTAAGCTCTGAGCCATAATAGGAACTATATTATACAGGGCTGTTCTTTTCAATTATTTTACTATACCTCGGCATAAAAGCAAAGATTTTTTTTCGTAAACCCAATAAAATAACATACAAAGAAAAATAAATATCAACACTAAATAACAGAAATTTTTCAAAAGGTCTGGTCGACGACAATACTCGGAGAGTACTAGAATTTCTGAATCCATGAAAATATGAAACCCAAAACTGTAAAGATCAAAACCGGGTAAAATAATAAAATGGAAGTGATAACCAGCGGTCGTTAAACACCGATTAAAATAAGGTTGAGAGGTACTGAACAATTAATTTTGGGTTTTTGAATGAAATTTTCTGTCGCAGAGACATATTTCGAATTTATGGTGCTAAAAGTTTTTGAAAATCCTTGGAAATTAAAACTTTAAATTTTTAGAATTCAAAAGCTGACCAATTGTTGTGATCACTTGCTCATTTATGGCCAATTGATGACCAATTTTTCAAGCTTACTTTCGAATTAATATTAAAATTTCCCCGTGCTATCAGTGTTGAGCCCGGAGGCAACCACTATATAAAACAGGCGCGGATTCTTTTAACAAATGAAAGCAAAAGTTTTACAAAAAGGAAATAAAAAACTGGGTCATCGTCTACATGAATATATAAACTTTGTTTTTAGAAAATACTTGAGTGCTGCTTTAAACGTTTGGAATATTTTTTTTCGACTTTACATTATATCAATCAACATCTATTACAAACTATTAAAAACATTTTTTTTTTAGAATTATCCACAAAACCTAATAACTATCTGTCCAGAGTAAAAAAAATATGTATAAACAAGTTGTAATGGTTCTTATTGATTGAGAGTACAAAAAGATAGTATTGAGCATTCAAAAAGTAATGACAAAAGTTAAAACTAACATATTTTGATTTTTTTCCTTGGCTATTTAACACTTTATACCCTGTAATAATCTACATGATCAATAAGTAATTTTCCTTCTATTTCGAGTTGGTACGTCAAACAAGCTAGTTCTTTTGTGTTTAAGCTCTTCGAAATACAAGTGTATTTTAATGATCTTTTCTTTAATTATTTTATTTATTTTGAGTTGTAGATTGACCAGCAAGCAGTATATACTTAGATAAAATGCCCATATAAAAAATATAATTTAGTATAAGACCAGTATTAAATTTATACCTTTTTACATTGTAACGGGCATATTTTTCTCTTAATATTGTTATTGTTAACTTTGAAATTTTAAATGATTTGAAACTCACCTGCTGTCTGATAGGAAATTTTACAATGTTTACCTAGATATTATTTCGGTAATCAACCGTGTTCTACCTTTTTCCATAATTTCATTTTACCTAATTTTAACTATCGTCAGAGCTTGGAATGTCTACATATATTTATATTATCACCTAATTGTTGAATATTTCTTTTTCCCCATACTCGGCCTGTGGTTAAGTTTCCCTACGGTTGGCGCAGTAATTAATTTTACTACTGTAATAGTAAAAGGCAATTAATTTTACTACTGTAATAGTAAAAGGCCTCTCTTCTGCGCAAGTTGCAATATGACAATTTGTAAGCAGGCTGTCAGGATTCACTTTCTCAGTAACCTGCTTTGGTGTAAGTAATTATCGACTATCGAAGAAACTTTGTGGTTTTGGTTTTTAATCGAAGCTCATCTTCGTCATTTAATTGTGGGTTTGAGATCAAACCTCTATTTCCGACTGAGCCATCGAATCCGTTTACGTTTTGGTTATATATATAATTTGCCATAGTGACAATTTTCAATCACAAAATCTTATAAATATAATTTACTGAATCTATATTTAATTGTTTGTATTAATATAATTTAATTTAGTAACAATTTTCATTGCAAAATCTATTATTTTATTTTATATATTATTAGTCTAAATTTATAAATGAATGTAAACGTTTTAGAAACCTTTAGTAATTATTATCTTTCTTTTAATCAGTTGTGTTGTAGCTATTTAAGTCAGCTCTTTTTTAGCTAATTAAATTTCCTTGATCAATTGTTATCGTATCCTTGCGTCTTGGTAATTTATTGCACAATATTTTAGAGTTTTTGAAACCGGCAACCTAGTGCCGTAATATTTTTTTGTTACCGATAGTTTAACGCCGAAGTTTTTTTGGTACCGGTATCTTATCACCGGCATTTATCTTTGGTACTGGCAGTTTCTTATTTTGTTTCTGGCACTAATTTTGGTATTAGCAGCATTGAATTACCGGAGTCTGGAACTGGTCTGAAGTTTTGTAAAGACAATTATAAATGGTGATGGGAAGTCACCTCTGCCAGAACAGACAAGCGAAAGTTTTACTATCCTGTATTTTGTATTTTTTTTACGATTAGTAATTTTAATTTTGTAATTCGCAATACCACTCATCTATTATTATTTATTTTGTAACTAAGTCGCCACTGTATATTTGTAACAGCTCTAAATTCTATGTCATTTATTTGGGTCTACAACATAATTTAATTTTTATGTTAAAGAAGGGTCTAGTTAACGAAACTGATTTTTTTTATTTAGCTCACTTTATCTTATTTTGTCGGATTGTGGAAGGGTTGTTAGTGCCTATTATATCTAGGGGTTTCCGGCTTGTACCGTCTAAGTCGGTAGCGCGGCTCACTTATTTATCATCCCTCTACGGCTGAGCTCGGGCATAATTTGCCAGTAAAGTGACCACTAACAAACCTTGCGCAATTTGTTTAATTGTTGAAGTTTGTTTTTTTTTTCTCCTTAAATAGTACTTAACCTTTTGTTAAGAGAGATAGAAAAAATGTGGCAACATTTTGAATCATGTCGAATATTAGTTAAGACTTATACCAAGGTAATAGTTATTTTACATTTGAATATTATTATATAGTCCTTCAGAACAGTTTGATTAAGATTTTGATATATTAAAAAGCTACGAGGATGATCAATTATCAGATCTTTTTTTCTCAATCTGCGTGCTGTTTTTGTTGACATGCAACTTGAATTAATAGCATTACAGGAAAATATTGATGCTAAAAATTCCTGTCGGAACCACTCCTTGTTCCATTTTTATAAAAGAGAGCAAATATAATTGCGGCATTAATTTGAAGCATAAATAAGTCAAAATTTAGATTAAAATTAAATAATAACCAATGCCAAGTAGTGCTAGGAAAATGATTCACCACAATGCAAAAGTAAAGTAATATATAGGTAAGTATCAAAAGTTTGTATATAGGTTGTTTAAGCTTCAAGCTAGACTGCGCCAGACCTACATTTTTTTAAATTCTTTTTTTTTATTAGAACATATAACATATGTATTAAAATGTATTCTATTTAAATTCTTTTTTTATTATAACATATCGCTCATTTGCAAGAAGACAGGCACAACGCAAAAAAAATTGTTTTGAGATAATTGAGTTTAAAAATTGTTACTTTTGTTTTTTCCTCTTAGGATGGCAATTTATGGAGTATAACCACAAAATTTTAAATATACTTTATATTATAGCCAAATTAGCTATCCTAGTAAACCGAACGTTTTAATATTAAAATAAATGTCATTTTATCTACTTTTTTGTTAAAAATTTGGAGTTATGTCGTTACTTGGGAATTTTTTTTGGAATAATGATGGTAATAAATAAAAAGCTAAAATACATTTATTTAAGTTTTGTATTGCAACGACCCAAACAAATTGTACTTATTACAGTAGTGAACCAAAAAATAAACGAAGTAATGTGTAAGAACAAAGTATGTTATTACAATGATTCGAAAAACGGTTTATACATTTTAGAAATATGATTTTTCTGAATAAGTTCCATGAAGCCGGCTTTTTTCTTCTCTGGTATGCGTGGTTTGTTGGAAAACGCTGGCTTTGGCTGAATATTTTTGATATCGATACCAGTTCTCTCTCTACTACTATGGCGTCTGTTGGTTCTATCTAATTTGATTTCTTGAAATTCTTCATCGGCGTAACTTGTTTTATAGAAAAATGATTTTGGATAATTTCTATCAACCTTTATGACTCTTATCTCACTAATTTTAAAATTTTCGTTTTCATTATTTCGGAGTAGTGGGGTCAAAATCTGATTAGATAATTCTTTCATATCAAAGAAAGATTCGTGTGAAAGTTCATTTACTTGGTAAGGGGTGCCAGTCTTCTTAGAACCTCTAATAATAGAAACAAATTGATCAGGAGTGTACACAGGTCCCGATTTTAGAGTTCTTTTAGCTTTTCTTTCAATTATTGAATGTACTGAGTCTCCCTCATTTTGTGTATGTCCAGCTATTAGAAATTTATGGTGTATAAGTTTAATATTTGGAAATTGTGAAAGTGCGTATACATACACTGCTATCATAATTCTGTTTTTTTGCTGGCCTTCACAATTGTCTGTGTAAAAAATGATTTCTACATCTTCATTTTTTCTTTCAGCAATGTTTTTAATAAATTTAAAGACGCAAGTTCCAATCTCGTTCACTCCTCTATCACCTTCACCTTCGTGCCATACAAAGCAATTTACATCGTTGGTGTGTAACTCGAAAAATGTTAAATTTAAAACATTTAATTTAGATTTATAGAAAAATACAGAGGTTTCACCCTTGGGACATTGAAACACCGCCTGCAGATCATAACACGTAACTATTACAGTTTCACTAGCTCTTTCTTTATCCCGCTCTTTTTCTTTTCTTGAGAGATCTTTTTCTTTCAAATGATTTTCGTATTTTGGATTTAAATTTTCCTTCTCTTCACCAGTAGCGTCTTCAAAGGCGACACACATTTCACATCTGTCTTTCTTGGGATTAAAAAAAGAAATATTAAATTCTTCTGTGAATATTCTGTAAAACATGACGTAGTTTGCAACAGGTCGGTTAATTTCTTTTCGGTCATTAACGTAATCTCGGTATATTTCCGCAATGGTTTTACTTCCATCAATAAAACGACGAGTAGTGTGCTCTCGCGTATAATGGCTTTCCACTGAAGGTATTGAAGAAATGTGTTTTCTGACGCTGTCTTTGATTTCATCGTCAATTTTTTTATGTTTCCTATGTTTGCCCCTTTTTTCAGGCTCAATAATATTAGGCACATTTGTTCGTTTTGCCAATACAGTGCGAATTGCACGATCTGTAATATTTAGTGTGTTTTTAAAAAAGAGTTTACAAACTCGGATCCGATTTTCCCTTAGTTTGAAATAAAATGCATTATTTGGCGTTCTCGTGCTTCCCTCTCTTACATATCTATACTTAGGAATAACTACTTCCATGCTATTAGCTACAAAGTCTCTTTGTCTCTGTAAGTCTCCTAGGCCCCAATAAGAATCAAAAATAGTTTTGCGTTCGTCCTCGGTAAATGTGGAATAACATCTAAGATGACATTTATCGTTACAGGCAACTTTCATTTCTCTGGCTAATCTCATTTTTTTCCCTTTTGTTTGGTATTCTATTCCGGTGTTCCTAAGTTTCTTTTTTAAATTTTGTTTCCACGTTTCCTCTTTTTTTTGCCTTTTTCTACCCTTTTTTACAACAGAATTGTCATTTACCTCAGTAGCTCTAATTTCTAGACTTGGATCATCGTTGTTATTCTTGATTTCATCTTCTGATTCTGACTGAATATAAGGTGGGTCTTTGACGCTATCATCAGAATCTATAATGATATATATATAATTATTAGACAAAAACTACTTTTACTTTGACATATTATTATATTACCAAAATCAGATGAAGAACAGCTGCTTGACGAGCTTGTGGAGCCACTTGAAGATGAAGCGGGTGATCTTGGCAAGGTATCATTGGTATTTTGTAAATTATTTACTTCAAACTTCCTTTTATTTGTGAGATCTATAAAAATTATTGTTTAAAATAAATTTATACACTTAATTAGATAATTAAGATGGATTTGTAGAGCTTGACTCATTAAAAATGTTATCTAACGAATCTAAATCTAAGTACTGTATATTTTTACTACTACCACTTACCTACAGAATGACTTGAGCATTCACCGGTGTTAGTTTTACTATCAAGTGCAAGTGCGAGTATTGTTTGTGTTCTGGATTGAAAAGCCATTGGTTCAGTTACTAATGTGGAAAACTAAAATTTTTATAAAACACTAATAATAAACATGACACAATGCATTTAATCTTTTTCTAAAATAGTGACACATTTGGATATGCGCTGCAACACACAATGGGAGATTTGACATACTATATTCTTTGTTTTCACATACAACGACACAAGTCAAAAGATGCTCTAAAAGTAATTAATTAAGTGACACAACTCCAAATGATACACTTATTTAGAAATTAAAGGTAACTAGTTGATTCTAATATTCTCTTACATAACGACATAACCTAAAATGTGTCGTTATATCAGAGAAAATATTGCTAGTATCAGGGTATTAATATGAAATATGCCATTATTTCTGAATAAAAACGTACCTGAAAATGACGGTTTTTGAAATATGCCACTCTTCTTGAAATAGGTTTAACATTCACCCTTGACGCACCGTACTTAACTGAAATGTGCCACTCTATAATTAACGCAGCAGGCTGAACCTTGACTTGTGTCATTCGCAGTGGCGCCATCTCTAAGAAACCGCTGTAACTACAACTATGCCATTATTTCTGCAAAAATAATGCAACGTTCTACGTATGTTGGTATAATAATCCCGAAATTGACAAGATTTGAGTTGTGCCGGTATTCTCGCAAATGAGCGATATGTATAATGTATTCTAATAAAGGCATGTTTATTTATTTATTTATTCGATAACTACTTTAATATTGTAATTGATGAAAACATTTATTCTCGTTGAAGATGTACTGCACATTTATTAATTGGAGTTCTAGCTAGATGAACACCAACCAGGAAAACCAAACCTCATTTCGTTCAAGCACGTTGAAAAAACAAACAATTTAACTATTACTAGATTTGTACAGGATTCACTATATAATTTTTTTACCATATTTAGTCCCACCAATTAAATTTATACTTTTATTATCGGACGCTGCCCCTTATATAATTAAAGTAGCACAAAATATTTTTTTATTAACACCTTATCCATGTAACGTGTGTGGCTCACGGTATTAAAAGAGTTGCAGAACGCATTAAATCTCAGTTTCCAATCGTTTTTAGTTTAATATGTAATATTAAAAAAAAATTTCTTAAATCTCCATTAAGGATCCAATTTTACAAAGAACAACTTCTAGGTATCATCCTACCCAAAAAAAAAAATATTAACCTTCTCGTTTTGTTGATTTACAACTTACAACTGTGTTTTTATTTTTTTCACATTGGTTTATCTCTTTAAGCAAAATAATGTGTTGATTCATCAAATCAATTTTATCATATAATTCTTTAATTAACTTGTCTTTTTGCTTTATAATATATTTAATTAGAGTTATATAAATTACCTTAGTGTCTTGACTTAGGTTTTCCAATGCATCCAATAGTGTTACATCTCCTGCTTCAGGATCACAGCATATAATCGACTCATCCGTTGTGAATTTAACAGAGTTACTGTTTCTGGCACATCTTATATGAAAAGTATTATCACAATTGAAGCATTTTAAGCCACTCACTAGGTTTTTCATACCCTTTTTACATATTTTATTACGGAGCACATTTTCTACCGAACTGTGTATCTTGGTTGCCATGTGGCCAATAATAATGAAGCCAACGATGGAATTAGAAGGACATAGGTGTGATGATATATATATATATATATATATATATATATATATATATATATATATATGTATATATATATATATATAATATGAAAGAGAATTCTTTGCTGGCTAATTAAATAAAGTAATTTAGATTATTGGGTATGCAGCAAAATTAAGGAACGAGTGTACTCTTATAAATTCTTTAATCCAAGCTTTCGGCTGTGGTTACAGCCATCATCTGGGAAGCTACAATACATTATAATTAAAGAAACTTAATAGTACTAATATGAGAAAGTGTACTTACAACTTTTTGAGAATGTTGTTAAAAAGGTGATAAATAAAAACATGGATTATTAAAAAATGTAAAACATACGTAAGTATAACAACACATACAAATTGAAATAGATTAAAATTATTAATTTAACATTTACGTCGTATTTTAGGTTTGACTTTAAAAGTTAAGATGTTAAATTAACTTTGACATTGACTCAAATGAAATACCTAAAATTTGATATAAAGTATGTTTACCGAAACTAGCAACAACCAAAAACACAAATATATATATATACACATATATATAGTGTAACGGGATAACCATAAAGGAAGGGACCTTAATTTGAAAGATTGTTGTTGACAGTTGATTTTTAGAAGTTTGTAAAAAAAATCAACTGACCATTTTAAATAATGTTTCTAGAAAATTCTAGAAACTTCTAAACACACTAACTAGATTAAATAATGTTGTATATAAGGGGATGCACGGACAGTTAACGTCAGTTTGAGTCAAGTGTTCAGAAGAGTTCATTGTATTGTCAAGTAGTTAGACGTTATCCAGCAGAGTTCAGTGTATCTTAACAATTTTGTAAATAAATTGTGTAAAAAGCCCCCATACGTGTTTCAATATACATATATGCATATACATACATACATACATATACATACATATACACATACATACACATACACATATATACACATATACATATATACATATATAGGTACGTACATACATACATACATATACACACACACACATAGGTATATATACACACATATATATAACTAGCTTTTGCCCGCGACTTCGTCTGCGTGTAATTCGAATAAAAGCAAGGTCTTTATGTATCAATAACTGGTGCCCGCGACTTCGTGTGCGCAGTATTAGTATTTCGAGTAGCTTATATTAGCGTGAAAAGAACTAACATTATGACATTAAAATTATAACATACATAATTTTTGGGTCGTATTTGAAAAATATAACAGTCTGACAATATTGAGATGTTACATTCGCACTGTAATAACGTAACAATATTGTCAACATAAGAAATACAGTAATTTTTTCAGACTTAAATGACATTTATCGTTATATTTTGGACAATTCACACAATATCTTTATAAATTATAGCCTATATGTTATTCTGATCTATAAGCTACATTACTGTAAAGTTTCATTAAAATCCGTTTAGTAGTTTTTGCGTGAAAGAGGAACAAACATCCATACATCCATCCAAACAAACTTTCGCCTATATAATATTAGTAGGATATGTTATTCTGATCTATAAGCTACATTACTGTAAAGTTTCATTAAAATCCGTTTAGTAGTTTTTGCGTGAAAGAGGAACAAACATCCATACATCCATCCAAACAAACTTTCGCCTATATAATATTAGTAGGATAAAATTTAGATCAAATAAAATATATTGTTAAATTATATAAATGTTTCATTTAATTACTGTTGTATAAATGTGTGTAAATTTATATACAACTTTATTTAATCTAATTAGTGTGTTTAAATCTTTCTAGAATTTTCTAGAAACATTATTTAATCTAGTCAGTGTGTTTAGAAGTTTCTAGAATTTTCTAGAAACATTATTAAAAATGGTCAGTTGATTTTTAGAAACTTCTAAAAATCAACTGTCAATAACAATCTTTCAAATTAAGATCCCTTCACGGTTATCCGGTTACACTGCCCCCTCCTTAGATTCATTCCTCCTGGAATGTTATTTCCTACATCGGAATCCCGCACACTCCCTGAGCCAGCCAAAGCATCTTCTTGGAGTTGCTGCGCCTCTCCACTGTGGTTTCCCTGGTAAGGCGCCAAACGATCATGATGGACCACGACGGGTTTCCCTCTGGGAATTTTCACGATCCGTTAAATGACATCGTTAATCTTCTTCTTCTTGATGGTGTAAGGACCTTCCCAGTTCTTCTGTAATTTGGGACAAATACCTCGACGCCGTCGGGGGTTATAGAGCCAGACTAAATCTCCACCTTGGTAACTCTTTTCCATTGTCCGTGTGTCATAGTACCTCTTCATCCGATCACTATATAATTGTAGGTTTCCACGCACCAGGTTGTGTATATTCTCCATTCGATTCTGAAGGTCGGCGACATATTGTTCACGGGCCATTTCTTCACCAGGTTTACAACCAAACATCAAGTCACATGTTAGCCTCATTTCTCTACCGAACAGGACCTTCGCAGGCGTTTGGCCAGTTGATTCGTTAATGGCCAATCGAATTGCCATTAGAAATAGTGGAATATGTCGATCCCAATCCCTCTGACAATCTGACACCACTTTTGACAGATAGTTGGTTATAGTACGGGTCATTCGTTCCACCATTTCATCAGACTGAGGATGCATCGCTGTGGTTCTCGTTTTGCGGATGCCTAATCTTTGGCAAACTTCTTGAAACAGCTTGCTCTCAAAATTTCTCCCTTCTCTTTTCGTGATACCCAGATGTCCTCCGGAACTATCATTATGCATCTGTTTTAAAATTTCCGGTACAGCATTTCTTGGGACCACTATTTGTTTCCTTGTTTCTGTGCCCTCGGAATTTTCTACAAGTATTTTAACGAGCCCACCGTCCAAAATTAAAGAGTTCCATTGGGACCAGTATGCTTTTAAAGCAGGAGAGGATGAGGATATCTCTCTCCACAATGGACGACGGTCCATTCTCTTCCACTCCCGAATCTTTCTCAGAACGGGATCGTTTTCTTGTTGCTCCTCCAGCATAGAGCTCTCGTCTTCTGGCACAACCTTAACTAAGGCAAGTTTTTCCTCGTTCTGCTCCATACGGGTACAATGGGGGCAATCAGGTCGACATGCTCTTCTGGAAAGTGCATCAGCATTACGATGTCTTGTTCCAGGTCTGTGCTCGATTTCAACATCATATTCCTGCAGTTTTTCGAGCCATCTTGCTATCTGTACTTCTGGGTTCCTAAAGCTAAGTAACCACTTTAAACTAGCATGGTCTGTTCTGATCAGGAATTTTCTGCCATACAGATATTTATAAAAGTGTTCGACGGATTTTACAACTGCTAACAGTTCCCTCCGAGTTACACAGTAGTTCTTTTCAGCTTTTGATAAAGTTTTGCTGAAGTAACCAACCACACTTTCCTTACCATCTTGTAGCTGTGACAAGACGGCTCCAATTCCCACATTGCTGGCGTCGGTATCCAGAATAAGCTTACCATCAGGAAGTGGATAAGCAAGAACAGGTGCTGACGTAAGTTGTTTCCTCAATATTTCAAACGCCTCTTGACATTCCTGATCCCAACAGAAGGACTTATCTTGTTCTGTCAAACGTGTCAAGGGTTTGGCGATGTCTCCAAAATTCTTGACATATCGTCGGTAATAGGAACAAAGACCCAAGCAACTCCGGAGCTGGTGTTTGTCGATAGGGATTGGCCATTCCTGAACGGCTTGTATCTTAGCGGGGTCAACAGTAACGCCATTCTTGCTTACGTTATGTCCTAAATAGTTGACCTGTCTCTGGAACAAGTGGCATTTCTTAACATTCAATGTTAGATTAGCGTTCTGTAATCTTTTAAAGACTTCTTCCAGGTTAGATAAATGTTCCTTAAAGGTCTTTCCCATTATAATGATGTCGTCTAGATAAATTAGATAATTAGATAAATTAGTTTCCCATGACAAACCTCGCAGGATGTTCTCCATTAGCCGTTCAAACGTCGCAGGAGCATTACAGAGGCCAAACGGAAGGACCGTGAATTGCCACAACCCTGATCCACTGGTAAAGGCAGTTTTTTGTTTGTCTGCAGGATTCATTTTAACTTGCCAGTATCCGCTTTTAAGGTCCAGGGTAGAAAACAAAGTAGAACCCGACAAAGCGTCGAGGGCATCATCAATCCTTGGCAGAGGATAACTGTCCTTCTTAGTGACATCATTAGCTTTCGATAGTCGACACAAAACCGGATTGATCCGTCTTTCTTTCTCACTAATACCACAGTAGAAGCCCACGGACTACTGGATGGTTCGACTATGCCATTTTGAATCATTTCTTTAAGGGCTCTGTCTGCTTCTTCCTTCTTAACTTGAGGCATCCTTCGGGGTACCTGTCGAATCGAACGTGCATCACCAGTGTCAATTCTATGTTGTACAACATCAGTTTTTCCCAGTTTACTTTTAGAACCAAATACAGGTTTATAACGGTAAAGTAGATCTCTTACCTGTTTCTTTTCTAATTTTGACAAAGAGGGATCTAAGTTTGTCAAGAATTGTTCAATTCCGTTGGTCTCATCTGTTTCCGTAACGTTTACCTTGTGAATTAGGGCCATTACTGGTTCTAAACTTCCCATTTCCGTGTCCTTTCGGAGAAAAACTGGATGATCGTTCAAGTTGATAACTCGGATGGGTACCTCTTTGGCGCACCTAACAAGAGTCTTACCCACAAAGAGTCCTTTTCCCAATTCATGGTCATGGTTCTTCGGCTCTATCATGGCTGGGGCACCATCTGGCTCCAGTCCATCCAACCGCGCTGTGACGAAACATTCACAGCTCGCCGGATGTTCGATATCATCGATTAGCTTAATCGAGGCATTGTCAACTTGTTTTCGGTGCAGGAATATTTCTTCATTACCAGTACGAATGATACGTTGGCGAAGATCCAAATGAAAACCACAGTGGAGCATAACATCCATGCCCAGAACAACATCTTCATCAACGTCAGCCACCAGCACCGAATGAACAAGAGAGGTTGGACCAAACTGTAGCGTCACCTGTATCTCACCGTAGACTCTAGCAGAATCTCCGGTAGCGGTACGCAGTCTCCAACTGGTAGGCCACATCTTCTTTCGCATAATGATGGATGGTCGATGAGATAGTTTTCGTAGCTCCAGTGTCTACCAGCATGCTAAAAGTCTTCCCATCAATGAGGCCATCTACATATAAGCTGTCTACGTGATGTCGCAGAGTTGCCAATTTAATGGTGTGAGGGGCTTCGTGAATGTTTGGGGTCGATTTCGCCCGTTCCAGGAGTCGACCCGTTTCCTGCTGCTGGGGTACTTCAGCATAAGATTTTTCTTTTTGGGGGCAAGTATTTCTTATATGGCCTAGTTCTCCGCAGTTCCAGCATCTCACTGGGCGCCTTCTTTTTGGAGATAACTTCATTAACCTCTCTACTACCGCTTCGACGTCGGTAACGGAATGAACGGCATGGTCGTAGTTGCCGGTGACTTCCCTTAGTCGAGCAACTCCACGTGAGGCCTCCGTCGCCGCCTCAAACTCCAGGGCAATGGTCAAGGCGTCCACAAGAGACTTCGGCCTCGCCAACCGTACAGCCCGCTGCATCTCGACGTCTCGAAGACCATCGGTGAATGTTTGGACTGCCAGGCACTCCAGGAAATCCTCCGCTGCATTTGAATACGCAAGTCGTACCATTCCTGCCACTTCCGCTTCAAATTCCTGGATAGTCTCTCCATTTTTCTGCTTTCGGCTCTTTAACTGCATTCGGTACACCGGTTGTAGATGAGTTTGACCATAACGCATCTCTAGACGATTCACCTATAACTCGAAGTTGTCAGCTTCATCCGGTGTCAATGATTGCAAGACGTCTAAAGCTTCGCCTCGCAGAGCTACGGTTAGGGACAATGCCTTCTCCTGGGATGACCATCCATTAGTTCTGGCCGCTGCGTCGAATTGTTTCGGGTAATTTGGCCGGGAAGTCTTCCCGTCGAAGGTTGGGGGTCTCATAGTAGTTCGTACTCGGGTCGCCTCCCAGTTTCCTCGTCGGTCGATGTCTACGTGGAAGGTCTCCATTCTTTCTGCATCTCCGTCGCCGTGGTGGATGGGCTGGATTCGACGACCAGCTTCCTGTTCTTGTTGAAGCTTCCTTATTTCGGTCTGCATTTGCTGGTTAATCTCGTCTCGCAAGTTGGCAACTTGCTAATTTTGCTCGTCTCGTATGTTGGTCACTTGCTGATTCATGTTGTCCACTTGCTGATTCAAGTTGTCTACTTGCTGATGCAAGTTGGCTACTTGCTGATTTTGCTCGTCACGAAGATGTGATATTTGCTGGGAGAACGAACTGGATAACTCATCTGATAAGGTAGACATCCGTTGTGATAGCTCCTCTTGTTGGCTCTTCATCTGACTGGATAGCACCTCTTGTTGGTTCGTCATTCGTTGCGACAGCTAGGACATATCTTCGCGCTGGCTGCTTATCTGACTGGACAACTGGGAAAGTTGTTGAGTTTGTTCTTCTTGTTGGCTCGTCATTCTTTGCGACAGCTGGGACATATCTTCGCGCTGGCTAATTATCTGACTGGACAACTGGGCCAGTTGTTGGGCTAGTTCAGAATTCGCTTTTTGATTTGGGTCTTCAAACTTCACAGCGTCAGGGTCTAAATTATTAGCTAGGTAGTATTCACGGAGCCTACTCAACAATACGGATTTGGTCCCAGTAGTTTCCAACTCCAATTCTTCTTTTTCCAGGCATTCTTGTATCTTCACCCCACACCTGACACCAATTTGAAACACTTATGGGGGCTTTTTACACAATTTATTTACAAAATTGTTAAGATACACTGAACTCTGCTGGATAACGTCTAACTACTTGACAAGACAATGAACTCTTGTGAATACTTGAACTTGAACTGACGTTAACGGCCCATGCATCCCCTTATATACAACTTTATTTAATCTAGTTAGTGTGTTTAGATCTTTCTAGAATTTTCTAGAAACATTATTTAATCTAGTCAGTGTGTTTAGAAGTTTCTAGAATTTTCTAGAAACATTATTTAAAATGGTCAGTTGATTTACTCAATTTTTAAAACAGAACAAAATTTAATACGTCTTTCCTCTTTTACAACCAAAAAACAAGAGAGCAATTACAAAATCAACAACTGACAATTGAAAAATTCAACAAACTTCGACTACCTATCTATCTAGTATCTTTTACCTATAGTCTAGTTCACAAGTGCTTTTTTACTCAACTTTTTTCAGCAGTCTCCGAAAATTATGAACGAAGTGTCATTCGATTCGGAATCGCATCTAGATGATTTTTGAAAAAAATGATGTTCCGCATGCAAAAACTGCAAAAGTTATTAACAATTAACTAAAACAAAAAGAAGAGGGTTTGATTTTTTGCAAATATCTTAAAAACTAATAAAGATTTATTAAATTAAAAAAAAAAATTCAAAAAGAGGAGGAAATTTTCTACAAAAAAGCTATAACTCTCGGAACTGTAGTACTAATATTTATAATTTTCCCAGATGGTTGAAAATACGGCCAAAAACGGGTGCTCTGGCTTGCGTAAGCCACGCCTGCTTTGGACACTTTTTGAATAAAAATTATTTTAACATATTAAATATCAAATTTAGGGTATGAAAAAAATCAAGTGCTTACTGGATAGATAAATAAACAATAATCCGCCTGAATTTTTTTTTTACTACCATTTATTATTTATGCAATTGTTAATTAAAATGTTTTTCTGCTTGAACATAAACATTGCAAGTGTGATAATTGTTGAACTATAAATTTTAGATTTTTTTCCTCTCTTGGAGCAATTCTTAAAAGGCTTTAGAATAGATCCCCGTTGGTGAAATTTAAAAATATATATTTTTCAGTTTTTTATTAATAATTATCGTTGTTGCAAAATTAAAAACTTAAATTAATCATTGAAAAAAAGTTTTTTTTTAATATTATTAATGATCCGCTTTAATGTTAGTAGAACCTGCATAAAAATATTTTTTTAAATTTTTATCAGTTATTGTTTAAAAAATTGTTATAAACAAATGCGTTGGTTATTAGATAGTTAAATTTTTTTTATGGAATTTCAATCTTTGATACAAATGATTTTTAAAAGAAAAATTATTTCCTAAAAAACTTTTTTTTATTACTTAAAAAAGCATTTAATAATTACCAATTAATTTCTTCCACTTCTAATTATTAATATTAAGGAAGAAAGAAACAATTTTTTTAAAATCATTATTTGTTTTTCTTTTCGATATAAAAAATTCGTTTTATTTAATTTTTCATTGTTTATTTAATAAACAATTTGTTATAAACAAATAAATTTTTACCTTATTTTTTTTTCTTATTCTTCGTACCCAACAAACATGAGTTTGTTTGTTTTTTTTTTTTTTTTAATGTTGTTTTTAATGAACTATTTCAGTCTTAAGTCTACTTCCAAGTTTTGCGTTTGATTCAATAAATATAATATTGTGAATTTTGCTATTGACGTGTATTATTCGTAAAATGAATCCGAAGGGGAGTTGTTTTATTTGTGAAAATCCATTGCAAATTTTGCCTAATGGAAAATAAATAAGTTTTAAGAATTTTTATCGTATCTCCATTAGTTTATAAATTATAATATTTGTAAGGATGAAAAACCAAATAAGAATGACGAAATTACAGAGACCGTATATTAAAAATTAAAAAATTGTAAAAAAACTGTCATGTCTGTTTTTGTGACAGTAAGTAGAGTTAGAAAAAAAATGAGGTAAAAATTTATTTGTTTATAACAAATTGTTTATTAAATAAACAATGAAAAATTAAATAAAACGAATTTTTTATAGGTATCGAAAAGAAAAACAAATAATGATTTAAAAAAAATATTTCTATCTTCCTTAATATTAATAATTAGAAGTGGAAGAAATTAATTGGTAATTAATAAATACTTTTTTAAGCAATAAAAAAAAGTTTTTTAGGAAATAATTTTTCTTTTAAAAATCATTTGTAACAAAGGTTGAAATTCCATAAAAAAATTCAATTATCTAATAAACAACGCATTTGTTTATAACAATTTTTTAAACAATAACTGATAAAAATTTAAAAAAATATTGTTATGCAGGTTCTAATAACATTAAAAGGGGTCATTAATAATATTTAAAAAAAAACTTTTTTTCAATGATTAATTTAAGTTTTTAATTTTGCAACAACGATAATTATTAATAAAAAACTGAAAAATATATATTTTTAAATTTCACCAACGGCGATCTATTCTAAAGCCTTTTAAGAATTGCTCCAAGAGAGGAAAAAAATCTAAAATTTATAGTTCAACAATTATCACACTTGCAATGTTTATGTTCAAGCAGAAAAACATTTTATTTAACAATTGCATAAATAATTTATAAATGGTAATAAAAAAAAATTCAAGCGGATTATTTTTTATTTATCTATCCAGTAAGCACTTGATTTTTTTCATATCCTAAATTTGATATTTAATATGTTAAAATAATTTTTATTCAAAAAGTGTCCAAAGCAGGCGTGGCTTACGCAAGCCAGAGCACCCGTTTTCGGCCGTATTTTCAATCATCTGGGAAAATTATAAATATTAGTACTATAGTTCCGAGAGTTGGAGCTTTTTTGTAGGAAATTTCCTCCTCTTTTTGAATCTTTTTTTTAATTTAATAAATCTTTATTAGTTTTTAAGATATTTGCAAAAAATCAAACCCTCTTCTTTTTGTTTTAGTTAATTGTTAATAACTTTTGCAGTTTTTGCATGCGGAACATCATTTTTTTCAAAAATCATCTAGATGCGATTCCGAATCGAATGGCACCTCGTTCATAATTTTCGGAGACTGCTGAAAACAGTTGAGCAAAAAAGCACTTGTGAACTAGACTACTACTTGATAATTTTTTACATAAATTACAAATCAGAATACTTAATTTCTAATACAGATTTAAACAATTATTTATATTCAAAATCCTGTTACCTTTGAAATGAACTTAAAATCACATATTTATTAAACTATAATCTAAAATACTTTTCTATTTTAGGATTTTTCATTTTCATCAAAATCAATTCTATAAAAACAAATATGATGCTTTGAAATTCCAATATGGATTATTGTAAACGTAAGTGAGTTCTAATTTAATACATGATTTAAATTATTCCTTATTTAACAAATATATGTCTTTAGCATCGATATTTTTACACACAACTTTCTTATTCTATTTAAATATGGTTCCTTAATTTAAATTATTATAAAACAACATTATGTATCATTATAAATTTATATAAAATCCTTTTTGTTATTTTTAAATATTTAATTTTCTTATTTTATTTCAAAGAAAAATCATTTAAATTTAAACTATAACAAACAACTATATGCTATTTTTTTTACAAATAGATATGTTTTAAAAATCACATTTGATATTCTGTCTACTTATATTTATTTCCTTTTTCAGGAAAGAAGAAAGAAAACAAAAATTTAAATATTAACAGAAATTGAACAAACTTATACTGAATGTATGGCTTTGTATTCTACCCTGAGATCAAAAATGTCCTCGTTTAATTACTCATCATAACTTTATTTAATTTGTTTTATTAATTATAGCATACTACCTCATATCATCTCAAATCCCGCAATTAAAATTTTTAAATAAAACATGTTTTACTTGTTTGATTAAAAATTATAATTTTAATTTCAATTAAATAATTTAACACCTATCAAGAACCTCTGCTATAAAACTTTATTATATTTTAATAATAAACCAATCTTAATTTCCTTGTTATTTCCTTTCTTTTATGTATTGCTTCTTAATTTATTTACTTGTATAAATTATGATTACAAAAAAAAATTAATTCAATCTTCTTTTGTCTCAGGAGTATGTTCTACTATTATTTGTTTAACACACATTATACAATCTCGCAGTCTATTAAAACCATCCTTCCTCTCAACTAATATATACAATTAAAACTACTATTTACAAAAAAATTATGAATATCATCTACCTAAAAAATTTTTCATTTCTATTTTTTTTATTAAATTCATTTCCCCTTTCTAACATTCATTCAAATATAATTTATTTTTCTACTTTTAAACTTGTTCCCATTTATTTAATATATTTTCTTATACATCTAACCTTCTAATAAATCTAAATACCTTACCCCTTTCCTGATAATTCCAAATATACCTAATACCTACTATAAATTTAAATTTCTTCCCCCTTTCTTGATATTTTCCTATGTACTGAAACACTTATGGGGGCTTTTTACACAATTTATTTACAAAATTGTTAAGATAAATGAACTCTGCTGGATAACGTCTAACTACTTGACAATACAATGAACTCTTCTGAACACTTTACTCGAACTGACGTTAACTGTCCGTGCATCCCCTTATATACAACATTATTTAATCTAGTTAGTGTGTTTAGAAGTTTCTAGAATTTTCTAGAAACATTATTTAAAATGGTCAGTTGATTTTTTTACAAACTTCTAAAAATCAACTGTCAACAACAATCTTTCAAATTAAGGTCCCTTCCGTTACGGTTATCCCGTTACACTGCCCCCTCATTAGATTCATTCCTCCTGGAATGTTATTTCCTACATCGGAATCCCGCACACTCCCTGAGCCAGCCAAACCATCTTCTTGGAGTTGCTGCGCATCTCCACTGTGGTTTCCCTGGTAAGGCGCCAAACGATCGTGATGGACCACGACGGGTTTCCATCTGGGAATTTTCACGATCCGATAAATGACATCGTTAATCTTCTTCTTGATCGTGTAAGGACCTTCCCAGTTCTTTTGTAATTTGGGACAAATACCTCGACGCCGTCGGGGGTTATAGAGCCAGACTAAATCTCCAACTTGGTAACTCTTTTCCATTGTCCGTGTGTCATAGTACCTCTTCATCCGATCACTAGATAATTGTAGTTTTCCACGCACCAGGTTGTGTATATTCTCCATTCGATTCTGAAGGTCGGCGACATATTGTTCACGTGCCATTTCTTCACCAGGTTTACAACCAAACACCAAGTCACATGGTAGCCTCATTTCTCTACCGAACAGGACCTTCGCAGCCGTTTGGCCAGTTGATTCGTTGATGGCCGATCGAATTGCCATTAGAAATAGTGGAATATGTCGATCCCAATCCCTCTGACAATCTGACACCACTTTTGACAGATAGTTGGTTATAGTCCGGTTCATTCGTTCCACCATTCCATCAGACTGAGGATGCATCGCTGTGGTTCTCGTTTTGCGGATGCCTAATCTTTGGCAAACTTCTTGAAACAGCTTGCTCTCAAAATTTCTCCCTTGGTCTGAGTGTAATTCTAGTGGTACCCCAAATCGGCTTACGAATACTTCAACCAATATATCTGCTAAAGTGGTGGCTTCCTGATTGGGAACTGCATAGGCTTCAACCCATTTAGTGAAGTAGTCCATTACAACAAAGATGTATTTGTTTCCTTCATCGGTCTGTGGAAGTGGCCCCAATACATCTACCGCGATTCTTTCAAAAGGACTTCCAACCAGGTATTGCTGCATTTCCGCCTTCGGTTTTCGGTGCGGACCGTTACTGGCAGCACAGGTAGTGCATTTACGACACCAATCTTTAACATCATTAGTGCAATTTACCCAGTAAAATCTATCTCGAATCTTTTGCAGCGTTTTCGTGATACCCAGATGTCCTCCAGAACTATCATTATGCATCTGCTTTAAAATTTCTGGTACAGCATTTCTTGGGACCACTATTTGTTTCCTTGTTTCTGTTCCCTCGGAGGTTTCTACCTGTCTTTTAACGAGCCCACCGTCCAAAATTAAAGAGTTCCATTGGGACCAGTATGCTTTTAAAGCAGGAGAGGATGAGGATATCTCTCTCCACAACGGACGACGGTCCATTCTCTTCCACTCCCGAATCTTTCTCAGAACGGGATCGTTTTCTTGTTGCTCCTCCAGCATAGAGCTCTCGTCTTCTGGCACAACCTTAACTAAGGCAAGTTTTTCCTCGTTCTGCTCCATACGGGTACAATGGGGGCAATCAGGTCGACATGGTCTTCTGGAAAGTGCATCAGCATTACGATGTCTGGTTCCAGGTCTGTGCTCGATTTCAACATCATATTCCTGCAGTTTTTCTAGCCATCTTGCTATCTGTCCTTCTGGGTTCCTAAAGCTAAGTAGCCACTTTAAACTAGCATGGTCTGTTCTGATCAGGAATTTTCTGCCATACAGATATTTATAAAAGTGTTCGACGGATTTTACAACTGCTAACAGTTCCCTCCGAGTTACACAGTAGTTCTTTTCAGCTTTCGATAAAGTTTTGCTGAAGTAACCAACCACTCTTTCCTTACCGTCTTGTAGCTGTGACAAGACGGCTCCAATTCCCACATTGCTGGCGTCGGTGTCCAGAATAAGCTTACCATCAGGAAGTGGATAAGCAAGAACAGGTGCTGACGTAAGCTGTTTCTTCAATATTTCAAACGCCTTTTGACATTCCTGATCCCAACAGAAGGACTTATCTTGTTCTGTCAAACGTGTCAAGGGTTTGGCGATGTCTCCAAAATTCTTGACATATCGTCGGTAATAGGAACAAAGGCCCAAGAAACTCCGGAGCTGATGTTTATCGATAGGGATTGGCCATTCCTGAACGGCTTGTATCTTAGCGGGGTCAACAGCAACGCCATCCTTGCTTACGTTATGTCCTAAATAGTTGACCTGTCTCTGGAACAAGTGGCATTTCTTAACATTCAATGTTAGATTAGCGTTCTGTAATCTTTTAAAAACTTCTTCCAGGTTAGATAAATGTTCCTTAAAGGTCTTACCCATTATGATGATGTCGTCTAGATAAACTAGACAAGTTTCCCATGACAAACCCCGCAGGATGTTCTCCATTAGTCGTTCAAACGTCGCAGGAGCATTACAGAGGCCAAATGAAAGGACCGTGAATTGCCATAACCCTGATCCACTGGTAAAGGCAGTCTTTTCTTTGTCTGCAGGATTCATTTTAACTTGCCAGTATCCGCTTTAAAGGTCCAAGGTAGAAAACAAAGTAGAACCCGCCAAAGCGTCGAGGGCATCATCAATCCTTGGCAGAGGATAACTGTCCTTCTTAGTGACATCATTTAGCTTTCGATAGTCGACACAAAACCGCATTGATCCGTCTTTCTTTCTCACTAATACCACAGGAGAAGCCCACGGACTACTGGATGGTTCGACTATGCCATTTTGAATCATTTCTTTAAGGGCTCTGTCTGCTTCTTCCTTTTTAACTTGAGGCATCCTTCGGGGTACCTGTCGAATCGGACGTGCATCACCAGTGTCAATTCTATGTTGTACAACATCAGTTCTTCCCAGTTTACTTTTAGAACCAAATACAGGTTTATAACGGTAAAGTAGATCTCTTACCTGTTTCTTTTCTAATTTTGACAAAGAGGGGTCTAATTTTGTCATTAATTGTTCAATTTCGTTGGTCTCATCTGTTTCCGTAACATTTATCTTGTGAATTATGGCCATTACTGGTTCTAAACTTCCCATTTCCGTGTTCTTTCGGAGAAGAACTGGATGATCGTTCAAGTTGATAACTCGGATGGGTACCTCTTTGGCGGATCTAACAAGAGTCTTACCCACAAGGAGTCCTCTTCCCAATTCATGGTCATGGTTCTTCGGCTCTATCATGGCTGGGGCACCATCTGGCTCCAGTCCATCCAACCGCGCTGTGACGACACATTCGCAGCTTGCCGGAAGTTCGATATCATCGATTAGCTTAATCGAGGCATTGTCAACTTGTTTTCGGTGCAGGAATATTTCTTCATTACCAGTACGAAAGATACGTTGGCGAAGATCCAAATGAAAACCACAGTGGAGCATAACATCCATGCCCAGAACAACATCTTCATCAACGTCAGCCACCAGCACTGAGTGAACAAGAGAGGTTGAACCAAACTGTAGCGTCACCTGTATCTCACCGTAGACTCTAGCAGAATCTCCGGTAGCGGTACGCAGTCTCCAACTGGTAGGCAACATCTTATTTCGCATAATGATGGTTGGTCGGACGATAGTTTTTGTAGCTCCAGTGTCTACCAGCATGCTAATATTCTTCCCATCAAGGAGGCCATCTACATATAAGCTGTCCACGTGATGTCGCAGAGTTGCCAATTTAATGGTGTGAGGGACTTCGGGAATGTTTGGGGTCGAAGTCGCCCTCCAGGAGTCGACCCGTTTAAAGTTTTCCTGCTGCTGGGATACTTCAGCAGGAGATTTTTCTTTATGGGGGCAAGTATTTCTTATATGGCCTAGTTCTTCGCAGTTCCAGCATCTCACTGGGCGCCTTCTTTTTGGAGATAACTTCATAAACCTCTCTACTACCGCTTCAACGTCGCTAACGGAATGAAGAGCATGGTCGTAGTTACCGGTGACTTCCCTTAGTCGAGCAACTCCACGTGCGGCCTACGTCGCCGCCTCAAATTCCAGGGCAATGGTCAAGGCGTCCACAAGAGTCTTCGGCCGCGCCAACCGTACAGCGCGCTGCAACTCGACGTCTCGAAGACCATCGGTGAAGGTTTGGACTGCTAGGCACTCCAGGAAATCCTCCGCTGCATTTGAATACGCAAGTCGTACCATTCTTGCTACATCCGCTTCAAATTCCTGGATAGTTTCTCCATTTTTCTGTTTTCGGCTCCTTAACTGCATTCGGTACACAGGTTGTAGATGGGTTTGACCATAACGCATCTCTAGTCGATTCACCAATAACTCGAAGTTGTCAGCTTCATCCGGCGTCAATGATTGCAAGACGTCTAAAGCTTCGCCTCGCAGAGCTACGGTTAGGGACAATGCTTTCTCCTGGGATGACCATCCATTAGCTCTGGCCGCTGCGTCGAATTGTTTCAGGTAGTTTGGCCAGGAAGTCTTCCCGTCGAAGGTCGGGGGTTTCATCGTCGTTCGTACATGGGTCGTCTCCTCGCTTCTTTGTCGTTCGACGTCTGCGTGGCAGGTTTCCATCCTTCTGGCATCTCCGTCGCCGTGGTGGATGGTTTGGTTTCGGCGGCTAGCTTCCTGTTCTTGTTGAAGCTTCCTTACTCGGACTGCATTTGCTGGTTCATCTGGTTTTGCTCGTCTTGCATGTTGGTCACTTGCTGATTCATGTTGTCCACTTGCTGATTCAAGTTGGCCACTTGCTGGTTTTGCTCTTCTCGCAAGTCGGCGACTTGCTGATTTTGCTCGTCTCGAAGATGTGATATTTGCTGTGAGAACGAACTGGATAACTCATCTGATAGGGTAGACATCCAGTGTGATAGCTCCTCTTGTTGGCTCTTCATCTGACTGGATAGCACCTCTTGTTGGTTCGTCATTCGTTGCGACAGCTGGGACATATCTTCGCGCTGGCTCTTCATCTGACTGGATAGCGCCTCATGTTGGCTCGTCATTCGTCCTGATAGCTCCTCTTTCAGCTGGGACATATCTTCGCGCTGGCTGCTTATCTGACTGGACAACTGGGACAGTTGTTGAGCTTGTTCTTCTTGCAGCCGGGAAAGTTGTTGAGTTTGTTCTTCTTGTAGCCGGGAAATTGCTTTTTGAACTGGGTCTTCAAACTCAACAGCGTCAGGGTCCACATTATTATTTACGTAGTATTCACGGAGCCTTCTCAACAATACGGATTTGCTCCCAGTAGTTTCCAATTCTAATTCCTCGAGCTCTCTTCTGAGCTCAGCCACCAATAAATCAGTTATCTTTTTTCCAGGCATTCTTGTATCTTCACCCCACACCTGACACCAATTTGAAACACTTATGGGGGCTTTTTACACAATTTATTTACAAAATTGTTAAGATACACTGAACTCTGCTGGATAACGTCTAACTACTTGACAATACAATGAACTCTTCTGAACACTTGACTCGAACTGACGTTAACTGTCCGTGCATCCCCTTATATACAACATTATTTAATCTAGTTAGTGTGTTTAGAAGTTTCTAGAATTTTCTAGAAACATTATTTAAAATGGTCAGTTGATTTTTTTACAAACTTCTAAAAATCAACTGTCAACAACAATCTTTCAAATTAAGGTCCCTTCCGTTACGGTTATCCCGTTACAGTACCTATAACTTTCTTTAAATTTACATTTCTTTCCCCTTTTCATGATATTTCCAAATGTACAATTTTTCTCAGAATGCTACTTGTTTTGCTGTATATTCATCTATAACTTTCTTAATAATCGTCTCCCTTTCTTTATCTATTTGATTTGTGTCTTCCTCTGTACTCTTTAAATTGTCTTGTTTTATATTATTAATTTCTCTTCTAAATATCTTAGTATCTTTTTTTATTTCCTCCAATCTTTTATTAGTCTGATCCACTTTATTATTATTCTCTTTAAATTTTCTTTCAAATTCCGTATTTTTATGTACCCTCATATCTTCTTTTATTTCTTCAAATCTTTCTTTAGTGTCGTCCAATTTTTTATTATTCTCTTCCGACTTCTCTTCAAATTCCTTATTTTTATCTTCTCTCATATCTTCTTTTATTTCATCTAATATTTCATTATTCTCTTCAAATTTCTTACTATCTTCTTCCATTTCATCCAATCTTTCGTAAGCCTCATTTAATTTTTTATTCTTCTCTTCAAAATACTTATTATCTTCTTTAATTTCCTCCAAGCTTTTGTTCGTCTTATCCAATTTTTTATCCTGCTGATCAAATCTCATCATAAGGATTTCAAGTGTGCTGTTCATATCAGGTTGACTCTTTTCTCTTGGTTTTTCTTGTACCACCTGTTCTTCTTCATTTATACCACCAGATATTTCATTTCCCATCTCTACTATCGTTTGATCATGCTCTTCTCTTATTTCTACCAAATTATCACCTTCTTCGGTCTCTGCTCCTTCCTGTTGTCCAGTTTGAATCAATTCCTCAGCTCTATAATCTCCTGCACCTAACATTCTCTCTGCATGTACTTGCACATCTACTCTCTCAACCTCAATCTCTCCACCATCACTACTCTCACTACCCTCTCCTACTACCTTACCATCTCTTAATATCATTTTTCTATCCATGATTAATGTTTAAATTTTCCAGAGATCAATATAAATAGTGTTCAACTTTTTATACAAATACCTTTATATTAATAAAAATTTAACAAGCAAATACCTTTCTTTATTTATCTGATTTTAAATAATCGGAACCAAACAAACAAATAATAAAAAAAATTACCAAACAAATTTTTCTTGACCTGTGTTTTTGTTATTAAAAAAAAATCCCAAATCTTGATTATTTAAAAAATGGTAAAATGGCTCTAGTTTTAAGTGTTTAGAGCCCCACGTTGGGCGCCAAAATTTTATAACATATATAACTTGCTAGAAATTACAATATATAAGTTATTATGCTATAAATAAAATTTGCCTTGTAGTTTATAAATTTTGAACGTTAAATTTTATTTAAAAATTTTATATAGGCAAAATTAGTTTTTATGATTTCAATTTTATGAATTTATATTATATTAATTTATTTATTTATTTATTTACCCGACACTGACTCTTTTCTCATAGGCAGAATTCAATGCTAGTTTAAATAAATTATATACTATTATATAAACATAAAAATTTACTACTCTTATGTACCAAATGATATGATTTCGTTGCGAATTTAGAAAGAGAAGAAACCTATAACCTAACTTTTTTTACAAGCAATTGAAAATTAAACGAATGTTTAAAAACTTGACTTATTAAACAAAATGAAAATGAAAAAATTTGATAATTATTACAATTTAAAACACCAGAAAAAAACTTATATACTAAGGAAATAGTCATTAGTGAAATAGTGAGAATGTTCATACAATATTAAGAATAAAACACAAAAAGTTTTTTATTATTAATAAAGAAAGAACTTATACCAGTTTCTCGTAGAACTTCTTTAACATTTAGATGACTCCAAGCCTGGATTTAAATATGATTATCTCCATAACCATTAAAAATTTCATCAAAAATCTCTGGATAATCAGCTAACTCTATCTACTGCTCTAATGGTAAGTAAATTCAAGTACTTTAACTTATTATCTGCTACAATTCTCTTCTAAATTTACTTATAAAGTGTCTCGTACAATCTGCAGCTCCGCTCTGATATTTCTGGACTTTATTTTTATATAAATCTAATTTTCTGCTTACCATATGTACTCAATTACTTCTTCTTTATATTTGCTATTCTTTTATATCAATTATACTCTATTATTTCTATCTTTTTTAATAAAAACTCAATTTTTAAAACAGAACAAAATTTAATACGTCTTTCCTCTTTTACAACCAAAAAACAAGAGAGCGATTACAAAATCAACAACTGACAATTGAAAAATTCAACAAACTTCGACTACCTATCTATCTAGAATCTTTTACCTACTTGATAATTTTTTACATAAATTACAAATCAGAATACTTAATTTCTAATACAGATTTAAACAATTATTTATATTCAAAATTCTGTTACCTTTGAAATGAATTTAAAATCACATATTTATTAAACTATAATCTAAAATACTTTTCTATTTTAGGATTTTTCATTTTCATCAAAATCAATTCTATAAAAACAAATATGATGCTTTGAAATTCTAATATTGATTATTGTAAACGTAAGTGAGTTCTAATTTAATACATGATTTAAAGTATTCTGTATTTAACAAATATATGTCTTTAGCATTGATATTTTCACACACAACTTTTTTATTCTATTTAAATATGGTTCCTTAATTTAAATTATTATAAAACAACAATATGTATCATTATAAATTTATATAAAATCCTTTTTTTTTTATTTTTAAATATTTAATTTTCTTATTTTATTTCAAAGAAAAATCATTTAAATTTAAACTATAACAAACAACTATATGCTATTTTTTTACAAATAGATATGTTTTAAAAATCACATTTGATATTTTATCTACTTATATTTATTTCCTTTTTCAGGAAAGAAGAAAGAAAACAAAAACTTAAATATTAACAGAAATTGAACAAACTTATACTAAATGTATGGCTTTGTATTCTACCCTGAGATCAAAAATGTCCTCGTTTAATTACTCATCATAACTTTATTTAATTTATTTTATTAATTATAGCATACTACCTCATATCATCGCAATATATATATTTATAGCTTTATCAGGACACTGGTAAAACAAGAACACACAGTAAGTATGTTGTTTTGTACAATTAAGTTAACATGACTTGGTTCCGTTGAAAAATAATATATTAAAAAAAGTTTTGAATAAATACCTTAATAATTATAGTAGTAAGTATAATACCTAATAGAAGATTTGCCGTTATAGAGTATTCTTCAGTATTTGAAGGAAATTTGACACCCTTCTTGTAGGTCTTTTCGTGCCGTTCAGTCATGCTTACATCACGTTTACTTAATTTTAATAAGTTTACTTCCTTGGGGAAATTAACCATTTACTTTGAGTTATAAAGGTTGACATAATGGCTTATGTTTTCTCACAGGAGAACTATTTTTAGAAACTTTTGCTTTTATGTAGCTGTTATAAATCAGTTGTCAAGATTCTGTTAAATTTTGAACTTTTTTTATCCAGGTGTATTAAAACTAAGAGTACGTAAAATATAATATTTAAATTTAATATTATTAAATGAAAACTAGGTGTATGTTAATGTCTAAAATTAAGGATTTTTTTAAAATTATTATTTAATTGGAATAATATTTACTGATTCTAAATAAACTTATCTTCATTTTCGTTGAGAATTTAAATATGTTATATATCTAATTTAGTCAGATTAAACATAATTGTGTTTGATTAAATTTCTCTAAGAAACTAATGAGTATGATAGCATAAAGTAGATAAAGGTTGTCTTTTTAAATTTGCATGTACTTACTTATAAAGACAAAAATATAAAGATTTAAAGTACTTTACTGCTTTTTAAAATATCTCCCACCAAGATCGATACACTTTCACATACATTCAAACCAATTGATAAAACAGTAGTTATTCCAGTCTTTAGTTGACACCTGCAAAATCGCTGTTAAAGGCATAGATGACTCGAATCCCTACTCACGCATTTAATACTTGTTCTTTGGAAACGTGAAGAAGTCGTTGGGACTTATGTCGGGACTATACGGTGGATGATCTAATAATAAGTTGTTTTGAAACTTATTATATATATATATATATATATATATATATATATATATATAAACAAAGTGCCAAGAAAACGCGTATTAATATAAAAAAAGGGACGATAACGGGAATGCAACGTAACAAGGATCATGGTTACAAGTAGGAATGGTAACCGCAGACGTGCATGTTTCTAACTCATTAGCCGTCATCAGTGCGGCATAACCAAGAGTATTGACACATGTTCCCCAACATCCTTTGCTCCCAAGTACCCAACACTTTTGCTAGCCAAGTGCAATACTCTTCTTGGTTCTGCCGCACTGATGACGGCTAATGAGCCAGAAACATGCATGTCTGCGGTTACCATTCCTACTTGTAACC
The DNA here is from genome assembly GCA_964028335.1 of Altica lythri. Lineage (NCBI taxonomy): Eukaryota > Metazoa > Arthropoda > Insecta > Coleoptera > Chrysomelidae > Altica > Altica lythri. The sequence goes on from OZ034806.1 coordinate 21,585,257, forward strand.
ATGATCCTTGTTGCATTGCATTCCCGTTATCCTCCCTTATATATATATATATATATATATATATATATATATCAATCGGAAGTAACCGTTCTTCAATCTTCTAAACCAATTGTTGCCACATGCCCAGATTTTGACACTAAAAATTGTTTGACACACTTCGAAAACGGATCACTTTTTTTGGGTTTTTCTCATCGTGAAACACCCCACAGCGGATTGGTGTTTATTTTTCGGTTCGTAGGAGTAAATTCAAGATTCATCGCCACTAACAATGCTATAAACGTTTTTTGAGCTTTATTTGTTGTACCGGTCATCCTTTATCAACTGATTCATGGCTAAGAGGAGCGACCACGTTGAAATTCGCAGTACCTACCAACGAGAAACAGTTGACTGGTATGTTGCTTCATCCCAAAACACATGTAAAAAATTATTGCTTGAAAATAATCTCGGATAAGATCCATTTTTCGACCTAGTTGCTAATTTTAAAAATTCACTGAACCTACACGACTTGTATCGCAATTAAACTCTGAATTTATGACAACAAAAGATTAAGGTTTGATTCGTGTCTAAATGTTCTATTGGTGGTGCCTTCTAAGCGGCTATATGCAAAACTAAAAAGACAACCCTCGTATCTATCAGAAATTGGTAGATACAAGATCTTTGTTTATTGTAACTGTAGAATTGGTTTGAACCAACACTTTAATTTTTTTTGTACTGTTTTGAACTTGCTTTATGCCTGAGCAGGACGTGATTTGCCTATGGAATTGATAAAAAAGAAAGCAAGTAAAACAACAAATATATCACCGGATCACAAACAACCAATTAAGCAATAAATTAAATTACAAATCGCACTAAACCTATAAAGAAGCACGTAACGCTCGCTCGCGTATAATTATATTTATTTATTTAGGACAAACGCCATTTTATAATCATACACGAAAAAAAAAAGTGTAAACAATATGTAAGAAAAAAATCATCAAAAATACTCTGTCATAGAATACATTTTAATTTTGATTTAAAACTTCTTAATAAATCGGGAAATACATCTAGTTGTGAGTGATAAAACGTCTGTAAAGCTAGAAAGGTCAAGTCGGCAGAATCACTCGTTTGATATCTTAAAATTTAGTGCTCATTTAGTGCTAATTTAGTGCTGATAACAGATATTTGGTGCTGTGATAGGGGGACTAAAAATAAGAACACTGCTAACTTTTCATTAAGCTAGCAGTGTACCATTCGTGACCGCGCTAAAACGGAAACTAATGGAATTAAAAGACGTCACTATTTAGTTCTTAATTAGTGCTGCCAGTACAGCATAAGATTTTTAAAAAATATATTTTTTTTATTTTCTTTTCAAATCAACTACTGCTAATATAACGACGCCAGCAGTCTTGAGAGCTAGAAGAAGACTCTAAAACGGAAATAATGGCATTAAAAGACGTCACCGTTTAGTGCTTAATTAGTGCTGCCAGTACAGCAAAAGGTTTTTAAAAAATATTTTTTTTTTATTATTTTTTTAAATCAACTACTGCTAGTATAACGACTCCAGTAGTCTCAAAATTATTACTTGAATTATATTAAACTCCAATGTTGTATGAAAAAAATATTATTTTCAATGATAAAAATAATATTTACTTTTGTAAAAAATGTGTTTTTAAAATAAGCTAACGACTCACCAAATTTTATTTTAAGATTTGTAATTAGAAAACATTAAGATAATTTATATTTAACGATGAGTAAAAATAATTAAGGCTGCTAGCGAAGTTATACTATTTTTTAAAAATCTTTTGCTGTACTGGCAGCACTTATTGAGCACTAAATAGTAACGTCTTTGAATTCCATTCGTTTCCGTTTTAAAGTCTTCTCCTCGCTCTTGAGACTGCTGGAGTCGTTATACTAGCAGTAGTTGATTTGAAAAAAATTAATAAAAAAATTCTTTTTCAAAAATATTTTGCTGTACTGGCAGCACGAATAGAGCACTAAATGGTTTCCGTTTTAGCGCGGTCACGAATGGTACACTGCTAGCTTAATGAAAAGTTAGCAGTGTTCTCATTTTTAGTCACAGCACCAAATATCTGTTAGCACTAAATGAGCACTAAATTTTGAGATATAATACGAGTGATTCTGCCGACTTGACCTTTCTAGCTTTACAGACGTATTTTTTTTTTTTGTTAGAAGATTTGTATATAAATTTTGATTACGACGGGATAATTAATTTTTACGATTATTTCTTATTACGTTTCTTTCTGATTTTTTTATTTTTTTTTTTTTACTTTTTGTTTCAGTTTTAAACGACTTATGTTTATTAAAATTTTTGCAATTTTATATGATTGTTTTGTTTTGCATTTTCTTTATTTTTTTTTTGTATATATTTTACGGTGATTAAATTTTAATGCGTTCCAATGTTTCACTCTTTTTAAAATTTCATGTATTTTGTAACAAATATTGATATTTACATATTTTCACAATTTTATCATATTTATTATAGCCTGTACTGACATTTTTGCCAGAATGAATTATTTTTATAATTTATGAAAAAATAAAAAACTGATTTTAAGCCAGCCAATTGGATTTAATTTAAGAAAAAACAAAATAGTCAGTTACAAGGGCGAACAGCAATTAGGAGTCGGAGCAGAGCGAGTCGTGGATTCTATTTATAACCAAAGATGGTAAAGATTAAGATTTTGTCAAAGATCTTTAATTGAAGAGAATTAAAAACAAAAAATGAATAATTTTAACACATCCTTATTTGTTCATATGAAAAATTTATCACTCCAGTTATCCACCGTCTTATTTCATAATACCGTTAAATTAAAACATTGCAAGTATTTCGATTTGATGCATAAATTAATATAACAAATTTTCATTTGGGCAATTATATTTTATATGTATAACTAAATATTATAATGAAAAATTTGATGTGTATTAGTTTGTACAATATGTGTGACACAAAGGAACGTACTTTGGAGCGTTCGAGTTATTTCCAGATGTGACGATTTTAGAGTATTGTTTTAACTGTTGACACTATTTAATGTTGTAATTGTGGGGTAAGAAAGAAAAAATTCTTACGCTTGCGAATTTTCTATGGTTTTGTTTAAGTTAACGTTAATAATATATCCTTGTAATATTCTTTCAACTGTAAGTGGAACTCCAAAAAGATAAATAACTGTGCATGATTTTGACAAAGACTGTTTTTTTTTTATTTTTGTGTTACCAGCAAAGTTCCTGAAATACAGCTACACTTAGTGATTATAGAAATTTATTATTAAAATGTAGGTACTTAAATGAAAAATACTTAAATAAAGAGGAAAAGGTGTTAAATAGGGTGCCATCTTATTTTTTAACAATACCTTGAAACTGGTATCTGGTTATTTTTGTTTTTTACTAGAACGATGACCACTTTCGGTCATTTACCTAGTAAAAAATAAATAAATATTTTCAGTTTTATACGGGATAAAAGAAACAACATATATTAACGAATAAAGAAACAGGTAAAATTTTTCATTATTATCAGACAGTAACTATAAGCTACAAAGATCAAATAATCGATGTCTAAAAGCATAGATCTATACCAGCTGAGACGAAACAATCGATAAACGTAAATAAAAAAATAGACAAGTTATATTAAAACGTCATAAAAGGCGATATTTCGCTAGCTAGATCACTAACTAGAGTTTTAGCAATCCCTTCCAGACTTGTAATTAAAGGCGCCAAAGTACAAACCTAACAAATTATACTTGTTTTAAATGGTTTATTACAAATTTAACTATCTCAAAAATAAACAATTAAATAAAAAAATATAGAAAACTTTCATATCAAAAGAAGTAGGGAATAAAAAATCTACAACTTATAAACTTTATAAAGTCAATTTGGTCTAATTGTTATTGAAATAAGGTGAAAATACCTCACAAAATGGTCGTTTTTTTTAATGTTTTTTTAACGATTTTGGTTGCTGCGATATTGTTAAATGTTTAGCCCAAGTTACTTAATGTATAATACTATAACTTTTTTTGGCTGGTCCTTATTATGGAAATACGTAGAAAAGAGTACTCTTGGTTTTTTTTTATTAACCGGTTACCCAATAAAGTTTTCAGTTTCTTACTATATATATATATATATATATATATATATATATAATAAACAAAGTGCCAAGAAAACGCGTATTAATATAAACAAAAGGGGAAAATTATTGGGCATGTACGCAAAAAGGATCAATAAGGCCACGAGTAGGAATGGTAACCGCAGACATGCATGTCTGCGGTTACCATTCCTACTCGTGGCCTTATTGATCCTTTTTGCGTACATGCCCAATAATTTTCCCCTTTTGTTTATATATATATATATATATATATATATATATATATATATATATATATTGTTATGATATGATTGGTTCATAAAATTTTTGTATTTGATAATAGGTAACTGTCTTTATATGTGTGTTTAAAAATTTTATTTCAGAAAGTGTAGAGAGTTGTTTAGTTTTGTTTGATATTTTGTTTTTAAGAGGTTACCTAGGGACGGGGGAAAGAAAAGAATTTGGATGGTTATTATGATGGATTGTCATTGAGTTAATTTGAAAAAATGTCATAAAGAAAAATTTGGATGATTATTGATTTTTAATTGGAAGAAGATACTTGTAATTTTGAAATATTTTAAAATAAAAAACTTAAATAATTTTAATATTGTTTCAAATAATTAGAAGCACGACCCAAATAACCAGAGCCAAAGATTCATTAGATTTCCATTATAATATATATATATATATATATATATATATATATATATATATATATATATATATATATATATATACAGGGTGTCCCAGAATTAACTACGGAAACTTCGTATACGTATTCCTTGATGACAAATAAGTAGGGTCTTTCCTATAAAAAAAATTTTTTTAGAGACTCCTGTCAGAGTTATAACCCTTTAACTCTTTAAATGGTAAAATGTGCGCTACTTGATCGCGATACACAATACTCAATTGACATGGTCCTACATTTTATTTTTTTACTCCAAACCGAAACGATTTCGCAAAAAACGACAAGGAACAAAAAAGTTTCTAAATAATCAAAACTTCCTAAAATAATTTTTTGTTATTGCAAATATTAATTGCTAAGAAAGTTACAAAAAAATATTAAGAGGGGTTCCTTGATTTGCACCCTTAGAATGGGGTAGGGCAGGTGAAAAGTGGCAGGAGAAATGCGTCTTTATAAAAATGATGTTCACCCAAATTTTTAATTTTTTATCTTGGACCAATCAGAAGATATTAAATTAAAACAGTATTTTACCACCCCTCTTTAAAGGGTTATAACTCTGACAGGAGTCTCTAAAAAAATTTTTTTTATAGGAAAGACCCTACTTATTTGTCATCAAGGAATACGTATACGAAGTTTCCGTAGTTAATTCTGGGACACCCTGTATATATATATATATATATATATATATATATATATATATATATATATATATATATATATATATATATATATATATATATGTTATGATGTAGTGTTTCACGGATGGTAGAATGAACAGTAGTGGTGTTCCGGGTTTCAATCCGTTGGTTGTTTGTGTCTTCACGACGTTTCGCCAACATCTCAGCTGGCATTTTCAAGTGATGCTTCCTTTGCGGCTGCTCAACTTGGAATGAGCTGCGTGGTCCTGTGTTGCTGCTTTTATACGCGTCGGCGGCGGCGCAGGTTATATCGCTGTTCTGTGATTGGTGGGCGGTGCGGTTCAGGTGTTGACGTTTCCTCCACCCGAGGTCGTTGACCGCGCCGATTATTTCCTGACTGTATTTGGGCCTGGATGGGTACGGCTGTCCTTGTTGCGTTTGTGTTTCTTATTGGTTCTGCCCGTGTCTGAGTATTCTCCAAGGATTTTTGTTCTTCTTGGGTAATTGGATTGGATTGTCTTTTGAGGAGACTTTTCCAAGTGTTGGAGATGTTTTGTGCATCGTCTCTTTTGTTGAGGCTGTTGGTTCTCTCTATTTCGAGGGCTTCTCTAACTATGCGGGTTCTGTAGTGTTTGATAGGTGCAATCTGTTTTGTTTCTGGGAAGTTTATTGTGTGGCCCGTTTCCTGGTGGTGTTGAAAAAGGGCTGATGTCGTTTGCTTATTTCTGATGTTGTTCTGGTGTTCCTGTACTCTGGCTGAGATTCTTCTATTTGTTTGTCCGATGTATTCTTTGTCGCAGTTACTGCACGGGATGCTGTATACGCCTTGGTTTTCTAAAGGTATTTTGTCTTTTGGATTGCCTATTATTTTGTGTAAGGTAGTCTGCGGCTTGTAGATTGTGGAAATGTCATGCCTTCTTAGAATCCTTCCAATCACGTCTGTTACACCTTTTATATATGGCAGTTTAGTTTTTGGTTTGGACATGTCGTATTCTTCCTTATTTGTTGTTGGTCTCGTGGCTTGTTTTTGTGCTTTTTTGATTGTGTGTTCATGGTATCCGTTTTGTCTTAGGGCGGTTGTGATGTTATGAAGTTCTTCTTGTCGGTTCGTTGTTTTTGTTAGGCGTATAGATCTGGATATCAGTGTACTGGCTACCGATTGCAATTGGGAAGGGTGATGATGAGATCTAGCATTCAGATATCTATTAGTGTGTGTAGGTTTCCTGTATACCGTGTAATCAATTGTGAGGTCATTGTTTCTTGTAATAAGTAGGTCAAGAAAAGGCAATTGGCCATTCTCTTCAACTTCTAACGTGAACTGTATTCGGTGGTGGATGTTGTTTAGTTCATCAAGGAAATTGTCAAGATTGGGTCTTCCATGAGGCCATATGATAAAGATGTCGTCCACGTAGCGTTTCCAAAAAGTCGGCTTCATTTTAGCTTTACTTAGTGCATTGGTTTCGAAATACTTCAATCTCTACATGAAGTATTTCGAAACCAATGCACTAAGTAAAGCTAAAATGAAGCCGACTTTTTGGAAACGCTACGTGGACGACATCTTTATCATATGGCCTCATGGAAGACCCAATCTTGACAATTTCCTTGATGAACTAAACAACATCCACCACCGAATACAGTTCACGTTAGAAGTTGAAGAGAATGGCCAATTGCCTTTTCTTGACCTACTTATTACAAGAAACAATGACCTCACAATTGATTACACGGTATACAGGAAACCTACACACACTAATAGATATCTGAATGCTAGATCTCATCATCACCCTTCCCAATTGCAATCGGTAGCCAGTACACTGATATCCAGATCTATACGCCTAACAAAAACAACGAACCGACAAGAAGAACTTCATAACATCACAACCGCCCTAAGACAAAACGGATACCATGAACACACAATCAAAAAAGCACAAAAACAAGCCACGAGACCAACAACAAATAAGGAAGAATACGACATGTCCAAACCAAAAACTAAACTGCCATATATAAAAGGTGTAACAGACGTGATTGGAAGGATTCTAAGAAGGCATGACATTTCCACAATCTACAAGCCGCAGACTACCTTACACAAAATAATAGGCAATCCAAAAGACAAAATACCTTTAGAAAACCAAGGCGTATACAGCATCCCGTGCAGTAACTGCGACAAAGAATACATCGGACAAACAAATAGAAGAATCTCAGCCAGAGTACAGGAACACCAGAACAACATCAGAAATAAGCAAACGACATCAGCCCTTTTTCAACACCACCAGGAAACGGGCCACACAATAAACTTCCCAGAAACAAAACAGATTGCACCTATCAAACACTACAGAACCCGCATAGTTAGAGAAGCCCTCGAAATAGAGAGAACCAACAGCCTCAACAAAAGAGACGATGCACAAAACATCTCCAACACTTGGAAAAGTCTCCTCAAAAGACAATCCAATCCAATTACCCAAGAAGAACAAAAATCCTTGGAGAATACTCAGACACGGGCAGAACCAATAAGAAACACAAACGCAACAAGGACAGCCGTACCCATCCAGGCCCAAATACAGTCAGGAAATAATCGGCGCGGTCAACGACCTCGGGTGGAGGAAACGTCAACACCTGAACCGCACCGCCCACCAATCACAGAACAGCGATATAACCTGCGCCGCCGCCGACGCGTATAAAAGCAGCAACACAGGACCACGCAGCTCATTCCAAGTTGAGCAGCCGCAAAGGAAGCATCACTTGAAAATGCCAGCTGAGATGTTGGCGAAACGTCGTGAAGACACAAACAACCAACGGATTGAAACCCGGAACACCACTACTGTTCATATATATATATATATATATATATATATATATATATATATATATATATATATATATATATAAAGGGTGCCAAGTATGCGTATTTATGATAAACAAAAGGGGTAAATTAACGGGCATGTACGCAAAAGGATCATAGGATTACAAGTAGGAATGGTAACCGCAGACATGTATGTTTCTGGCTCATTAGCCGTCATCAGTGCGGCATAACCAAGAAGAGTACCAAGTACCTAACACTTTTGCTAGCCAAGTGCAATACTCTTCTTGGTTATGCCGCACTGATGACGGCTTATGAGCAAGAAACATGCATGTCTGCGGTTACCATTCCTACTTGTAATCCTATGATCCTTTTGCGTACATGCCCGTTAATTTACCCCTTTTGTTTATATATATATAAAACTCAAAGGTGACTGACTGACATAGTGATCTATCTCAACAAGTTGGTATGAAACTTTTTCAATTTCAAACCGATCGGGCTAAGATTTTGCATGCATATAGTTACTATGACGTAGGTATTCCTAAGAAAGGATTTTCATAAATTCCACCCCTAATGGGATAAAATAGGGGATAAAAGTTTGTATAAAACTTTTTAGATTTTCGACTGATTGAACTGAAATTTAAGATTGGAGCTACTATGATGAAGACGTCCGCTTAAATAGGATTTTGATATATTAAACCCCATAGGGATAAAATAAGGGTTGATGGAGGAAGTAAATATTTTTTGGTCCGACCAATTTTTAACATTTTCAAAAGTTCAAAAACATTTTACTTTGTAACATACCTACTTTCGGTGTTTATTGACATCTATTGCACGATTAAAAGAATTAGCAATAAGGAATGATTCTCTGATAATCGATTTCAAGATCCTTAATTTTTATACATACGAATACCTACTGTGCTAATAAGCAGCACCGTAAATATTCGTATATTGAAAATATATAATATTTAATAATTTTATATAAAAATAGCAGAAACAATGAACTATTATGGTTTAACTTAGTTTAACGAGCAAAAATAATATAGAGATATTTTCATAATCGAATGATAAGTAGTTGTAAATTGACTTGTGAAATGTCAAATTTAAAATAAAAGTTAAATTTTAAGTTAGTTTTATTTTTATTAAAATAAAATTATTTACACAAAAATTAAAACTATGGCTACTCCAGCACATATAACTGAGGCTGCCGAACATGCACTTGGTTGTTTAATACCAGAAAAATCTTCCGTCAGATATTGGAAAGAATATGATATATTTATGAAGTGGTGTATTCAGAATAATGTGGAAAATAACTACAATGCGAATGTCCTATTATGAAAAGAAAAACCTTGAAACCTTCTACCTTATGGTCAATATTTTCAATGTTGAAAGCGACACTGAGTATTAAACAAAATATAAATATTGAAAACTATTTTAAATTAATTGGTTTTTTGAAGAGAACTAACGATAAATATACTCCTAAAAAATCCAAATGGAAATGGAAGAAATTGAAAATTTTCTAAATGAAGCACCAGATGAAGAATACCTAATGATAAAGGTTTGTATTTTATTCTTTATAGATTGTTTTGATTTGGACAATTCTTACATTTTAGGCAGCTATAATAATAAGTGTCAGTACTGCTTGTCGTAGACATGAATTGTGCAACTTAAAATTAAAAGACGTAAAAATTACAGGTGACATAATTGTGATTAATATTTCTGACACAAAGACAAATAAACCTCGAATGGCATGTATCACTGCATCTTATTGGATTCGAATAGTTACTAAATATATGTCACTAAGGCCAAAAACAGAAGTTGACAGGTTTTTCTCATTTTATGCCAAAAATAAATGCACAAAACAGCCTGTTGGCATAAACACCTTTGACAAAATGCCTTTTAGAATTGCAAGTTTCCTTAAATTAGATAATCCAAAGCAATTTACAGGTCACTGCTTCCATCGCAGTAGTGCTACTGCACTGGTAGGACAAGGTGCAGATATTAGTAATTTAAAGCGACATGGGAGCTGGAAAAGTACTTCAGTTGCAGAGGGATATATTAAAGAGTCGCTAAAAGCAAAAGTTTCCATAGCAAATCAGTTGGCTGGACGAACAAAAAATATGGATAGTTTATCACAGCAACCATCTACCAGTAAATCTTGTGTGGAAAATATTTGCAATTTTGATGAAACAAGTAGAAATTCATCTGGTTCCATTCAATATCTCCAATTTTAACTTAGCGATGGAAGTGCGACCCATATCAAGTTTTCTCATTTACAGAATTGTACAATTAATTTTAATTCCCATTAATCCAATTGTTCTGCTAATATTTTGTTTTTTTTTGTGTTTGTTTAAGAGTTCATTAGTTACTCTTGATTAAATATTTAATTAAAATTGACGTAACCTAAAATAGTATGTTAATTTTAGGAATATTATGTTTATATATCTGGATGTGATAAAAATCGTATTTCATTAAATAAATTTAATTCCAATTAATTTCTGAGTTTACGGACTATTAGAATACGTCCACTTGCACAAGGGTTATGCCGCAATTTGTATTTGTTATAATTTATAATACAATACAAGCACATTTTACTTCTAAATTAATAAACACTAATCTAATCTAACCGAACAAAAGTACCTAAATTAATTTCCGTTGGCCAATTGTCCTTACAGAACAGAGGTTATCAAAATTTAAGAGAGAAATTAAATTTAAATTAGAATCCTGCTTACCTTTAGAAAAAGTTATAAGTTTAGTATATTATACGCTGTTTTTAAATAAATTTAATTAAAATTTGTATTATTCATTATGTATTCATTCATACTCAATATGACGATTAAAAGAATTAGTAGGTATTAAGGAATGATTTTCTGATAATCGATTTCAAGATTCTTAATTTTTATACATATGAATACTGTGCTAATAAGCAGCACAGTTAAAATTGTTATATTGAAAATTTTAACATTAATATCTAATAATTTTATATAAAAATAGCAGAGACAATAAACTATTATAGTTCAATGAGCAAAAATATATTTGAGATATGTATTTTCATAATCGAATGATAAGTAATTGTAAATTTACTTGCGCGTCATAAATGTCAAATCTTCTATATCTATTCTATACTTATCATAAATCTGTAGAGAGGTCAATTCTGTACATGAAATATACTTCCAAAATAAATATCAGCGGGTGATTAGAGATCGATACTGATGCCAAAAATGAAATGAGTAAAATTTTTTTCTGTCTGTCTGTCTGTATAACCGTTATAGAAACAAAAACTACTCGACGGATTTTAACGAAACTTGGTACAATTATTTTTCATACTCCTGAGCTGGTTATAGGACACTTTACATCACGCTACAATCAATGGGAGCAGAGCAGTGAAGGGAAATGTTGGGAAAACCACTTTTACGGTATGGGAGGAGAAATTTTTATACAACAATCTATACGTCACGCGAACGACGTGACGGGTACATCGATATAGAACCCAAAAATGTGGTTGGATTTTTTTGTATGTCTGTCAGTCTATCTATATGTTTGTGCGCGTATCACATGAAAACTACTGATCAGATTCGAATGCGGTTTTTACAGATGTATATTTGTCTTTTTTCAACATAACATCTGGTGTATAAAAAATTCTCCTCCCACCCCTTTAACGGGGTGAGTGAAGAAATTTTTAAACAAGAATCAACACGCCACGCGAACGACGTCGCGGGTATACCTAGTTTAAAATAAAAGTTGTGAAAGAAATTAAATATAAATGAGAATCCTGCTTACCTGCTGTATTATTCATTATGTACTTGTTATGAATCATAGCGCCATCTTTTTAGATACTCTAAAAGTTTCTTTGCCGGCCTAGGCCGGAAAATGTCATTTTCCGGACGATTTTGAAGTAATCAATAGTATTGTTTCTGGACGGAGGACCAAAAATATAATTTATGAACGACCGGGCGGTAAAGTACAGATTATAAAATACATTTAGCGGGCGTAAAGTGCCACTTTAGTGCCCGTGGACTACTTTACCGCCCGCCGGGTGATAAAGTGTAAATGGCGGGCGGTAAAGTCATTTTTTTGTCTTAAATATTGAAATACTTGCAATCATCTACACTGACAATGTTATCTGTTATTTAGATGAAACAATTATTTATAAGCTGATTTCAATATCATGAACTTATAAAAATAACCTCTGCCATCATAAGCCTGCTGCAATTAATAGTAATTAATTAATTAACAACTAATTTATTTTTAATTTTTACTTTCTCATGTTAGTTACATGTAGTAAGTTAAAACCGTCAATATTTTATATTATATACCTCACTGTAGCATTTATAATTACATCCTAACTTTCGATAATAAATTAAATAGATAATCACTATTTTTCATTTTTCTATTTTATTTTCATTTGATTTATTACATATATATACATTTTTTTCTTCTTGTTATCTAAATTTATTTGTCCTACTTGTAACTCTATGATCCTTTTTGCGTACATTCCCGTTAATTATATATATATATATATATATATATATATATATATATTGTTATGGTATTCAATAGTTGGTCTTTATATGTAATATAAGTGTAATTAAGACTAACTAGATATTAGAATTGAATAATCAATTTATGCAAATTATCAAGGAATCATAAATAAAAAAAAATTTGGGTTGCGAGGTTTCTAGGGGGATAAAAAAAAAAATTATTGATAGAATGTCATAGAATTTTGGAGAGTAAAGTCAGAGAAAAAGTTTAGGGAATTATATAGAATTTTAAAAATTTAAAAACCATTATAAAGTAAATATAATAATAATAGAAATTGAAAATGAAGATAAATACTGAATGTTAATGAATATAAATATAAAAATTATAAAAGAAGATTAATGTATGAATAGAATGTTATAATAACTATATGGTAGAGTTAAATATGGAATAAAATGGATATATATAGAGAAGATTAATTGGATATTTGCATAGATTGGATTTTCAAAATAAAATAAGCATAGTTTATAAAGATAAGTATTTCTGGTATGATTTGTTATCAGCTGGTAATAGAGGTATATTAGAAATAGTTATTCGGGGATTTTAGGAAAAGAGGGCAAAATTTCATTTAAAATTAATTAGTGTTAAGTTTATGACAGGATAAATGATGAATGTTATATTGTTTTTTAAAGTGTTGTAAAGAATTAATATATTTATATATTAAATGATGTTAAAATTGAGATGGACTTTTTAGTTTAATATTATCGAAGAACCCAACCTTGAAGAGTCACAAGAATACAATTATATGAGTATAGAGATCATAACAATTATGGCGAGCCAACGTGTGGCGTGAATAAAACAAGAATCCAGTTTAAAATAGAACAGTATATTGAAATTGAGAGGGTGATATAGACAATTGAAGTGATTAGAAAATTAGAACAGTGAAGAATTGAAATAAAACATAAATACATTATAATAGAAATAAGAGGATTAGGTGAGAGTTTTAAGTATATTTATATTTATATATAAAGACCATAAAATTTTGAAAATTTTAAAACTAAATACAAATCGAATAAATATAATAAAGTAATATAATAAGTTAACATTATAAATTAAATAAATATATAAAATAATTAAAAAGATTTGAATAAAATGAATACAAGACAAAATAGAAGAAATAGAAGGAGAGAAGATGGAATACAGGAATCTAATGAAAATATGCATGAAACAGAAAGTAATGATGGATCGTCGGAAGGAGAAGAAAAAACAATGTTTCAAGTGGTACAAGCTGATGTGATAGGAGATGCGACTAGTTCAAAACCACATCAAGAAACAGAGATGGAGAAAATGTTTAAATTTTTGGAAAATAAATTTGATGAAAATAATAGAAAAATGGATTCTATGAAAAAAGAAATAAGAGAAGATATAAAAAAAGAAATAAAAGATATGAACAAGAATATGGAAACATTTAAAGATGAAATGAAAAATATTATTAAAGAAGAAAATATCAAAATACAAAAAGAAGTCGATCAATTGAAAGATGGAATTAAGGCGATGGAGGAAATGGGTAATATACACCAGGAGAAGATTAATAATATAGAAAAAAATGTGAAGGAGCAGAAAAATGAAAATAAGAAAGAAAATGAAAGAATACTACAAACTATGGAAAGGAATGTAATGGAAGTAGCAAAGAAATTTGAAGATGAAACAAAAAAATTACAAGAAATGCAAAATGAAAGAACTGAGGATGGTTCCTATATGATAATACATGGAGGAGAAGGAGCAGTAAAATTTACAGGGAATATCAGTATATTACATCCATGCACGTATATGAATATGATTAAAACTAAGACTAGGAACAAAAGAGATTGGAAAGAAATTATAAGAAGTTCTTTGAAAGATAATGCTGCATTATGGTATGCAACACAGGAAAATGAAATATTAACCTTTAATGATTTTGAAAGGGAATTTCTTAAATATTTCTGGGGTGAATCAAAACAAGGGGTGAGTAGGGAAAAATTATATTTCGGAAAATTCAATTATAGATTAGGGAATAATTTAACTAATTATGCGTTACAATTATATAATGTTGCACAATATTTGGAACCTCCTATGAGAGAAGAGGAAATAATTTTATATATTTCTAGACATTATGATATAACAGTTTCTGAAACAATAGTTATACAAAATATTAAAAAAAAAGAACAATTGATTGAGTATTTAAATCGAGTTGAAAGAAATTTAAAGATTAATGAAAATAGATCACAAAATTATGAAAATGATAGATTTAGAAATTATCAAAACAGAAATGGATATAATAGAGTAAGAGAAGAAATGCGTAATAGAAACAATGGAAATTATAATTATGGATATAATGGGAGAGAAAATGGAAATCGTATAAACGGAAATACATATAGAAATGGAAATAATATGGATAATAATAATAATATAAGAAATGGAAATAACAGAAATGAAAATGGTTTTCAAAATGTAAATAATGGAAGATATGAAAGATCAAGATATAGAAATATAAATGAAATTCATAATAATAATAATAATAATCGAGAAGATAGAAATGGAAACAATAATGTACCTAGAAGAATAAATCAAATTAATATGCAAAGTAGAGAAATAGAAGAAAATGTAGAAAATGTTAGGGTAGAACCAGAACAAGAAAATTTTTAAATAAGCACCTACAAAATTTTAATGTTAAATGTTGTTATATACATCCTAGTGAATTTATAAAATTAGAAGAAAATAATAATAAATTAGAAGATAAAATTGGATTAGTAGTTGTTGAAGGAAATTTAGAAAATAAGAAAATTAGAATTTTAATAGATACCGGATCAGAAGCAACATTGATAAATGAAAAAATTATTGAGGATAATAAATTAGAAGAAATGATTAAAATTCCAAGAATTAACTTAATAGGTGCTAATGGAAAAAAATTAGGGGAAATTAATAAGACTATAAATATTAGTATTAAAATTGGAAATAGTATATATAAAATACAAGGTTTGATTATAGGAAATATGGAGTATGATATAATATTAGGTACTGATGAATTAGAAAGAATGAATGTTATTATTAATTATGAAGAAGGTTGGATAAAATTGAAAGAAGAAACACCAACATATTTAATGTTAGGTCAAAAACCAAAACGAAATTGGGAAGAAGAAGAAGAAAGAAAAAAATATGATGAAATTATAGAAAAAGTAAGAAAAAGGTTAATGGATGTGTGGGAAAAATATAATAAAAAAATTAAGAAAAAAGTGAAATATCCTGTAAGGTTTAAGAAAGGAGATTTGGTAATAATAAAAGCATATATAAGTGGAAATTTAAAGAAAAATGAATCAGGGAAATTAAAAGCTATATTTGAAGGACCATATAGAATAGTAAATGAGGAAGGTGTTAATAGTTATATTGTTGAAGATCCGATAACAAGAAATGTTAGAGGAGTATTTAATATTGAAAGCCTATATAGGTATTTTGAAGAAACTTAGAGTATTCAGAATTTGTGTTAATATGTTAATTGTTATATATTTTAAATTTTAAATTATTAAAATTTTTTTTCTAAAATTTATAAAATTTTAAATTTGGGAAATTGTTATGGTATTCAATAGTTGGTCTTTATATGTAATATAAGTGTAATTAAGACTAACTAGATATTAGAATTGAATAATCAATTTATGCAAATTATCAAGGAATCATAAATAAAAAAAAATTTGGGTTGCGAGGTTTCTAGGGGGATAAAAAAAAAAAATTATTGATAGAATGTCATAGAATTTTGGAGAGTAAAGTCAGAGAAAAAGTTTAGGGAATTATATAGAATTTTAAAAATTTAAAAACCATTATAAAGTAAATATAATAATAATAGAAATTGAAAATGAAGATAAATACTGAATGTTAATGAATATAAATATAAAAATTATAAAAGAAGATTAATGTATGAATAGAATGTTATAATAACTATATGGTAGAGTTAAATATGGAATAAAATGGATATATATAGAGAAGATTAATTGGATATTTGCATAGATTGGATTTTCAAAATAAAATAAGCATAGTTTATAAAGATAAGTATTTCTGGTATGATTTGTTATCAGCTGGTAATAGAGGTATATTAGAAATAGTTATTCGGGGATTTTAGGAAAAGAGGGCAAAATTTCATTTAAAATTAATTAGTGTTAAGTTTATGACAGGATAAATGATGAATGTTATATTGTTTTTTAAAGTGTTGTAAAGAATTAATATATTTATATATTAAATGATGTTAAAATTGAGATGGACTTTTTAGTTTAATATTATCGAAGAACCCAACCTTGAAGAGTCACAAGAATACAATTATATGAGTATAGAGATCATAACAATATATATATATATATATATATATATATATCATATCATATCATATATATATATATATATATATATATATATATATATATATATATAAAACTCAAAGGTGACTGACTGATATAGTGATCTATCAACGCAGAGCCCAAACCGCTGGACGGATGGGGCTGAAATTTGGCAAGCAGGTAGATGTTATAACGTAGGCATCCGCTAAGATAGGATTTTGATTAATTCCACCCTTAACGGGATAAAATAGGGGATGAAAGTTTGTATGATCTATCAGCGTACAGCTCAAACCGCTGGACGGATGGGGCTGAAATTTGGCGTGCAGGTAGATGTTATGACGTAGGCATCCGCTAAGAAAGGATTTTGATTAATTCCACCCCCAAGGGCATAAAATAGGGGATGAATGTTTGTATGAAACTTTGTCAATTTTAAACCGTTCGGGCTGAAATTTTGCATGCATATAGTTACTATGGCGAAGGCATACTCTAAGAAAGGATTTTGATTAATTCCACCCCTAAGGGAATAAAATAGGGGATGAAACTTTTTATTAAACTCTGTCAATTTTAAACCGATCGGGCTAAGATTTTGCATGCATATAGCTATTATAACGTAGGCATTCCCTAAAAAAGGATTTTAATAAATTCCACCCCTAAGGGAATAAAATAGGGGATGAAAGTTTGTATGAAACTTTGTCAATTTTAAACCGATCAGGCTGAGATGTTGCATGCATAATGCTACTATGACGTAGGCATCCCCTAAAAAAGAATTTTGATTAATTCCACCCCTAAGGGGATAAGATAGGGGATAAAATTTGTATGAAACTTTGTCAATTTTAAATCGATCGGGCTGAGATTTTGCATGCATATAGCTACTATGACGTAGGCATCCCTTAAGAAAGAATTTTAATAATTTCCACCCCTAAGGGGATAAAAAAAGGGAATGAAAGTTTGTATAAAACTTTGTCAATTTTAAACCGATCGGGCTGAGATTTTGCATGAATGTAGCTACGATGACGTAGGCATCCCTTAAGAAAGGATTTTGATAAATTCCACCCATAAGGGAATAAAATAGGGGATGAAAGTTGGTATGAAACTGTTTCAGTTTTAAACCGATCGGGCTGAGATTTTGCATGCATATAGCTACTATGACTTAGGCATCCCCTAAGAAAGGATTTTGATAAGCTCCACCCCTAAGGGATAAAATAGGGATGAAAGTTTGTATGAAACTTTGTCAATTTCAAACCGATCGGGCTGAGATTTTGCATGCATATAGCATGCAAGTTTTTAAAGGTTTAAAATAATAATGTGTGTGGAGCGGTGAGACGGTAGCACGCTGCCGCTGGCCGACATGAGACTGTCGATAGACGCGTAGAGTCTTGAAAATTCGAGAATAAATTTGTTTTATTACGTAGTGGTGTACTAAGAAATTACTTTTTTAAATTCCATCCCTAAGGATTTAAAATAGGGGTTGCAAATTTGTATGAAACTCGGTGGCAAAAAACTAAAGTCCACGCGGATGAAGTCGCGGGCGGCCGCTAGTATATATATATATATATATATATATATATATAAAGTAAAGCGGAAAGTAGTCACGGCTGACTAGTTAAAGAAGAATTTCAACAAAATTGAAAACAATCACAGGGAGTTCAGCCTATGGGGGGTTGTTTAAAGTAAACTCTGTTTTTACAAAACCAAGCTTTCGAATTTTAATTAATTCTTTTTCAAGGCTACAAAATGAAAAAGTAAGGTTAACATGTTTACATTGTATAAAATATTACTTACAGTAAAGTTGAGTGTTGTTAAAATAATGAAAATCAAAGAACATGACTTTAAATATACACTAAATTATTGTGTATAAACAGTAGTTGTTAAATCAAGAACGTATATAAGAAGGATGCTCCACTTGCTTGGTGGGGGTATGCTTGCTAGATGGAAGCAATGTGGGCAAGGCGAGAGAAGCGACTTGCGCAAACGGCTACTGCGCATTAGCGCTGTCTCTGTTCTTCTCACTGCTCGTTCAAGAGTGAGAAAGTCAGTAGCGTGCTGGTGTTTGGTTTTTTTTTTTTGGTGAACTGTCAAGACAGATCGAAATGTCAAAGCGTTGTGGATAGAAAATGAGCTGAAATAAAACTTTTTCGATCAGTATATAACAATTACGGGTAAATTTAATACTGAATGAACAGAGAATTAAACAAAGGTAAAAGTGATTTGCCTTGTCGTGATATGTGGAGTGGTGATTTAAAAGATTTAAAAAGGATTGAGGACAATTTGAAAGCTTCATTGCTAGTTTCTTTTGATTCCAAGGTGTATTACTGCGGTGAATTGTTATCATGGAATACCTCGGAAACTTTCAGGAATGTTGAGGAAATTCTCGAAACTTTGGATCGAATCTTTAACTAACATACCTCAATTTATAAATAATGACACCGGTGAGAATTGTAAACTCAATTGATTGTGGTAGAAATATATGTAAATGGGGAATCATGCATTTATTTGACTGATATACGGGTTAATAACGTTGGCAAGGTAACATAAAGTACGGGCCTAAAATTGCTCCACAAAAACCATAGTTAAAAGTGCATAATAAGTTAGTGAAAACTTTATATCAATAATAAACCTTACACTGCTGAAGAGATTTCTGAAATAGAGGCGGAAATTGGAGATTTAGGAGCTGATTCGGAGGAAGAAGAAAGCGAGCCAGAAAAAAAGAAAGAAGAAATATTAACAAGAACAAGAAAACCATCTGCATCAACTGATAAACAACAAAAAAAAGGTGGAACGATTTAAAAAAAAGTAAACTATTAGTGTCTATTTTATCTTTATATTTCAATCAATTTTATTTAATTTCATTTCTTAGTTATTAGCTTAGAGTTCGCACTTCCCGTTCTACTTTGATAATTTTTCGCATTTTTTATAATATTATACTACATTTTATCTGTTTTAACTTTATTATATCTTTTTTAACTTTATTCATTGTGATTAATTTTATTTAATAAAGGTTTATTAGAAACTTTTTGTTCAAGTAAGTATAAAAGCATTGAAATTTTATAATAAATACAATTTTTTATGAGATTCCACTTCTGTCAACATTCAAAGTAATTAAAAGATTTTTTAATGGATCCTTATATAAGGGATTTTCAACTAGAAAAAATAACATACCCCTTGCAATCAGCAACAGAAACATCTGAAGTTTTAAAAATAAATAAAGAAAATAAGAATTTCAAAATATTACATCAAAATATATCCAGTGTTGGCAAACATTTCGACGAATTTCAAATTTTTTTAGAAACTCTTGATATTTCGTTAGATTGTATTGTACTCTCAGAGACCTGGCAAATTAGGGACTCCCTTATTTTTAATATTCCAGGCTTTAAGACCCTATATAATTCAGGCAAATATAATCAGAATGATGGTGTCCTTGTATTTATAAAAACTGATATTTATAATTATCATGAAATAATTGATCTAAATGGTTCAAAGTTATTAAAATTGAAGGTAAATTTTAAAAATAAAGTATGTTTTTTATACTCATTTTACAGATCTCCTTCTAGTGATATTCAGAGTTTCTTAGATCAACTGAATGAAGTTTTACAAAATGAAAATGAAAACTCCGATTACAATTTCTTTGTAGGTGACATAAATATTGACTTATTAGTTGATACTGTAAATAAGAACACGTACCGAAGCATTATGAATGAACACGGATTTTTCTCAACAATTAATACACCTACTAGGGTACAAAACAACTCAAAAACTTGCTTAGACCACATCTTTATTAAATCAAAAAACGATAATTTTGATACACTTATTCCTATAACAATATCAACTTCAATAACAGTTTATCATACCATCTTATTACAATTAGTCCTAATTGAAAAAATAAGTAAGAATTATGGTAAATCTCGGTATTACCAAATTATTAATAATAAAAAACTTGTCCAAGAAATACAAAAAATTTCATGGGATAATGTCTTAAATAAAACAAGTTTAAAAAATGAAACAAAGGAATTTTTTAGTTCCCTGCAGATGTGTATACAAAACTCCTCAAAAAATATTAGAATTAAAAGTAAAGAGAAAAAAGGAAAAAATGGATGACAAGATCTCTAATTAACTCAATAAATGAAAAAAAATCATTATACAACAAATACAGAAAAAATCAAAATAACGTAGATTTAAGACAAAATTATTTAAATTATAAAAAACAATTATAAAAAATAATTAAACAAGCAAAAATTAATTATTACAAAGAACAAATAAATAAAGTTTTAAAGGCAATAAACTTATTATTATTATTATTAAAAAAAAAAAATAAAGATCAAGGCAATCAAAAAATATATGGAAAAATGTAAATGAAAAACACCAGCACGCTACGCTACTGACTTTCTCACTCTTGAACGAGCAGTGAGAAGAACAGAGACAGCGCTAATGCGCAGTAGCCGTTTGCGCCAGTCGCTTCTCTCGCCTTGCCCACATTGCTTCCGTTTTCATTGCACACGGCAGCTCATAGTACAACATAGGGAGTGGAGCATCCTTCTTATATACGTTCTTGTGTTAAATATTATTAATTAGACCAAAAAGACATTTGACATTGTCATTATTTACAATTGTTGACTACATAGGTGTGTTGTTACTAATCCAAATACTAATATAAATTCAAATTTCTCAGATGGATTTAAAAACTTTTAAATTTGGTAGTATTAAATTAACAATTTAATTTAATTTAATTACCTATGTATTGTTGTTTGAAAATTTAAGATCTTTATTTTTCAGATATTGAGGATGTCAGTACATTACAAGACAAACGGAGATGGAAAGGCTATGAGTAGTTGCCAGTTACTCATTTGTATTGCAATAGTGAATTACAAAAACAAGTATCTAACCTCTGCAGGAATCAACCTATCACATTAACTCCGCAGGGGATAGTTACTTGCTGCTTATTAGACAGGTGTAATTAAGACTTGTAATGTAATTGCAAGTTTCATTGTGTGTTTCTAATGAAATTCAAGATCTTACTTTTTGGGTATTAAGGATGTCAATGAATATTACAAGAAAAGGCGATATGAGGAAGGCTGTGGGTAGTTGAAAAAAAAAAAAAGAAAATGTGCACTAGCAGAACACGTTATTGACGAATTTCACCATTTTAATTACAACTTAACAAAAATTTTACATATCGAAAGCAATACAGCTAAGAGGAAGTTTTTAGAGATGGTTCATATTAACCAGACCGAAAACACTATCAATAAAAGAAGTGAAACCCAGGATCTAAATATCATTTATTGTTATCTTCTCACTTTCAATGACACCAATAACCTAAACACTACTATGAATTCATTATAAATTAACAATTTAATTAAGTAATTACATTACAAGGGCTAATACAACTGTCTAGTAGGCAGCAACTAGTTATACCCTGCAAAGTCGATGTGATAGGTCAATATTTGCGTAGTGTAGATATTTGTTTTTGTATTTCACTAGAGTATACAAGTGGGTAATTGGCAACTACCCACAGCCTTCCTCATATCGCCTTTTCTTGTAATATTCATTGACATCCTTAATACCCAAAAAGTAAGATCTTGAATTTCATTAGAAACACACAATGAAACTTGCAATTACATTACAAGTCTTAATTACACCTGTCTAATAGGCAGCAAGTAACTATCCCCTGCGGAGTTAATGTGATAGGTTGATTCCTGCAGAGGTTAGATACTTGTTTTTGTAATTCACTATTGCAATACAAATGAGTAACTGGCAACTACTCATAGCCTTTCCATCTCCATTTGTCTTGTAATGTACTGACATCCTCAATATCTGAAAAATAAAGATCTTAAATTTTCAAACAACAATACATAGGTAATTAAATTAAATTAAATTGTTAATTTAATACTACCAAATTTAAAAGTTTTTAAATCCATCTGAGAAATTTGAATTTATATTAGTATTTGGATTAGTAACAACACACCTATGTAGTCAACAATTGTAAATAATGACAATGTCAAATGTCTTTGGTCTAATTAATAATATTTAAAAACTACTGTTTATACACAATAATTTAGTGTATATTTAAAGTCATGTTCTTTGATTTTCATTATTTTAACAACACTCAACTTTACTGTAAGTAATATTTTATACAATGTAAACATGTTAACCTCACTTTTTCATTTTGTAGCCTTGAAAAAGAATTAATTAAAATTCGAAAGCTTGGTTTTGTAAAAACAGAGTTTACTTTAAACAACCCCCCATAGGCTGAACTCCCTGTGATTGTTTTCAATTTTGTTGAAATTCTTCTATATATATATATATATATATATATATATATATATATATATATATATAAAAGGGGGTGCCAAGTATGCGTACTTATGACGGACAAAAGGGAGAAATTAACGGGCATGTACGCAAAAAGGATCATAGTTACAAGTAGGGATGGTAACCGCAGACGTGCATGTTTCTGGCTCGTTAGCCGTCATCAGTGCGGCATAACCAATTAAGGTTTTGCACTTGGCTAGCAAAAGTGTTGGGTACTTGGGAGCAAAGGATGGTAGGGAAACATGTGTCAAAAAACACAAACAACGAACGCTCACACAGGAGTCCTATCCCTTATATATATATATATATATATATATATATATTTATAACATATACCTGAGTGTAAGAATAATACTTTGTTTTGATTATATAAATTACTATGTTATAAAATATTCCTTACCATGAATTAATTTTGAATTTAAATATAAATATTAAATAGGTAAGAATTCACTTAATTCAATTACTTTCCAATATTATTATTTAAATATGCTACCGGCTATTCTCTTATATCAGGATCAGAGTTCAAAATATTCAAACAAAAAAAATTGAATAGATTCAAAATCAGTTAATATAAAAATTTTCAACTAAATGACTGTAAAACCTCACTATCCTAGACCAATGATGTTCTCTAGGCATAGACTGTATATAAATTTCTAACCTTACTAATTTAAAAATGTGACATACCTCAAGAGACCGTTGTTAAAACCAAATATGCATCAAATATATGAAATGAAATATTCTGACTTTTGTTAATAAACAATTCAAATTAAACTTATCAAATAGTGAATAATAATTTAGTTAAACACGTAAAACAGTGAAATACAAATGTTCATCAAAGTTATAAAAAATCAAACACAGAAAAACTCTTTATTGTAACGAGTAAAAAGTGGTTACCATTTGAATGAAACTTCGCTCCTCTTCTGGAATACCAGGATTCGGGATTCACTTCTCAGGACAATCTACTTTCTTCCCCGGAACAGCAAAGATTTCAGGACACTTTGTAGAGATCGAACAATAAATTCTTCTTCTATCAAAAGATAAGCTGCTACTACATCCACTGGTGAGTGTAATTATGACTTTCTTTCTTATTAAATATTAGTTTAATCTTCATTAACTTAATTAAAATGAGTTATACCCATATACTGCTCAGCCCACAATTTAAGTATCTATTTCTTCATAAAATATTGTAATTTTCTCTTATCAATTGCTTTCTCTGGTTACCTTGTGATAATATTAATACTTTAAACTGATTTAAAACTTTCCTTTATCAATATTTCAAAAAAAACTCAAAATTTCAACGGAGCAATTTTTAATACGACTTACATATCAAGAATCCGAAAACAAGAGAGACTCCATCAAATCAACAAAAAAACAACTGAAAAATTCAACAAACTTAAATCTATGCATCCTTACCACCTAATCGCCTACTAATTCCTTATTTAAATAAAATTACTAACAAAATCTAATTCTTGATTCATTATTACAATTTAAAACAATGATTATTCTTTTTATTTTTATAAAATTTACTAGCACTATAAACTAATATTTTCTGTTTTTCAGAATATTTCATTTGGAATTTGAACTATTAACAAATTAGAATATGGTTGATAAATTTGTATATTTTAAAAGTAAGTAAAAATTTTAATATTTATTTTAATTATTTGTGATATTTTCATCATTTAATTTTCTTATTTAATTCTACCCTTAATTCATTTAAAATTAATTTTTAATTACTAACGTATTGGCAACTTTATAAGCTTTTAATTATTTACTTTTCCCATTTATCAATTTCATAATTATTGAAACTTTATATAATGTAGATTAAACCATTTTGAATCTTCTAAAAAAAATCTTTGAAATGAATTTGTATTTTTTTCTTTCTTATTCTATTTTCTTTTTCCTTTTTTAGGAATTATGAAGAAGATGATGATAATTAATCCTACTGTTACTGCATTTGCGCTCTGACCCGAAATAAGAAAAATTTCCTTTCTCTGTTTGCCATAAAATTTTCATCCTACATTCTTATTTAATATAGCATAGTAACTCATATCATCTCAATATATATATATATATATATATATATATATATATATATATATATATATATATATATATATATATATATATATATATTGTTATGATATGATTGGTTCATAAAATTTTTGTGTTTAAAAATTTTATTTCAGAAAGTATAGAGTGTTGTTTATTTTGTTTTATATTTTGTTTTAAAAAAAGGTTACCTAGGGACGGGGGGATAAAGAATTTGTATTATTATTAATTTTGAAATTGAAGAGAGAGTTGTAATTTGAAAATTGATAAATATTTATAATTGAAGTTAAAATCTTAAAATAAAACTGTTTTAAATAAAGTGAATATTATTTTGAAAGTAGAAGCACGACCCTATAGCCGGAAGCAAATCAGAAATCATAATAAATATATCACGAAATCTGAGGAGCACCATTGATTCCATAACAATATTATATATATATATATATATATATATATATATATATATATATATATATATATATATATATATATATATATATATATATATATAAATAAATGTCAAAAATGATACAAAACGTATCTAGTACCATACTGTCAAAAGTAATGTGTGAGTTATGTTTTTTTAACATTAAGTGATGTGTAGTTTACTTACTATGTGAGATTGACATCAATGTTATTAAATACATTATACATATGAGTTATAATAAACAATTTTACAATTTTTGTTTTTAAAATTTACAATTTCAAATTGAAACGATCTTAAATATTTATATAATTTGGTTGTTAAAATTATAAAAAAAATTATTAGGTTTAAAATTTTCTACTTTACATTGAGATAATTTTTTTAATATATATATAACTAGCTTTTACCTGCGGCGTTGACTGCGTGAAATTGGGATATTCACAAATGATTTAATGACTATTGTAACACTGGTTACTAATAAAATACGTTTATTCAATACTTATATTACAGAAATTCGACTTAAAGACAAAATTTTGCTGTTCGCCAATTAGAGACCCTGTAGGACCGGTAAACCAGTGCGCTAGCTAGGTGCTAAAGCTGAGAGAGCAAGTCTTCTGATGAATCCTGGGCAGTAGCCGCCCTTAAGTAGGGTGAGGGTGGCGATCTACGCGCAGGCCTTGGTCAGATGGGTGGTGGTGGTGATGCGACGAAGGGTCCCGCATGGGTACGGTGGCGCTAACGGAGAGCGTCTTGCGGAGCGCATTGGTACTATAGAGGGTGGTTTGTTACAATCTCCCCCTTCAGAACTGTAAGGCGTCCCGACGAAAGTTCTGAGTCAATGGGCTGTCTTGCGGGGGCGACCTCGGCGTCGTAAGGGCCGGATGGGAGTAGAGTCCTTGGAACCAGGCTCGAATCGTCGTAACGCTGAAGTGTGGTAGGTACCAAGGGGACGATCCGGGGCTTCTTGCGTAGCAATCTCGTAGGTACCGGGGCCCTTTGCATCCAGGACTACATATGGGCCGTCTCGTTTGGGGTCGAACTTCGAGGTGTGACCCTTACTGGCTTGGCTGAGAGTATGGGTGTTGACGAGGACCAGATCTCCGGGCAGGTATGTCGGAGCTTGTCGGTGATCTTGGTCCCAATATTTCTTTTGCCGGTCTTGGGATTTCTCATGCTGATCTCGAGCTTCCTCCAGGTAGTCTCGAAATTTTTGGACTGCCCATACAATGGCCAGGGCTTCGCGTTCCGTAGTACTGTAGTTTCTCTCGGCAGGCTTTAAAAGACGGCTGGCGTATTCAATTGGTCTTTCATCCGGTCCCTCCCCCTGGAGAAGCGCTGCCCCTAGGGCGTATGAGCTGGCGTCTGTTCGTAACTGGTAGGGCTTAGCGGGATCTGATTGGCGGAGGACGGGTGCGCTTGTTAGGGCACCTTTTAACGTTTCATAAGCCTTTTCTTGGGGTTCGCCCCAGGTCCAAGGGGCATTCTTCTTGGTAAGGGTTGTTAATGGCCTGGATATCTCGGCGAAGCAGGGAATGAAGCGCCTATACCAATTGCATGTTTGCAAAAAGGTTAACAGTTGCTTCACGTTTACTGGTGGCAGCATACGCGAGATAGCCTCGACTTTTTCAGGGTTGGTGCTGATTCCCTTTGGGGTAATCACATGGCCTAAGTACTTGACTTGTTGGCAACCTATGTTGCACTTGGATCTGTTCATGCGTAACTTGGCTATACGCATCTGGGTGAAGCATCTGGAGAGGTCCTCTAGATGTTGTTCAAATGTCGATGATAGTACAATAATGTCGTCAAGATAGACTAGCAGGTTGACATCAGGGATGGTTGTCTTAAACCTATCCATCATCCTTTGGAACGTGGCAGGAGCGTTTCGTAAGCCGAAAGGCATTCTTCGAAACCGATATATGCCGAATGGGACTATGAAAGCGGTTTTGTCTCTATCTCCTGGTTCCATTTCGATTTGGTAGTACCCACTACGCAGTTCCAGGGTAGTTAGGTAATGTGCGTTTCCGGTGGCATGCAGCAGGTCGTCCAAACGTGGGAGAGGATACAAGTCGGGTCTTGTTATGGCGTTTATCTTTCTATAATCTATGCACATACGTAGATTGCCGTCTGGTTTCGGAACTAGCACTATGGGGGAAGCCCATGCGCTGTCGCAGGCCTCTATGATGCCATCTTCCAAGAGGAGCGTGATCTCTTCCTGCAGATAGCGTTGTCGCAGTGGGCTTAGTCTGTAGGGTGGACTAGAAATTGGAGCGTGGTCTCCAGTGTCAATTCTATGCAATGTCAATGGCGTCGGTGGCCCCCTTTCGTTGAATAAGTCAACATTATTGTCGAGAAAAAGGTTTAGTTGTTCCTGTTGGTTGCGGGTCAGTTCTTGGGCTTCGTCTGGTCGGAGGCGTACATCTAACGTAGCCATTTCCATAGAAGATAACAGCGTTTCTTCTTTCTCCGTGAGGGGATAGTTGGTTTGATACCAATCCATGTGTAGGACAGCATTTTCTAGGATGTATTGGCGGCGACTGAATGTGTCAGGTAGTTCGCAGGGTGTGGGTGCTGGGCCGTAGCCCGGGGTAATCCCTGATATGACATCGCTCCTTCCGATGGGGGCCAATAACTTGGGCATGCGGTATTCATCGAAAATGAGGGCGAGGTCCTGTATCTCAGGTAGTTCTTGCGGCTCGGTGGAAGGCGAAGCACCCTGGTGTGTGGGTACATTCAAGCTTGATACTTCAGTTTTGCTTGTTTTGTGACCTGAGTCGTGGTCCTTATCAACAAATCCATAGACCTGATGGCGTTGACCATCAAAGTGCCATTTTCGGTGTGAGTGGTTAATGACTAGTCCAGCTTTACACAGGAAATCGATTCCAAGTAGTGTCTGTGAACCGGGAGTGTCTGGGATTGCGAGAAAGTTGGTTTCAATGATACGGTCCTTCAGTTGCACTGGAAGTGTGGCCATCTGAACCGTCTTCGTCGTGGGGTTACCATCGGCCTGGATGAGCCGGACCGTGGTAGGCGTAAAGACGTGGCCTCTTTCAGTGAGCAGGCTGTGTAATTGGGAACTGGCAAGGCTTGTTCTAGCTCCACTGTCGATGTAAGCCGTGCCTGGGATGCCATGAATGGTAATGTCGACAGCTGGGCGTTGTATCGGCTTCAAGTCCATAAAGCAGAAGTTTATGGGAGCTGCGGGGGTATTACAGGAAGGGCAGTTCCTGCGGATGAACCCGGGACGATTACACCCATAACATTTAATTATTGGTGCCGCGTGATTCGTGGCCTGTGCTGGTTCGGATTTAGTGGCCTGAGGCGCTGCTGTGGTTTTGGTGGTTTCTAATCTGGCTTTCTTCCGGCATTCCCCAACGTGGTGGCCATACATTTTGCAGAAATCACACCTGATGCGGGTCTTAGTTGACTCATTGTTTACTTTCTGGGCTACCTGGCCGTCCCGTTCGTTGGCTTTAACTATCCTGGCTTTGGTAAGCAGTTCGTCAAAGGATGAGAAATCGGCTCGCGAGACCTTGTCTCTGATGGTTTGCCTTAGTAGTCCATAAATAAAATCTAGTTGCCACTTTTCGTCAAGTTGGCGGGAAAGTTGGGAAAACCGCTCCCGTTGTTCGGTGACGTATTGATCCGTCGTCACAGTTCCGACTTGTTTATTTGCATATATCTCGCCAAGTACGCGGATATTGGGTCGCTGCAGGGCGAAGGATTCCTGATAGCCTGTACAGCGGCTGCGAAGGTGGTGTACTGGCTCTTGACGCCACTCCACCATTTGTTGGCTTCTCCCGTTAGGACCAGAGGAAATCCATTCAATGCATCTTGGTCTGAGATTTTTTCTACCTGTTTGAATATTGTGATGGCTGTGATGAATTCCTCGACCGACGCTCTAGAGCGTGTTTCGTTGTATCGGGCCGAGCACTGCGTGAACTGCCGCCCTGGTTGTTGTGGATGCAAGTCTTTGCATCATTGCCTGGAACTGTTCCTCAGTTAATTGGACTGCCATCGTCTGGGGATGGAGCCGTGGGCTTCTTCGTACAGGATAAGTGTTTTTCCACTTTACTTTTACTGCACTGTCACTTTTCCGTCGCAGAAATTCGAGCCTGAAGTTGGGCGTCACTTGTAACACTGGTTACTAATAAAATACGTTTATTCAATACTTATATTACAGAAATTCGACTTAAAGACAAAATTTTGCTGTTCGCCAACTAGAGACCCTGTAGGACCGGTAAACCAGTGCGCTAGCTAGGTGCTAAAGCTGAGAGAGCAAGTCTTCTGATGAATCCTGGGCAGGAGCCGCCCTTAAGTAGGGTGAGGGTGGCGATCTACGCGCAGGCCTTGGTCAGATGGGTGATGGTGGTGATCCGACGAAGGGTCCCGCATGGGTACGGTGGCGCTAACGGAGAGCGTCTTGAGGAGCGCATTGGTACTATAGAGGGTGGTTTGTTACACTATCTATTTTACATATAAAATTTTAATTTTAATCATTCTGTAGGTATATCCTTAGTAAAATAACTAAATACTTTTAATTTTTTTTTATTTAAAATTTCATTTTTGTCAGTCAATGACGCTGCAACCAGTGAACAGATTTTGATAATAAATTATACAACACCGATTATGACTATCTTATAATATTGATTGGGATATAGTAATTTGTGAGTCATTTGCTTTTATAATCTCATAGTGCCATCTAGTTTCGAATATCAAAACTAAATTATAGCACGTTTGTATGGATATTATGTATTGTTTCAGTGGTATTTTTAAATGTATTAATGAGATACTTTCATACAAAATCTGAAACCCCCCTAATGTCCCGTTAAAGGGGGGGGGGAGAAATTTTTATACACCAGATGTTAAGTTGAAAGAAGACATGTGGATGTTTCTCTGTATATTTGTTGCATATATTTCGTTATTTAATTGGCACAAAAAATGATAAACTGAAGACAATCAAAATCAACTCATAGTATCAACATAACATACAGTATACAAGTTTTTCGTTAATGCTATCATAGCTTTAAGATTGAGCAAATATAATTTCAAAGCTTAATATTTGACCTAACTGACAATATTGATTGTATTCCAGGGTTGGATAAAATGTTCTGGGATCAAACAACTAAATTGAGCTCGTGGCTCATTGATTAGATACACTTCATAAAATAACTTGCTATATTAAAGAACAAAGCCGATGTTATTTTGTTACCCACATACTGAATTCTCCCAATCGAAATTCAAGTTAAAAGCAATGGGTTGCAGGTAATATAACTTGATACGTTTTGTGTGTGTTTCTGATTGCTGTGGGAAATCCGGTGTTATGATGGTAGAAGAAAATATTTTTTTAGATTAAAATAAATTAAGAATTCGCTCTGATTTTTCAGAAAAAAAATTAATAGTATATTCAATACCGAGGTGAACAATTTCCCGAGAGAAAAATGTTACTTTCACTGAGGTATGTATACTATTTCATTCACTATCGTTTAAAAATAATATGATGAAATTAATAAATAAAGTTATCAATTATGAGAAACATTTATTTTAGACAAATCTTCCTGTCTAGTAATCTATAAAAACACTGACAGTTATCGTTTATGTGAAATTTATTTCTATAATAATTTGTAGTTTATTCTTTTGTAATTAAGAGTTTTGCAATATGTTCGACAATGAAGAAGAAATACATTAGGCTGCACAAACGTACGAAATTTACCACATGGGGTGTATTAAAAAAGAAGTTCAAACGGGAACATCCGAAAAGTGTTTATTGGCTTATTTTGCCAATATTGTTGTTCAAAAAAGAAACCTTCTACCCTTTGGTCTATTTGTTTAATGCTAACGAGTACAATACGAATCAAACATAATATTGATAAATCAAAATATGGTAAACTAATATCGTTTTAAAAAAATAAAATGTGATTTATAAACCTAAAAAATCCAGTGCATTAAAACAAGAAATTGAAACATTTATGGATGCACCTTTTTATTTTCTTCCTCAGAAGGTATGTATAGCTTGAAAATTATCACTTACATGTATAGTTTCATTCATAAATCTTTTAGGGTGCTTTAATAATTGGCATCCCCGCGCCTGTCCAACTGATGAACTATTTAAAATGAAAATTGATCATGTGGATCTACAAAAAGAAAAATGCATCATTGTTATTCCTACACAAAAACGCGTCAGTCAAAAGCTTTTGTCATTGACAACAAGTATTGAATAAAAACAATTACACAATATACTAACCTTCTACCAAGCTAACATTGTCCGCAGTCGGGCACCTTATCAAACAGCACTGTCACCAAAAATTTATACAGTGCTGGGATGAAACTACGAACTGTAGACTGGCCAGAGAGTTATTACCTCATCCTGGCGAGGAAACAGCAAAAAAATTTAAGGCATTGACCAGACAAAATCTCCGAACAGCTGTGGGAATCCTGACAGGTCACTGCCAATTGCGACAACATCTCTTTAGGATGAAACTAACAGAATCGCCGCTATGCAGAGGCTGCGAACAAGAAGAGGAAACAGTAGAACGCATTATGTATGACTGCTCTGCTTTTTCTGAAATCAGAAGATCCGTGTTGGGCGAGTATTGGCTTACACCAGCCGATGTCAGGGAGATCCCCCTCGGGAGCCTCATCACCTATTTTAAATCAATAGGCCTGGTGATATCCTTAGGTGAGGATATCCCTACATACGGGAGGATGCACAATGGGTCATATGTGGCCTCAGTGCTGGCTGAGCACTAGCTCGCCCCTCCCAAATTTCCAGATCCAGATCCAGGAGACTAACCTTCGAAAAAATATATAAGGATTTTTTCTGCAAGTCAGACATGAAATTAGCATTAATAAATTAGCTATTACGACACAAATCTTTTTAAATATTTGCGCTATCTTTAAAAGTTTCATAGTTATTGCTAAAAAACGGACACCATCTTTTTCTCTTCGTTTTTTGTTAATAACAATTGAAATTTTTAATGGCAAGATATTTCAAAAATTCCCCATACTCAGAATTGAATTCTGAATCCCATAAAACAAACCCTATATTTTTAAAATTATTCGCAGGAAACTCAACTTCTCGACTAGACTACAATGATCCTTAACTTATCAAATTTCCGATTACATTGTAGAAAACTACATTGAAATCGATTTCACTTTTCCTCCAACACTATGGGCAGAATTTAGTATAAGTATGGACGGAACGACAAACTCTTGCGAGTCATTTCATTCTTGATTTAACGCAAAATTTCATAAAACCCATCCATCGTTATTCATATTTATCCAAAAACTAAACGATTTTCAGACAGACACATAATAGTATATTATACCTGTATTAACATTCACATGGCATTGACGTCATTTGACGTATATGCAAGTAAACCAATACGCGTAGCTGCCAGGTTTAACTTAGAAAGACTTACCGCGTATTGGTTCTACTTGCATATACGTCAAATGACGTCAATGCCATGTGAATGCAAAACAAGGTATAAGTGTCAAGAACGGTAATGATATTTTACCGATCGAAGACAATTGTTTGGAGAGGGGCGGAGCGACGACTCCAATTTTTGTCGGAGAACGGTAGTCCTTAACGTTCGCGGGATATACGAATTCCTAACCGTGGTCATAACATTTGGGGATTAGTAAGTAATTCGGTAATCCTATGTCCGAATTCCTAACTAAACATTTTTTACCTGATCTTGACGACTACTTTAGATTTTCTTAATCGAATTGAAGAAAAGAAATATTTCATCTAAGTAGTACTTGAAACTTATCAAATGTATTTTGTATAAATTTAATAATTTTTAATTTAAAATTAATTTATTTATGTATATATTTATTTCAACTATTTTTTTTATATATTTTGACATGTATGTATTAAATGAATGTATTAAATGAACAAAAATAAATATATATTTGCAATTTTGAAATTTCTTTAATTTTAAAACGAAGATAGAAAAAAATTCCAAAAATAAAAATATAATTGCAATTTTCAACTTTTTTTAATTTTATTAATCACACGAAGAAAGAAAATACTTCAAATAGTTTATCTTCACTTTAAGATTTTAAAGCGCTATACTTTTACGAGTAAAATCTAATTAATTAGAGAATCGTACAAAAAAAAATAATGTAAAATTTTCCAAAACACATTTCGTTTTTAAAATTTTGAAAACTATTTTAGATTTATTAAATTCAGAATTAAATAATATTTGTATGCAGTTAGGAATTCGGACATAGGATTAACGGAGAGGGTCTGAGTTCGGTAGCCCAGCTGGGGGTCGATCGTAATGATCTGACCATAGTTAGGAATTCGGTATCACCCAACGTTCGTGATGCTTACAACGTTTTTTGCACGATAGAAAATTTTTTCCGTATAGACATTAGACAGAGCACTTTTGACATTTTATTAACGTTAAAATGTCAAAAGTGCTCTGTATACATCACATATGCAATTGTTTACTTACCGTTCTAGAACGGTAAGTAAATTACTTACCGTCTGAAAGTGTACGCTATGTTAAATTATTATCCTTTTGTGCATGCCTCCGACTGTAATTCTGTTTATAATGTTGCAAAAAATTGAATGACTACCGTGCTGATATTTCTATTTGTAAAATACGTAGGTACGTAGGTGTGGTACTGTTTCAATTTATGTTTCTGGTTCTAAGTACCTAATCATTGATTTTTTTTAAATACCTAGTCATTGAATTTTCGTCTTGTTTCAGTTGATTTTTAGTTGTAGCAGTCGGGTTTTTTGTTATTTTTTTAATTATTTTTTTATTAAAGTAATAGCTTATTAAGTGGCGACCTCTGTTAGAAAAGTAACAAATGGTTGCAGATAATTATTCCTTGTACAGAAAAAGATGTAGTGATTTTAATGTCGATAGCATAGAAAATTATAAAAAAATAAATAAAAGAATATTACAAATTTTTTATACCCTGAACTGTTGTCATTTGTATAAAACATCTTGAGGTCAATAATAATCATTTGACCCTTAGAATTTCCACTTCTCGAATTTCCGTTGTAAATGAAACACCGTGTATACATTTCTAATTGAAAGTATGACAAATTGTAGTAGTTATCAAAGAATATTCAACAATTCATCAATGAATGAATCCTCAGGTGCAAATAATTCTTTTCCCATTAATATTGCGAATTTTAAGTATTATCATCAATCATTGACATCTCCAAATTCTAAAGCCAAGATTATTTTCTTGATTTGTATTTATTTCTTTTAACCGTTCTTTTAATAATATATTTTAAGGGATATACCTTGAAAATTTATAAATAAGATCGTCTAATAGTTGCGTTTCATCAGTTCCCATTTCTCAGTTGAGTAAAATTTACCTGGTTTTGTCCCGATTCATCAGTTAAATATTTAATACACCGTAATTAGTGTCGTTTCGTCAGTTGGGTATTTGATGATGAATAATTCTTGGGAAAATCCAATTTAGCCAAAACATCAATATACCCCTAATTATGTTTCTTACGTATAATACCATTTCCAGTAAATAAAACAATGAAAACGACATTATGTGACTTTCTTTTAGATTGGGGTTGTTGCAGGTATATCTAAGTAGTGGAAAGTACAGAAAAATCTATTAGGTTCTTGGGGTAAAATATTTTGAAAATTGTTTAGTTTGATTTAAGTTTGTAGTACGGCCGCAGCTTATGATATACATTCTGATTTTGTGATTAAAATTTTTTTGTACAAGTGCCGTAATGGAACATTGAATTATAGATTCAAAAAGAGGAAGCAGTATTCTTCTTCACCAAGGGTACAGATTAAACAAAAAAAAGACATATAAATGCGGAAATATATTTTGGAAATGTTCCAAAACAAAATGTCCGGGAAGTTTGACGAGAAATGGAGACAACACCCAAATATTAAAATTTAGTAAAGACCACTTGTGTGAACCTGATGTCGCCAAAAATAATGTGGAAGTGTGCCTCTTTAAAGCCAAAAAGAGGGTCCGTGAAGAAAATACGCCACTGGGATTGGATTTTGTGACGAAAATTCCTGAATTTTCAGCAACCAAAACTTCTTTATATAGAGCTCGACATAAAGCTCTAGGTACAACAAGTCTTTCCAAACATCGTAAAGACATAGTATTGTCAATAAAATATGATAACTTCCTATTATGTGATGATGGTTGCGAAGATAGAATATTAGTATTTTCTAGAGATGCTGAAAGGTTGCTAAAGAATTCTACAACAGTTTTTGAAGACGGTACCTTCAAATGCTGCAGTTTCCTATTTACGCAGCTGTATACAATACACGTGGATATTGGAAGCACAAGTGAAACAAACAACGTCGTACCGGCTGTTTATGCGTTACTTTCTAATAAAACTAAGGAGACATACAAAAGACTTTTCAAAATTCTAAAGGAAAAAGTGCCAGAATTTGAACCGAAGTAATTCATAGTTGATTATGAAATAGCTACAATTGCTGCATTTAGTGAAGTGTATCCCAAAGCCGATATAAAAGTATGTGATTTTCATTTTAACCAAGCCATTTGGAGAAAAGTGCAAAAACTTGGTTTAGTGCAAAACTATCGAAAAGAAGAAAATTACAGAAGGCACATAAAATCATGC
Source organism: Altica lythri (assembly GCA_964028335.1). Lineage (NCBI taxonomy): Eukaryota > Metazoa > Arthropoda > Insecta > Coleoptera > Chrysomelidae > Altica > Altica lythri. The sequence continues at coordinate 21,621,653 of OZ034806.1, forward strand.
GCGGCTTTAGCTCATTTTCCACCACAATTAGTAGACGATGGCTGGCTTCAAATAATGGAAACGAATATAGAGGACATAAAAATTACACAATTTAATGAGAATATAGAGAAGAGGTAAGAGAACTAAGAAAGGAAATTACCGATCTCAAAGAAGAAAACTTATTAATACGAAAAGGAAAAGAACAGATGGAGCAAGAATTAAACGACACAATAAGAAGACTGGAGAGAATGGAAAAAGATAAAAAAACCAACAACATAATTGTACAGGGTTTACCGATAGACACACATGATTAAATAATACTTAAAGAAGCCATGACCAACTTTATGAAAAAAGAAATGGGTATTGAGGTGAAGATAGGCGAAGCAATAAAATTGGGAAATAAAACTTCTCTTGTGAAAATGGAAAACAGCCAAGAAAAAGCGAAGGTTATGCTAAATAAAACTAAACTAAAAGAGGTAAAAGAACACCGAGTGTTCATAAATAATGATCTAACAAAAGAAGAACTTCAAATACAAAAAAAATAGTACAAATTGCCAAAGAGGAACAAAAAAGAGGGAAAAATATCAAAATCAGAGACAACAAACTAATCATAGACGGAAAAACTTGGAAATAGAACAGAAACAAAGACCAACTGGAAGAAATTCCAAAAAACGATTAGACCACATCACAAAAAAGGCTGTACCACAAAAGATAACAGACCAGGCAAAGAAAAGGGAAACGAAAGGACTCACAATTACAAACAAAAAACGAAAAAAGAAGGATACATTTAAGATAGCAACATGGAATATTAAAACATTGCTAAAGATTGGAAAAATGGAAGAAGTCGCAAGAGAACTAAACAAATATAAAATAGATATAGCAGCGGTACAGGAAGTAAGGTGGGAAAAAACAGGAGAGATAACAAAGAAAGAATACACATTTATGTACAGTGGAGAGACGAAGCAAGGGAATAATGGAGTGGGATTTTACATAAATAAAAAGTTTTCAAACGCCATAATGAAGTTTAACCCTATAAACGGAAGGATCGCCACCTTAAAACTAAGAATGAAGAGTAAACATGTGACATTAATAAATATATATGCACCAACTGAGAAGGCTGAACCCGAAGAAAAAGACGAATTCTATGAAAATCTATACAAAGTGTGCAGCGCAATACCAAAAAATGAACAACTAATAATTCTGGGAGATGCAAATGCTCAGATAGGCAAAGAACAATACCTAAAAGACTTAGTGGGAAATGGGAAAAGAACAATCCACAAAAAAACGAATGACAATGGACATAGAATGTGCCAATTAGCTGCAATACTAAACGTGACCTTCCTCTCAACAAAATTCGAACACCCCAGAAAACATAAGGCAACTTGGAGACACCCAGCAGGACACAGTGAAAACCAAATAGACCACATATTAGCAACAAAAGAAATTGTCAAAAACACATTAGATTCACGATCCTACAAAGGAGCAAACGCAGACACAGATCATTTTTTGGTAATAACAAAAATAAAACAGCTTAGCAAGAGAAAATGGTATGAACCTAGGAAAAATACAGACAAATGGGACATAGAAAGATTCAATGAGCCAGAAAGAAAAAGACAGTTTGAACAGCAAGTAAGTGAGAATATATCCAACCTAACGAGCAATTTAACAGATGTAAATGAACGATGGCAAGAAATAAAAAACAAAATAAATACCGCAGCGAACACAACAGTTGGGAAAAAGAAAAAAATCAAGATGAACAAAAACTGGTACGATCAAGAGTGTGAGACAGAGAGAGAAGCAAAAAATTCCGCCAGAATAATATGGTTAAATAACCCTTCAGAAGAAAACAGAAAAAAATATGAAATAGCAAGAAATAAAGCCAATGCAATAAATAAAAAAAAGAAAAACCAATGGATAAATAAAAATTTAGAAGATATTGAGAAAGATAGACAACACTACAAAATAAGACAATTCTACATGAAAGTAAAGGTGACTAAGAGCAAGCCGCGCACAAAAACAAGAGGGCTAAAAAATCTAAATGGAGAAACCGAGTTTGAGCCCGAACAAATTAATAAAATATGGGAGAAATATTACGAGAAGGAATTATTTAACAATGAAGAAGAAATTAAAGAAAATGAAGAAAGTCCCAAAATCCATGACAGAGTTGAAACCGAAGGACCTACAGAAGAGGAAAGAAATCAAAAAACTTCGCAATGGCAAGGCGGCGGGGGAAGACGACATAGTGGCAGAACTATTAAAATATGGAGGAGCACAATTATTTAAAGAAATTTTCTTACTAATAAAAGAAATATGGACGCAAAATAGGATGCCAGAGGAATGGAACAGCGGAATTATAGTGCCAATGCATAAAAAAGGAGATCGGGAAGAATGCAAAAACTACAGAACAATATCCCTCTTAAACATTACATATAAGATACTAGCCAATACAATAAACTCCAGACTGAAGACACAAGCAGAAGGGATCCTAGGAGACTACCAAAATGGCTTTAGGCCAGGCAGATCAACAGTTAACGCCATACATAGAACAAATAGTAGAAAAAGCAAGGGAATACAATAGAGAACTACACGTAGTTTTCATAGACTTCAAAAGCGCTTTCGACACCGTAAAAAGACAAAAATTGTTGGAAGAACTAGAGGAACTTGGAATCCCAACAAAAATAAGGAAAATGGTAGCAATGACTCTTAAGAATACCACCGCCAAAGTCAGATTCAATGGAACAATTTCCAAAGAAATAAAAATAAATAAAGGAGTGAAGCAAGGAGATGTTATGTCACCGACACTCTTTAATTTAATTTTAGAAGTAATAATAAGGAAGGCAAAGCTAGACAATAAAAATTTTATTACGAATCAACTACAAATAATAGCCTACGCAGATGATCTGGCCATCGTTGCAAACACAAAGACAGCACTAATAAAAGCAATTGAAAAACTAGACAAAGAGGCAAAACAAATGGGTCTAGAGATAAATGAAAACAAAACAAAATACATGAAGATCGGTAAGGAACAGACAACTCCACAGGAAAAATTGATTACTCAAAACTATAGGCTTGAAGCGGTACACACCTTTAACTATTAAGAGTCACAATAGGAAAGACCGGGAAGGAGAGAGTGAAAGAAAGAATTTTAAAAGGCAACCAGGCATTCGGTATGAACAGAAACCTTCTGAGAAGTAAAGTATTGACTAAAAAAACAAAAATGAATCTGTATAGGACCCTAATACGACCAGTAGTTACATACGCATTGGAGACAACAACACTAAATAAAAAGGAGGAAGACAGTCTACTAAAATTCGAAAGAAAAATAATGAGACCAATACTAGGCCCTGACACAACAAGCGAAGGAGAAAGAAGACTTAAAACAAACATTACAATAGACAGGGAACAAAATGGTGAAAACATAGTTAGATATACTAAATCACGCCGTCTAGAATGGATTGGGCATATACTCAGAAGGCCACACAAAGAAATGCTTCGAAGAATAACGAACTGGATACCGTTATGGCCCAGATGCAGAGGAAGACCAAGAAAAAGATGGTTAGATGATGTGGAAGAGGACGTAAAGGCCATGAACGTTGCTGATTGGAAATCTCAAAGTAGGGACCGGAAACAATGGAAGAAAATTACAACAGAAGCAAAAACACACAACAAATTATGACAAATTTAAACGAAGGCAGAGGAATAATCCACCTCAATAAAAAAAAAAGGATTGTTGAACGCCCAGGCGTTAGCCATAATCTTAGAGATTGTAAGGCTGTGATGATGATGATGATACAATACACGTGGATATTGGAAGCACAAGTGAAACAAACAACGTCGTACCGGCTGTTTATGCGTTACTTCCTAATAAAACTACGGAGACATACAAAAGACTTTTCAAAATTTTAAAGGAAAAAGTGCCAGAATTTGAACCGAAGTAATTCATAGTTGATTATGAAATAGCTACAATTGCTGCATTTAGTGAAGTGTATCCCAACGCCGATATAAAAGTATGTAATTTTCATTTTAACCAAGCCATTTGGAGAAAAGTGCAAAAACTTGGTTTAGTGCAAAACTATCGAAAAGAAGAAAGTTACAGAAGGCACATAAAATCATGCGCGGCTTTAGCTCATTTTCCACCACAATTAGTAGACGATGGCTGGCTTCAAATAATGGAAACGAATATAGAGGACATAAACATTACACAATTTAATGATTATTTTGTGTCCCAGTGGTTAGAAGGTGACAGATTGTGGGTGTGTTATCAAGAACACCATAGGACTACAAACGTCGTTGAAGGTTGGCACAATCGATTTAACCAAAAAGTTAAAAAATGCCATCCCAATGTCTACAAATTGATTACAGCTTTAGAAGAAGAATCAGTTTATTACAATATAATTCATCAACGAACGGAGGTAAATATGCAAACTCCTAAACGAGCGAAGAAATATAAGGAACTCGACAAAAGATTACATAGAATAATAAAAAATTAGAAAATAATACAGCGTCAATTAGTGAAACATTACGAAGTCTTACGTATGTATTAAAATTCGACTAACTACTGCTCGCATGTATGGGGTTCGGCGGCTCCGTCAAGGCTCGGAGTTCTTGATGCAATACAGAGAAGAGCAGTTCGACTAATAGACGACACCAGTATCACCAAAAACCTAGCCCCATTACCCCACCGAAGAGCATTGGCTGATCTTTCCTTGTTTTACCGATACATAAACGGATTTTGCTCAGAAGAACTCCGCTCTATAATGCCTCCACTTGCCAGACCAGCCAGAGCAACGCGACGTGCCAACTCCATGCACCCTTATACTGTTCAGTGCCCGACATCGAGAACGGATCGATTCGATCGTTCCTTCATCCCCAGGGTCTTCAGATTGTGGAACTCCTTACCTCCCCACTCATCCTAACTTGCAGGCCTTTAAATCTCAAATTAATAAATTACCTCTTCTGTCCCAATAGATGTTCTCCGTACATTTGTATTTAGGTCTATACCTACGAGGACATCCTTAATAAAAAAAAATATTATATGTATAATGATATAATGATAGGTATATATTATATTATAAGATATAAATATATGTACCTACGTATATTACATATTAAATGTATTTCATGCTGTAAATAAATGTTAAATATATTTTTTTAATTACTTATACTTATGATTTTTATATTGTATTATTTTTTATAAATAAATACAAACTTAGCACATTGAAATGTTTTTTATTTACTCGAAAACGAATAAGAGTCCTACGAAAAAATGGTATTTGATTAAATTTAAATGGTGAAATAATAATTTGAAAATTATAATTGTATAAAATTTGTTAACTGACAAAACGCCACTCAGGTACCTGCTTATAACTACCTAATTTTGGGTCAACTGATGAAACGCTACAACTGATGAAACGGGAACTGACGAAACGGACATGAATCGTCTAAGGATAACTGAAAATTATTAAAAAAAATCAATTAAAACTTTGAAAAACCCACTACGGTTAAAATATTATTAAAAAAGGATAATATAAGTTAAAAATCACCCACTTAAATAATTTATGTGACGAGAGATAATTAACTTAAAACTCTTACATAAGGAGATTTGATCTCTCACAGAGTAAACATACCTACTAGTGTTGAAAAAATTGCAATTTTATACTTTGTACACTTTATTAACTAGATAAATACCTTCTGAATTTATTTCATAGAAAATGTGATAGTCGGTTTTTCCAAGTTGTCTCTACAATATTTTTAATGGTTGGGGAGACCGGGTACAAAAGTAACAGCGGGTCGAAAGTAACAAATGCTCTCTAGATTTATCCAATGCACGAACACCGTTTTGCCGATGTCAGGCGATAGACGGAAGCCCCCCCTCAATTGCATTTAATCGCTACGTACGCCACGAGCTATTAGACTGAGTCATAGGTTGGTACTTGTATTCACAAATCAAAAGTAAGTTTTTCAACGTTTTCTTAATTAATGTTTACATATTCTTATAAGAACGATAGTAATCTGAATGTTTGCATATCTAGTCTTAATTAAAGTGATTTTATATTGCTTAAATTCATTTTTGTGTAGAACGTTCGGATTTAAGTTTATGTTTCAGGTTTTAACAAACATTTAGATGGGTGCAAAAGAAACATAGCCCTATGAGTACAAAAGTAACATGTTACTTTTGTCCCCGAAGTGATTTAATTATTATCATATTTTTATGTGTGTCTTTACTTTAACATGTAACGGGTAGCTCTTTTAGACACCAAACACCAGTAAAATTCGGTTTCAGTTTAAATAAAGATTTATTTCTAAAATAAATTATGTACAAGAAAAACAAAAATAAAATATAATCTCTACAAATTAAACAAAATTAATTGGATCTGCGACCCCTTTGGTCCTCGGATGGATCTCCCTGTAAATAAATAAACTCAATATAGATTCCGGTTAGCATAGGATCGTTAGGGTAGGTTCGAACCGGTCAATACTCGGTCACGGGGTGGGACAACCCTTGGTCAATACCCAAGGATCGGAACGGTATAACCGATCAATACTCGGTTACGGGGTAGGACAATCCTTGGTCAATACCCAAGGATCGGAACGGTGTAACCGATCAATACTCGGTTACGGGGTAGGACAACCCTTGGTCAATACCCAAGGATCGGAACGGTACAACTGATCAATACTCGGCTGCAAAGGCAGGGAAGGTCGGTGGCTACTGGTCAATACCCAGAGCCCAGGTTGAAGTTCTTCCAAGATCAGTACTCTCAGTCGAACTGCCTTTCTACAGCGATGGCATCGCCTTTTTATCCCAGCTAAACGGTGCTCCCACTTACTGAATGTGTCTGCGCGAGTCTCGACGACTTGTCGTATCTTGGCCGCGCACCTCGAACGGATGGTGGGAATGCTGGCAAGTACCAACGATGACGCGGGGTTTCTGTGTTATCGTTACAAACAGAATGCCGCGACAACGCATAAGAACTACTGAACGAGGAACTACCAACACGGAAGTGTATCGAAAAGCGGCTGAAGAGCATTTCAAAGATGGTGCAAAAATTAGAGGCCTAGCAAAAAAATATAATGTTTGCCATGTAACATTATATAGATTTATAAAAAAATTAGAAGCAGGAAATAGAAGCGCAGTTGTTGGCTACCGTTGCGTCAACCGAGTTTTTACCAATAATGAGGAAAATAATCTACGCGACTATTTAATCGAGTGCTCTGCAGTTTACTTTGGGTTATCTCCAACTAAAGTACGTAAATTGGCATACGAGTTAGCAATTAAAAATGAAAAAACATTTCCTGGAAAGTGGCACGATAGTCGAATGGCGAGTAAGGAATGGTTGACGGGTTTTTTAAAACGACACCCAAGCCTGCCTGTGAGATGTCCTCAAGCAACAAGTTTGTCGTGGGCTTTAAATTTCAACAAGCATAATGTGGGTAAATTTTTTGATAACCTTGTTGAGTTAATGGACAGGTACCATTTTGAGCCCAAAGATATCTGGAACATGGACAAGACAAGAGTCACCACTGTCCAAAAAACTAGCAAAATTGTAGCTCAAAAAGGTATTAAACAAGTAGGTGCAGTAACCTTAGCATAACGAGGAAAATTAGTAACTGTTGCTGTTGCCATTAATGCTCAAGGAGGACACATCCCGCCTTTTTTCGTTTTCCCACTAAAACGATTTTAAGACCATATGATACGTGAGGGTCCTGTTGGTTGTGCTGGAGCTGGTAATGCTAGTGGATGGATGCAGGAAGCAGAATTTTTACTGATTCTACATTTTAAAAGTCAAGTCAAGCCTGCAGTTGATCAAAAATGTTTGTTACTGCTCGACAATCATGCATCGCATATATCCATTCAAGCTCTAGATTTTTGTAAAGAAAATGGAATAGTGCTGCTATCGTTTCCACCCCATTGCACACACAAACTTCAACCTTTAGATAGAGCAGTATTTGGGCCATATAAAGAAATGATAAACACCGCTACAGATAACTGGATGCGAAATCATCCTGGTCAAACGATGACTGTTCATTACATTCCTGGAATAGTTAGAGAAGCATTTCCTCTTTCTATTATGTACTGATAGGAAAGCAATATCTGGATTTACCTGTACTGGTATAAGTCCATTTAATAGGAACATATTTACTGCTATTGACTACGCGCCATCATCTGTTATTGACCGGCCGTTACAAGTCGACACACCAATTCCACCGAATGATGTGTTGACTAGTTCTGACGTAACATCATCCGTTCAAGTTGTTCCAATTACTCCAGTTGATGATCTTCCAACATCAATTGACCAGGTTGTTCACCGTAAAGATGGCAATGATTTGTCAAACAAATCAAACAATAATGACCAACCACCGACTGTTCAATATATACCGGACCCAATCTCTGCTGACACTGATCCTCTGTTAGTTAACTTCATTTTTGATCAAAGATCCAAATCACCTGTGCCAGGACCTTGCGGGCTGCAACAAACAAATTCTACGCAGTTGTTTAATTTTTCAACTTAAGATCTTAGACCTCTACCACAAGCAGGTCCAAGAACTGTAACAAATAAAGGTCGGAAAAAACGAAAAACTGCAATTCTAACAGACACTCCCGAAAAAAACTTAATTGAACAAGAATACCAACAACGAAATAGAGTCAAGAAAATGGTACTGCAAACCAATACTAGAGAAGGCAAGAGAAAATTGATAACTTCAAAAGGTAAGGAAAAAAGACAAAGGAGGCACCAAAAGTAAAAGAAAATGAATCTGACGACGAAGATTACTTCTGTCTTGTTTGTTTAGAAACTTATAGTCGACCAAATGAAAAATGGGTACAATGCATGGATTGTAAAATGTGGTCCCATGTATACTGCGTGAATGACGATAAGTATTATGTGTGCCATAATTGCGATTCTAATTAAGATTATAAAAGACTGATTATAAAAACTAATGGATCTCATTGCTTAAGCTAAGAGTACCTATGTTTTTTATTTGTTTTCTTAACATATATGATTTATGAACATTTAAATACAGAAGTTGATTTGTGTTATTAAAATAAAATGTTTAAAGAAATAATTTGTTGATTTACCATGTATAATATTGTTTTCATTATCAACTCCTTTCTCTTGTTACTTTCGACCCACAACCTGTTACTTTCAACCTGCCTATGTGGTCGAAAGTAACAACTAACGATTTTTTTTTAAATTTCTGTTATTCATATAAAACACACCACAATATAAAAAAATAATTACTAGGATAAAGTGCATAATAGTATATTAAACAACGCATTTCATATGGCGCTCTGTTATGACAAGAGTCCAAATTTAAAAAACGAATCGCGTAGCGATGAGTTTTTTAAAGGACGAATGTCATAACAGCCATATGAAATAAGTTGTTTATAATACTTTTTATATTTTGCTATTTTATTACTTTTTTAAATAAATTTAAATTTTGTATTTTATTTTAGTTCTTTTTAAATGAGTTGGTAGCAAACAAACAAACAAAGTTTTCCTTGTTTGTTACTAGGTTACCTTCGTGATGTTTATTTATTTGACGTATCATACTATCCAATGCTACCAACCGCATGCAGGAAAAGTTTCCAAAGTTGAGTGCTTTAATGAAACATTATAGTACTCATTTGGGTGTCATAATGAAAAATATTATAAGTGCAAATTATAAAAACTGAATTTATACGTAGTTATATTCATTTACTTATTACAGTAACACCCATCTAGAAATCAAGGTAATAGTAGAAAGTGTTACGTTTGTACCCGACTCCTTCACTAAAAGTGGGTACTTCAGCTGCAGCCTATTTTCTATACTACTGTTATGGAAAATAGTGCCGTATAAATGCCAAAAATTTAACATTTAATGAAAAAACATTACTATTTAATCTTTTATATGGTTTAAAGACAAACGTTTATCTAAGAGTGTTGATGAGACCATTGAGTTATATATATATATATATATATAACCTATTAGTTGAGGAAATAAAGCACTGTACCTCAGAAATTTGTAAAGTAAGATGCAAATAGAGTGCGGTTTTTTGCATTCGATTCGTTAGAACGTAAGGAAAATTTGTCGCTATTTTTCATAACGTAAAAATGGAATTTTGCATTTCGAACAGAAAAAAGATAGAAAAATTACAACTCTGTAAATATTGCTGGAAGTGGGTTCAATTTTTATATTCGGGAATTTTTGAGGTCGCTGAACATGAATATCATTATGCCAAAAGTCTCCGATAACGAAACTCTCCGAGGCACCTGGTGCCCAGGGTGTATGGTATTGAGCTCAGGGTACATGATATTTAAATTTTCTTCTGGATTATTATGCCAATTCTATACAAAAACAGTGCACACTTGGTACTCGGGGGCTTTTGGGGTCGCCAAACATGTATATCATGGTGCCGAAAGTCTCCGAAATAACTGGTGGCCAGGGTGGAAGGTACCTATCTCTTCTTCTGAAATTTTATGAAAATTTGTTACAAAATTAATCAAAACTTGTTATTCGTGGTTTTTGAGGTCGTTATACATAAATTTTTGTAAGATGTGTGGAAAATATTTTTTTTAAATCCCAGTTATATTTAAAAGTCGGTATTTTCTAGCACATTAAAATCACTATGAAATAAATTCACTTTAATTTATTCACACAATAACTATAGTTAAATATTTGCAATAGAGTACCTATATACTGTAAAACTGGACGAGAAACTTTCTTATTGCGTAAAGTCCGTTAGGTATCTACTCAGTGCTACCAATAGCCAGTTCGGTAAATTTAAAATTCAAGATTTAAAATACGATACGAATAAATAACGAAGTCGGTTAAAAAAGAAAATAATTTTCTTACCAATTCTTAGCTTTCGACAACTAGATCGGTTGTCGTTTTCAGAGATAAAATTTCTAACATATACTTCTTAATGCAAAGCTTGGTTTTTAAACTTTGAAGTTATACTTCTATTCATGTACTCGGTAGAAAAGATTTGTGTACAGTTACATGGAAAAAATCATTACATATGTAACTGCTAGGTATGATTTTCTTAAAAGGAAAACCTCGTGACCTTGATATATTCAGATTAGTTTTAGGATAGGACGGATCGCAATGCGGTTTTTTCCATTTGCTTTCAAAAATTATTTATACCATTCCTACCTACTTTCTACTTAGTACAAACCGGAAGTTGCATAGCTGCAGCCAAAAATGCTTTCAAAAAATGCAATTTTTGAGAGATTTTTTGGCAAATTTAATAACTTTGAAAATAAGAGTCAGAATTGGCCAAAGTTAGGTAACCAGGGCGTTTTGAGGTCGCTTATCACGATTATGATGTGTAAATTGACCCCCCGAACACCTGGAGCTCAGGAACGTCGACGAACGTCATATCCGGGGGACTATCCCGAACTTCATGCTAGGAAGGAGAGAAAATCGAGACTACAAGGATTTTTGGGTCGCTGAATTCAAATATGGCTCCAGCGAACACCCCACGGACACCTGGTGCGCCCTAACCTGGATGCGAACGTCATCTTCAAGAATTTTCCTGGAAATAGCGACAAAAACGAACCGAAAATCATTATGGGGGCATTTTGTGTGCGCTGAATCCGAATTTCATGTGGAAAACGACACCCCGAACACCTGGTGCGCCCTAACCTGGCTCTGAAAGTCATCCTCGAGGTTTTCCCAGACACAACTGAAAAAGACGAACCGACAATCGTTACGTGAGGTTTCTTGGGGCGCTGAAGTCAAATATGGCACCGGCGAACATCCCACGGACACCTGGTGCGCCCTAACCTGGCTCTGGACGTCATCACCGAAATTTTTCCAGGTTAGGGCGCACCAATTGTCCGTGGGGTGTTCGCCGATGTCATATTTAAATTCAGCGCCCCAAGAAACCTCACGTAACGATTGTCGGTTCGTCTTTTTCAATTGCGTGTCTGGAAAAACTTCGCTGATGACGTCCAGAGCCAGGTTAGGGCGCACCAGGTGTCCGTGGGATGTTCGCCGGTGCCATATTTGACTTCAGCGCCCCAAGAAACCTCCAGTAACGATTGTCGGTTCCTATTTATCAGTTGTGTCTGGGAAAACCTCGGGGATGACTTTCAGAGCCAGGTTAGGGCGCACCAGGTGTTCGGGGGATCGTTTTTCACATGAAATTCGGATTCAGCGCACACAAGATGCCCCCATAATGACTTTCGGTTCGTTTTTTTCGCTATTTCCAGGAAAATTCTTAAAGATGACGTTCGCATCCAGGTTAGGGCGCACCAGGTGTCCGTGGGGTGTTCGCTGGAGCCATATTTGAATTTAGCGACCCAAAAAACCCCGTGGTCTCGATTTTCTCTCCTTCCTCGCATGAAGTTCGGGATAGTCCCCCGGAGATGACGTTCGTCGATGTTCCTGAGCTCCAGGTGTTCGGGGGGTCAATTTGAACATCATAATCGTGATCAGCGACCTCAAAACCCTCTGGTTACCTAACTTGGGCCAATTCTGACTCTTATTCACAAAGTTATTGAATTTGTCAAAAAAACTTCTCAAAAAATGCATTTTTTGAAAGCATTTTTGGCTGCAGCAATGCAACTTTCGGTTTGTACTAAGTAGAAAGTAGGTAGGAATGGTATAAATAATTTTTGAAAGCAAATGCAAAAAACTGCTTTCCGATCCGTCCTATCCTAAAAGATTTCCTATATTTGACCTTTTTAGTGCTTCGATCATTGCCTCGACTAATATGAGGATATGAAATCCAGAACTACAAGACAAGAATAAAATACTAACAGATATCATGAGTTCTATTACAACATTTTCAAGTGTCTGATAGTTGACATTGAAAAGAAAAAAATTCAACAACATTCAGGATCATATGAAACAACATACTACCTACAATTTCATTCTTGACAAGTAAACGACAGGAATTAAGGCAGTGGTATCAGATTTAGAAATTCGCTTTACAGGCGCTTATACATTGGATTGTTTAAGGGTGTCAACTTCAACTACAAACCTGATTTTGCTAATCTAACGGAAAATATTCAGACGCAATGCTCACACAAATATTACTAAAAAGTTACTTAGAATGATTTTCAGTTTTATGTTTTTCCTTATAATAAAACAAAAATACTACATAAGTTTGTACGAACTATGCTGTTTTATTTACGATTTCAAGAAGTAGGTAAATTAATAAATCGCACTGAGTGTCGTCAGTGAAAAGTCGATCTTGGGTTTAAACAGGTTGGAGCCCTAATATAAGTATTAGTCCATTGAAATGTTACAATTTAAGGACCGAATAATGCATTTATTAGAGGACGCAATCTTATTTTTGTAAAAATTTTCTCTTTTTTGTTTATAACTTCTTTAATTGTTAATTTAGGTCAAAAAGTGATATTAACATATTTGTAGACAAAATATTTTGCTACAAATTATGTCTATATAAATTTTTTATAAGACGCATAGTTTCCGAGATATCGCGAAAAAAGCGTTTTCCCCCTTTTTTCCAAGATGGCGGCAGGGGGACAAGGGTGGCGACCCCCCAAACCCAAAGTTAACCTTCTATTGACCCCCCAAACATGTCCCAAAAATAAAATTGTGTCCTCTAAAAAATGCAAAGATCATGTAACATTTCAATGGACTATATACATATTCAATGACCAAGCGCTAAGCGGTTTATAGTGCTATCGACTAATCTAATTGACGATAGATGGAGATTGTAGGTTTAATCTTAACGGATGTAATTTTTCCTGAATAACTGATTAACCAAGAAGACATAATGAAAAAAATGTACCTAAACTTTCACTAAATATCACAGAAAAAGATTTTATTAATATTTTTTTAACCATAATAATCAAGTACCTAGTGATTTACTGTTCTTTTTATTATTTGATATTCCTTTAGATTTAAAAATACATTCAATTAAAACTAAAATATTTACAAACGATAAAACTGGCAGGAGCGCACGAATCTATGTAATCTTGAACTTATTTATGCGTAAAATTAATATTGTGCACCGTGCCTGTAAAAATGTAGATTTCATTACGATGAACATTCGCTCCAGTTTTCTAAAACAGGTTAGGCTCCGTAATGGCTGGATATTTTATTGCTCGAGAAAGAATGCGACTGAATGATACATTATAAAATCAATAAAACAAACATAAAAAGAAATTTCATTTATTTACATTTCTTTTAATCGATATAACAAATAACAGTGCAAACTAATGGTTTTATTATTTTTTTTATTTCAAATTATCAAAATGGAGGGTCGCATTATATGGATGATACTTAGTAATTGATCTAGTTAATTAAGCAAAAGCATTAAAGCATGAAAATTAACAATAAAAAACAAAAGTATCATTTAAATATACAACACCAATGAACAATAAAAACGGAAAAATTGACGAATATTTTGTTCGTTACATTGCGATTAACTACTTGTGGTCAAGTCAATGACCATTTCGGGGTGAAACGTTAAAACTTCGATGCGGAAAGCGCACATATGCGGCTTTGCTATGTCAAGCTATATGCGGAGAGCGCGCTTGAGCGTCCTGGGTCTTATAAGTTTAAATGAATTAATACAATATCTCGCACTTATCACTAGGTTTTAAAATTTTGGCCGCATATTTCTAAGTATGTAATAAAGATTTCTACATTGTTCGTTTCTTAAATAAGTACACCGCTCCTAGATGGCGTCGGTGTGCATGTAGTTTACAGGTAGTTTACAAAATACTAAAGTTTCAAACCTAATTTGACGTTTATTTCTACTCTTTGCTAGTTACTGCTAATTAGTTGTGTTTTATTTGTGGTTTGTGCTATTTTTTTGTGTTTTTTCGTTAAAATGGATAATATAAATTCACCAGGACCCTCAGGGTATACAAAGAAACGTAAAATTATTGTTAAAAATCCTAAAAATCTTACTGTTGACGAAATGATGGAATTTTTATATAATTCAGATGTAGATCTTTCCGAAAGTGAAGAATTAGTGGAACAGCATGAAACGGATGAATGTAAGTCTAAAAATCCAAATGTTTCTTTATTTGTTCATGATTATTATTTTTGTTATATTAGCCGATGTTGAAGAGATTACTGAAAGATCTCCAACCAGGACTTCTCAGTTTGATGAACTTCCATTATTAGCTGATGTAGTTGACGTACTAGGTAATGATGACAATAAGTGGCATGACCTAATTGGAGAAATGAAAGATTTTGAATTTAGTGGTGAAAACAAATTATTGATAAATCCGCCGGAAAGTGGACATCCATATGACTGGTTTAAAATGTTAATTACGGATGAGTTCCTTGAAAATATAATTTCACAATCAAATTTGTATGCTATTGATGTTCTGGCAACGGGTACGGGAAAAAAGCGTGCTAGAATCGCAGAGTGGAAAGACCTAACTCTTCCTGAATTTCGTGTATTTTTGGGATTAACTTTGCATATGGGAACGATACACATGAGTAGGATACAAGATTATTGGAAACGACACAGGCTTTTCTCTAGCTGTTTTTCAAATTACATGAGTCGTGACCGGTACTTAGTTATTCTTCGCTGTTTACATTTTTGTCAAAACCCAGAGGCTGACGATCCACCACCCGAAGATAGACTGTATAAGATCAGACCCGTATTAGAGTATTTTAAAAATAGGATGAACCAGATATATTATCCAGGCAAACACCTATCGTTAGATGAATCGATGGTCCTATGGAAAGGTCGGTTAATTTTTAGACAATATATTAAAAATAAGCGACATAAATATGGTCTGAAATTATATGTAATAGCAGAACCAAACGGGATTGTATTAGATTTCGCTGTATACGCTGGCCAACTTGATGTACTAAGTGGCAAAGGCCACGTACAAACAGTGGTCATGTACCTCATGCGTGACATGCTGAATCGCGGTCATTCCTTGTACATGGACAATTTCTATAACAGTTATAGTTTAGCTGTTGCGTTACTAAAACAAAAGACATTTTGTACAGGTACTATTCGTGCTGATAGAGCAGGGTCTCCAAAAGAAGTTATAGTGGCCAAATTAAGAAAAGGTGAAAACAAAGTACAATTTTTGAATGGTGTAGTGATTGGGAAATGGCGAGATAAACGATATGTTATATATATTTCCAGCGAATACAAAGGTGAGATGGTTGGGGTTGAAAATAGGCGAAAACAGATGATACAGAAACCTTTGCCGATAGTCCAGTACAATAAGTATATGATGGGAGTGGATCGTCAAGATCAATTTACGCAATATTATCCAGTGTTGCGAAAAACTTTACGGTGGTATAAGAAACTGGCTATTCACGTCATTCATCTTTTATTAGTGAATGCTTACTTACTGTGTAGAAAATATGGTACTAGACCCAATTTAACTTTCTATGACTTTCGACTGGCAGTTATTGAAAAATTATTGCCGGAAAAAGTGGTTGAACCTACCCGAAAAGTTTCTCAACATTTACCATCCAAAATAGACATCACAAATGAAAAAGGAAAAACTCTTAGAAAAAAGTGTCGTGTCTGTTGTAAAAAAAAAAATGGCCCTTGGTAAGCCAGGCGCATCAGTAGATTTATATTAATTAATTATATTAAAAGTATACGTTTTAGAAAAAAATGTTTTAGATAAAAGTTGTAGGTCTCTTTAACACAAACAAAAAAGTCCCCTAACATTTTTTTGTACAGGGTGAAGTAAAAAAGTTACGAATTTTTTTCCATTTTGATTTGATGTCACGCCCAAACGGCCTTACCGATTTGGCCCATTAACGAACTCGACCGAGATTTTGGGACGATTGATTTTTGTACCAAATTTCATTTCGATCCGTTAAGAAATGCGACCGCTATCGTGTCCACAGATTTCGTTATATCGGAACTATACATACATACATACATACATATATATATACATATATATATATATAAACTTTTGAACGGAAGGTGTTTTTGAGGTCAGGGGGACCTAAAACGAAAAACTGTAGTGAAATTTTCCCGAAGTCGTGACCTGCGAACCAGCTGAATAGTAGATATAAATCTACTAAAAATTAGAAAGGACACACTTTATCATTGTTCCACATGTCCACAGAAACCAGGGTTATGCCTTGAGCCATGTTTTCAAGAATACCATAAGAATACGGCAAATTAAGTTTTTGTATGTTTTTTTTCTTGTTTTTTGTACGGTTGGTGATTTTATTGTCAATTTTTTAATTTTTGGTCACAGATACATCTAAATAAACAATTGTTGTTGATAATTGCTATTGTTTTACTTGTTGACTTCCTAATGAAAAATAAAAAATAATCAAACCGCAATTGAAAACTCTAGACGCACAAGTGCGCTTTCCGCATATAAACAATAAAATTTCGAAATGTGCGGAGAGCGCTCATGTGCGTCTTACAAAAAATACATGAAAAACTCACCAATCATTGTCTGATTATGATCAAGGCACCGTTTTGTAAGAAATAAGGAAGCTTTTGTTACGATTAAGATTAAATAAAAATTCCGCATTGTGCGAATCCAATTATATTTCTAACGCAGTGAAAGTGTTACAAATGTGTTACTTCCGTGGCTAGTTCGTAGGTTACCTTTTAAGAGTATTACCACTCTCCTTAAAATATGTAATTAATGGCGCCAAAGTACAAACTCCACAAATTATTAGTTAAGAGGCCAGAGGGCAATTTCGTGGCCGATCAAAGTCTACGGACTTTCAAGGTATATTCTTATGTATTTCGACTCGCTGATTCCGAATTTTGAACATGCTCACTCACCCGAAGTGACGGAAATTTGATATAAATATTTTGGGTTACAAGTTAAATTTATTGTAAACATTAATATTTTTCATTTTAGAGCACTGTTCCTATAAATTTAAGGACATTTACACGAATAATTGTATATCAATTGGTTATACATTAAAGATTTAGTGGCTTACAAATTATATCCCATTTTTTCACGAGAAAAGTCTTTTCCAAATTATTGTAACTTCTTTATAAACAATTGCTATTTTTTCTCTAAGCGGTTTTATTTGGAAACTAGATCATTTTCCTTTAATTTGAGTGATTGGAAAGTTATTTGAATTAAAATAAAGCCGAGTTATATGCGAAAAATCTCCGAGATAATCTATCTATCTATCTATATCTATCTATACATATAATAAAACTGTAGAAATGTATACCTATGTTTGTGCGCGCATCACATGAAAACTACTGATCCGATTCGAATGCGGTTTTTACAGATGTATTTGTCTTCTTTCAACTTAACATCTGGTGTATAAAGATTTCTCTCCCATTCCTTAAATGTGGTGGGGTAAGAAATTTTTAAACAACAATCACACGCTACGCGAACAACGTTGCGAGTGCAACTAGTTTTGAAATAATTTGCTGATAAACATTGGAATGGATTATTTCTTTTAAGTTTAAGAATCGATTGACGGTTGTTAGATATTAATATTTAATGTAGATTATCTTTTACAGCTTTTAAAACAATTAAATTGTTTATTAAATTTTCCGGTTACTTCGGGAGAACGAGCAAGTTCAAAAATCGTATTCAGCGGGTCAAAATACATAAGAATTGAGACTCCATGGACCGTGATCGGTCACAAAATCGCCCAATCCGCTAGACTATATACTCAAACACCCATTTTTTATGATTTATTACAAATTTAATTATCTCAAAAACAAATTATTTGAACATAAACTATTAAAAACTTGAATATTAGACCAAAAGAAAACAAAATATCTTAATTATAGAAATAATTATTCTCTTATCTCTTTAATGAAAGTTTTTTAAATCTTTTGAATTGACTAGTATGTAACGGTATCTATGCTATAGAGATGTTTTTTGAAGTTATACTTCTATTCGTGCACTCGGCGGAATAAATTTGTGTGAGGTTAAATATAAAAATCATTACATATGTAATGGTGTGAGTAAGAGAGAGACAGAAACACGTATAAGGTATATTGGTCGGTTAAAACAAAGATAAAATATTTACCACATGTTATTAGTCTTAACTATAAGTCATTTGTATACAGTTTTAACAGTTAGTACATTGAAAAGAGATAGATATACAAAAAATAGTCTGAGCTAATATTATTGTATAAGTGACGCATCACATTGTGTTTGACAGATTATTTTATTATTCTGTCATGTAAGTTAACATATTAAATTTGGTGTTTTATATTAATAATATTAATAATAATATTCAGTAATGAGTATTGTATTGGGCGCATCAGAATTACACTACAAATGAAAATTTTACCTGATTTTTAAGACTTAAGGTGCCATTTCATGGTGACGCTTGACGCCAGCGTTTAGCGTCAAATTTAATTGCGCTCCACAATTTTGATCAGAATGCCACCTGGGTGAGAAGCAACGTCAATTTCTACTGGCGTCAAGCGTCAAGCGACAATGAGAAAATTTATTAGCGCCAAACAAGTAACAAAAATTGAAACTCGACTAATCGATCTATTTTATTTTTTAACCTCAGCAACAGTCATACTGAAAGTATAAAAAAATTATTTTATATAAAATATTTGTGAAAAAAATTATTTTACAAAACATTATAAGAAAAGAAATGTCTGCGACTTATAAATATCAAGTGGGGATTCATCAGTGCCGAGAAATAATTCGACAATCCGAAATTCATAAAATGAGACGAAAGATAATTTTATTTGCTCTCATTTGTAATGAAAAGTATTTACAATTAAGAAAAAAAAAGTGAGAGGTGTCAAGGGACGCCCGGATGGAACGAAGTTCCTTTCGATTAATTAGTGAAGGAATTGTTATAATTTTTGTTTAAGTTATAAAATAAAAGTTCGTTTATTTTAATTTTAGTAATAATTGGCTTGTGGTAACTGAAGGAGGAAACATAAGTTTGGGATTCTATTTTATTAAAATGTCTTAAAAAAACTGCATCGATTTATTAGGATTAGTGTTTATTCAAGCCAATTATTCGTTTCTACGGTATTTTCTTTTTAATGTACATTTTCTTTTTAATTTAAATTAGTTTTTATTGTGTTTATGCTTTCTTTTGAATTCTTGTATTTTTTAATATTTTATGGTATTTTTATTGTATGTATGAATTTTAAATTCTGTAACTTTTTAAATAATATTTATAGGACTTATTTTTTTTTTCACAGTATTTTCTTTTTAATTTAAATTAGTGTCTTTTTAAGTGTACTTTTATTCATATTTAGGTATATTAGGGTTTACTATTTAAATAAAGATCTATATATCTATCTATCTATCTATGAGAACGAGAGAGAGACAGACAGACAGAGAAACATGCGCACGCCGGCGCCGCACGGCTTAAAAGTGTCGTGACAACTTTTCGTCTGATTTTTTTCCGTCTAGTCTCCTTCGCAACGCGAGATAAGGAACTAGACGTTCCACAAACAGTATACTAAAAAACGTTTTTGGGTTCAGCCGATATTTAAATTACGACATGAGCATGGATTTTTCGATGCCGTCTTTCTCACACTTTTATCATTTTCTGATAAGTTGGAAAATTAGGCAATCAGCTGTTATGTTCGTATTGTCACAAATTACTGTATTATTACGTCTGTAAAGCTAGAAAGGTCAAGTCGGCAGAATCACTCGTTTTATATATCAAAATTGAGTGTTTATTTAGTGCTAATTTAGTGCTGATAACAGATATTTGGTGCTGTGATAGGGGGACTAAAAATGAGAACACTGCTAACTTTTCATTAAGCTAGCAGTGTACCATTCGTGACCGCGCTATGATACAGTTGGACCGAGAGGCGAAGACGTCACCATTTAGTGCTCAATTAGTGCTGCCAGTACAGAAAAAGATTTTTGAAAAATAATTTTTTTTTCAAAGCAACTACTGCTAGTATAACGACTCCAGCAGTCTCAAGAGCGAGGAGAGTACTCTAAAACGGAAACTAATGGAATTGAAAGACGTCACCATTTAGTGCTCAATTAGTGCTGTCAGTACGGTGAATGATTTTTGAAAAATAATTTTTTTTTTTTTTAAATCAACTACTGCTAGTATAACTACGCTAGCAGCCTTAAGAGCTAGAAAGAGACTTTAAAACGGAAACTAATGGAATTGAAAGACGTTACTATTTAGTGCTGAAATAGTGCTGTCGTTGTGGTAAAGAAGTTTTGAGCGAAAAGAAGACTATATATGGCAATAATTAGATATTTAAACGTAATAACTAATCCTTTTTTACACTAATATCTGTGTGACCTCCATAATGTTTTTGTTGAAGTTTTAGTCTTAGTGAGAGTAATTCTATCTCGAATTAGATTATCATTTTAGTTGAATCAACAAATTTTTATATTTGATTTAGATTTTTGATTTCTTAATTTGAATAACTTTCGTCAATGAAGACCAATTATTTACGTATGTCAAGATCAATTTTTCTTAGCTAGAGATAATAATTGTTTAAAGTCAAGTGTTTTTTCTTCGCGATGAGAATTTACTCACTTTAATCACGAAAAAGTTACCTCGTAAGCAATATAGTTGTTGTAGGTGAACAGCGCCACCTATTCCAGCTGAGAAAAAAGTTTTCTTTTCTTTAGAAAAGTTTTTTTTTAATATTTGATATTGATTAAACTATCCCAATAGAATTGCAAAGTTCTGACTGATAATCGCTTAACTGAGTCAAATCTTAAAACGAAGTTTTTATCACTTCCCTTTTAGTTTTAGTTATTGCGAGTCCACTGCACTGTCAACATTTTTTATCCTTGTTGATTAAAGAAAAAAATGATTTGCCCTATTATTTTATATGTTGATGAGCATAGCATGTTTTCTGAAAATTTGTCCTTGAACGAAAACTGTCAATAAAATTTATTGACTTGAGTCTTGTGGTTCGAAATAATTTGTTTAATTTTCTACGTGCAAAACAAACCATTTTGAAGATTAATTTTCATTTTATTTAAATTTTTAGATTTTTTATTATTTCCTCGAAAATGTCATTCGATAAAAAAATTGAAATTTAAATTTTTTTTTTTTGAGTATTCTACTTCTGATTAACTTTAAAAGAGGAAAACTTAGAAAAACGGTTGACCGTACAGGCCATCCCTGCAACTTCCCGCTAATTCCATACTTCGACGGCCTAGACGCTTAAAATTGCACTTATGATGTTTTTGAGCTCTTCGAGTTCAAACATACAATTTCTGTATTATTTTGAGCTCTCTGAGCTCAAATAAATATCTTTCATATTGTAACGGGATAACCGTAAAGGAAGGGACCTTAATTTGAAAGATTGTTATTGACAGTTGATTTTTAGAAACTTCTAAAAACACTGACTAGATTAAATAATGTTTCTAGAAAATTCTAGAAACTTCTAAACACACTGACTAGATTAAATAAAGTTGTATATAAGGGGATGTATGGGCAGTTAACGTCAGTTCAAGTTCAAATATTCACAAGAGTTCATTGTATTGTCAAGTAGTTAGACGTTATCCAGCAGAGTTCAGTGTATCTTAACAATTTTGTAAATAAATTGTGTAAAAGTCCCCATAAGTGTTTCAAATTGGTGTCAGGTGTCGGGTGAAGATACAAGAATGCCTGGAAAAAAAGATAAATGAACTATTGGTGACTGAGCTCAGAAGAGAGCTCGAAGAATTAGAGTTGGAAACTACTGGGAGCAAATCCGTGTTGAGAAGACTCCGTGAATACTACGTAAATAATAATTTGGATCCTGACGTTGTGGAGTTCGAAGACCCAGTTCAAAAAGAAAATTCTGAACTAACTCAACAAGTTTCCCAGCTGCAAGAAGAACAAACTCAACAACTTTCCCGGCTACAAGAAGAACAATCACAACAACTGACCCAGTTGTCCAGCCAGATAAACAGCCAGCGCGAAGATATGTCCCAGCTGTCGCAACGAATGACGAACCAGCAAGAGGAGCTTTCCAGTCAGATGAAGAGCCAGCGCGAAGATATGTCCCAGCTGTCACAACGAATGACAAGCCAGCAAGAAGAGCTATCCAGTCAGATGAAGAGCCAGCAAGAGGAGATATCCAGTCAGATGAAGAGCCAGCGCGAAGATATGTCCCAGCTATCACAACGAATGACGAACCAACAAGAGTAGCTATCCAGTCAGATGAAGAGCCAGCGCGAAAATATATCCCAGCTATCACAACGGATGACTACCCTACCAGAAGAGTTATCCAGTTCGTTCTCCCAGCAAATATCGCATTTGCGCTCCGAAATGTACACTCTTCGTGACGAACAAAATCAGCAAGTGTCCAGCTTGCGAGACGAGCAAAACCAAATCAACCAGCAAATGCAGTCCGAAATAAGGAAGCTTCAACAAGAACTGGAAGCTTGTCGCCGAAACCAAATCATCCGCCACAGCGACGGAAATGCAGAAAGGAGGGAAACCGGCCACGTAGACGTCGAACGACGAGGAAATGGAGAGGCGGCCAAGGTACGAATGACGATAAAACCTCCGACCTTCGACGGGATGACTTCCTGGTCAAATTACCTAAAACAATTTGACGCAGGGGCCAGAGCGAATGGATGGTCACCCCAGGAGAAGGCATTGTTCCTAACCATGGCTCTGCGAGGCGAGGCTTTAGACGTCCTGCATGTATTGACACCGGATGAGGTTGACAATTTTGAGCTATTGGTGAATCGTTTAGAGATGCGTTATGGTCAAAGTCATCTAGAACCGGTAGACCGAGTGCAGTTGAAAAGCCGGAAGCAGAAAAATGGAGAGACTATCCAGGAGTTTGAGGCGGAAGTGACAAGAATGGTACGACTTGCGTATTCCAATGCAGCGGAGGATTTCCTGGAGTGCCTAGCAGTCCAAACTTTCACCGATGGTCTTCAAAACGTCAAGTTGCAGCGCGCTGTACGGTTGGAGCGGCCGAAGACTCTTGTGGACGCCTTGACCATTGCCCTGGAGTTCGATACGGCGACGGAGGCCTCACATGCAGCTGCTCAACTAATGGAAGACACTGGTAACTTCGACCATGCCGTTTATGCCGTCAGCGAAGTCGAAGCGGTAGTGGAGAGGTTAATGAAGTTTTCTTCAAAAAGAAGGCGCCCAATGAGGTTCTGGAACTGCGGAGAACTAGGCCATATAAGAAATACTTGCCCCCATTGTACCCGAGTGAAGCAGAACGAGGAAAAACTTGCCTTAGTTAAGGTTTTGCCAGAAGACGAGAGCTCTATGCTGGAGGAGCAACAAGAAAACGATCCCGTTCTGAGAAAGATTCGAGAGTGGAAGAGAATAGACCGTCGTCCGTTGTGGAGAGAGATATCCCCATCCTCTCCTGCTTTAAAAGCATACTGGTCCCAATGGAACTTTTTAATTTTGGACGGTGGGCTCGTTAAAAGACTTGTAGAAAATTCCGAGGGCACAGAAACAAGGAAACAATTAGTGGTTCCAAGAAATGCTGTACCAGAAATGTTAAAACAGACGCATAATGATAGTTCTGGAGGACATCTGGGTATCACGAAAACGCTGCAAAAGATCCGAGATAGATTTTACTGGATAAATTGCAGTAATGATGTTAAAGATTGGTGTCCTAAATGCACTACATGTACTGCCAGTAACGGTCCGCACCGAAAACCGAAGGCGAAAATGCAGCAATACCCGGTTGGAAGTCCTTTTGAAAGAATCGCAGTAGATGTTTTGGGGCCACTTCCACAGACCGATGAAGGAAACAAATACATCTTTGTTGTAATGGACTACTTCACTAAATGGGTTGAAGCCTATGCAGTTCCCAATCAGGAAGCCATCACTTTAGCTGATATATTAGTTGAAGAATTCGTAAGCTGATTTGGGGTACCACTAGAATTACATTCAGACCAAGGGAGAAATTTTGAGAGCAAGCTGTTTCAAGAAGTTTGCCAAAGATTAGGCATCCATAAAACGAGAACCACAGCGATGCACCCTCAGTCTGATGGAATGGTGGAACGAATGAACCGGACTAAAACCAACTATCTGTCAAAAGTGGTGTCAGAATGTCAGAGGGATTGGGATCAACATATTACACTATTTCTAATGGCAATTTGATCGGCCATTAACGAATCAACTGGCCAAACGCCTGCGAAGGTCCTGTTCGGTAGAGAAATGAGGCTACCATGTGACTTAGTGTTTGGTTGTAAACCTGGTGAAGGAATGGCCCGTTAACAATATGTCGCCGATCCTCAGAATCGAATGGAGAATATACACAACCTGGTGCGTGGAAAACTTCAATTATCTAGTGATCGGATGAAGAGGTACTATGACACGCGGACAATGGAAAAGAGTTACCAAGTTGGAGATTTAGTCTGGCTCTATAACCCCCGACGACGTCGAGGTGTTTGTCCCAAATTACAGAAGAACTGGGAAGGTCCATACACCATCAAGAAGAAGATTAACGATGTCATTTATCGGATCGTGAAAATTCCCATAGGGAAACCCGTCGTGGTCCATCATGATCGATTGGCGCCTTACCAGGGAAACCACAGTGGAGATGTGCAGCAGCTCCAAGAAGATGGTTTGGCTGGCTCAGGGAGTGTGCGGGATTCCGATTTAGGAAATACCATTCCAGGAGGAATGAATCTAAGGAGGGGGCAGTGTAACGGGATAACCGTAAAGGAAGGGACTTTAATTTGAAAGATTTTTATTGACAGTTGATTTTTAGAAACTTCTAAAAACACTGACTAGATTAAATAATGTTTCTAGAAAATTCTAGAAACTTCTAAACACACTGACTAGATTAAATAAAGTTGTATATAAGGGGATGTATGGGCAGTTAACGTCAGTTCAAGTTCAAATATTCACAAGAGTTCATTGTATTTTCAAGTAGTCAGACGTTATCCAGCAGAGTTCAGTGTATCTTAACAATTTTGTAAATAAATTGTGTAAAAGTCCCCATAAGTGTTTCAATATGCATCAATTCCATGAGTTCCCGTTTTAGAGTCTCCTTCTAGCTTTTAAGACTGCTGACGTCGTTATATTAGTAGTAGTTGCTTTGAAAAAGAATAAAAACAATTTATTTTTCAAAAATCCTTTGCTGTACAGGCAGCACTAATTCAACAATAAATAGTGACGTCTTTTAATTCCGTTAGTTTCCGTTTTAAAGTCTTCTTCTAGCTCTCAAGACTGCTGGCGTCGTTATATTAGCAGTAGTTGCTTTGAAAAAATAAAATAAAAAGAAATTTATTTTTCAAAAACCCTTTGCTCTACTGGCAGCACTAATTGAGCAGTAAATGGTGAAGTCCTTTAAATCCATTAGTTTCCAATTAGAGTCTCCTCCTCGCTCTTGAGAATGCTGGAGTCGTCATACTAGCAGTAGTTAATTTAAAAATAAATAAAAAAAAATTATTATTTAAAACTCCTTTACTACAAAGACAGCACTATTTCAGCACTAAATAGTAACGTCTTTCAATTCCATTAGTTTCCGTTTTAAAGTCTCTTTCTAGCTCTTAAGGCTGCTAGCGTAGTTATACTAGCAGTACCTAGTTGCTTTGAAAAAAAAAATAAAAAAAACATTTTTTAAAATTTTTTTGCTGTAGATACTGGCAGCACTAATTGAGCACTAAATGGTGACATCTTCGCCTCTCGCTTTAACTGTATCATAGCGCGGTCACGAATGATACACTGCTAGCTTAATGAAAAGTTAGCAGTGTTCTAATTTTTAGTCCCCCTATCACAGCACCAAATATCTGTTATCAGCACTAAATTAGCACTAAATGAGCACTAAATTTTAAAATATAAAACGAGTGATTCTGCCGACTTGACCTTTCTAGCTTTACAGACGTTGTATTATTTTCAAACTCCCTCTAATATCGATTATTCAGTTCGATATTTTTCAGCGTCAAATAAATAAAGCTGAAATATTTTTAGCTTTATCGCTGCTTCTTATCCAAGTGGCGTTCTGATCAAAATTGTATAGTGCAATTAAATTTGACGCTAAACGCTAGCGTTAAGCGTCACCATGAAATGGCACCTTTAAGGGAATAGTGAAAAGTCCAAACTCTGTCAGGAACAATAATGTTTACTCGTATTAAGTATTAAGGATTTAAATATTTAATACCTAAAGAGTTTTTAAAACTGATATTAGGGTAAGTTTAGGAAGGAAAAAGTAGTAAATTGTTTCTTAGTTTAGTGAATGTAATGTTTAGTGAAAAAGGAAATGAGTTAATTGTGTTGAATAATTTTAAGATTTCCAAAGCTAATTCTAGCGTGTGTGGAAAAATTCAATGAATATGTTGTAACGCTAAATGTACAGCTAAAGTACTAGTAGAGGTCAAAGGAAAACACAATCATGGTTTTAAATAGAAATTTGCCAGAAATGCAGCAACGAAAGCAATTTGTGATCAAGCTTAGAAACCATGAAAATTAATAATTCGAGAATTGCAATTAAATAATTTTGCGGAGAACATAATCTCAGATAATATTAATCAAATAAGACAAAATATTCATGTGGCAAAAAGAAAAATTTTGCCAATATTACCAATACTGTTCATGAAATACATCTTAGTAGAAATCGCGGGGAAGAGTTTCTTATGGTGGCATATCAGGCAAGTTAAGAAAATTAATCCGAAAACTAATTTTTTAAAAACTTTATTTTTACAATAGAACGAAGTGAACGATTTCAAATGCAAACAGAGAATAAAAAATTATTATAAAATACAGAAACAAAGAATGCGGATTTGCTGAATTTACATTATTTATAAAGAAACATTTTTTTAAATCACTATTTTTTTTTTCTTTTCGATATAAAAAAAATTGTTTTATTTAATTTTTCATTGTTTATTTAATAAACAATTTGTTATAAACAAATAAATTTTTACCTTATTTTTTTTCTAATTCTACTTACTGTCACAAAAAAGAGACATGACAGTTTTTTTTACTATTTTTTAATTTTTAATATACGGTCTCTGTAATTTCGTCATTCTTATTTGGTTTTTCATCCTTACAATTATTATAATTTATTAACTAATGGAGATACGATAAAAATTCTTAAAACTTATTTATTCTCCATTAGGCAAAATTTGCAATGGATTTTCACAAATAAAACAACTCACTTTCGGATTCATTTTTACGAATAATTCACGTCAATAGCAAAATTCACAATATTATATTTATTGAATGAAACGCAAAACTTGGAAGTAGACTTGAGACTGAAATAGTTTATTAAAAACAAAATTTAAAAAAAAAATAAAAAACAAACAAACTCATGTTTATTAAATAAACAATGAAAAATTAAATAAAACGAATTTTTTTATATCGAAAAGAAAAACAAATAATGATTTTAAAAAAATTGTTTCTTTCTTCCTTAATATTAATTAGAAGTGAAAGAAATTAATTGGTAATTAATAAATGCTTTTTTAAGCAATAAAAAAGTTTTTTAAAAAATAATTTTTCTTTTAAAAATCATTTGTATCAAAGATTGAAATTCCATAAAAAAATTTCAATTATCTAATAAACAACGCATTTGTTTATAACAATTTTTTAAACAATAACTGATAAAAATTTAAAAAAATATTTTTATGCAGCTTCTAATAACATAAAAACGGATCATTAATAATATTTAAAAAAAAACTTTTTTTCAATGATTAAGTTTTTAATTTTGCAACAACGATAATTATTATTAATAAAAAACTGAAAAATATATATTTTTTAATTTCACCAACGGGAATCTATTCTAAAGCCTTTTAAGAATTGCTCCAAGAGAGGAAAAAAATATCAAATTTATAGTTCAACAATTATCACACTTGCAATGTTTATGTTCAAGCAGAAAAACATTTTAATTAACAATTGCATAAATAATTTATAAATTGTGATAAAAAAAATTCAGGCGGATTATTGTTTATTTATCTATCCAGTAAGCACCTGATTTTTTTCATATCCAAAATTTGATATTTAATATGTTAATAGTTATTTGTGACACAAGGACGGAAAATGACATTTTGCAAGAGCTAGTAAAGTTGTGTAGCCGAGGTGCGTAGCACCGAGGCGAAACAATACGAGCACTTGCAAAATATTTTCCGGACGTGTAACACACTATACTTCATTTAAAAACTAGGAGGAGTGATTTGAAAAGCCAGACTTACAGCCAAATAAGTTACTAGAAAATTTACAAGGCGGCAAATTTAAATACATTTCTTTCATTTAAATAAAATTGAAAATAAATGTTTATGGACACTTTATATATGGTCTAAGATGGTCACAAAGTAAACTTACAATAATTATATTAAAAAAGAAATCAATTAACAAAAGTCACCATTATAAATATTTCACACATTGAAAACATAACCTATAAATGTCACAAATTACTTGATAAATGTAAGTGGCAAATTTTTATAGTGTAAACTTGCCTCCAAATTAACCAATAAACAAACGCGAGTGTTGCCAACTTAAATTCAAATCGCTCCTCCTAGTTTTTAAATAAGGTATAGTTATTTGTGACACAAGGTCGGAAAATGTCATTTTGCAAGAGCGAGTAAAGTTGTGTAGCCGAGGTGCGTAGCACCGAGGCGAAACAATACGAGCACTTGCAAAACATTTTCCGGACGTGTAACACACACTATTTTTTGGTCCGACCAATTTTTAACATTTTCAAAAGTTCAAAAACTTTTTACTTTGTAACATACTTTATGTGTTTATTGACAGCTATTGCACGATTAAGGAATGATTCTACTTACGTTTCATTAAATAAATTTAATTCCCATTAATTTCTGAGTTTACGGACTATTAAAACACGTCCACTTCCACAAGGGTTATGCCGCAATTTGTATTTGTTAGAATTATTTTACTTCTAAATTAATAAACACGAATCTAACCTAACAAAAGTACCTAAATTAATTTCCGTTGGCCAATTGTCCTTACAGAACAGAGGTCATGAAAAATTAAGAGAGAAATTAAATGTAAATTAGAATTCTGATTACCTTTAGAAAAAGTTATTAGTTTAGTATATTATACGCTGTTTTTAAATAAATTTTATTAAAATTTATATTATTCATCATGTATTCATTCATACTTAATATGTCGATTAAAAGAATAAGGAATGATTTTCTGATAATCGATTACAAGATTCTTAATTTTTATACATACGAATACTGTGCTAATAAGCGGCACAGTAAAAATTGTTATATTAAAAATGTTAACATTAATATCTAATAATTTTATATCAAAATAGCAGAGACAATAAACTATTATAGTTCAATGAGCAAAAATAAAATCGAGATATGTATTGTCATAATCGAATATCGAATGAGTTGTAAATTGACATAAATGTCAAATTTTATAATACAAGTTGTGAGAGAAATTAAATGTAAATTAGAATCCTGCTTACCTTTAGAAAAAGTTATAGGTAAGTTTTGTATATTATACGCTGTTTTTAAATAAATTTAATTAAAATTTGTATTATTCATTATGTATTTTTGATGACTTAAAATTTAAACTCATAGCGCCATCTCTTTAGATAATCTAAAAGCTACTTTGCCGGCCTATGCCGGAAAATGTCATTTTCCGGACGATTTTGAAGTAATTAATAGTATTGTTTCTGGACGGAGGACCAAAAACTATTTTTTGGTCCGACTAATTTTTAATATTTTAAAAAGTTCTGTTATGTTCAACAGTTGACCGTTTGCGCTTCCTACACTAAGACCAGTGACTAGAAGACTGTCAGCTGTTATGACGTGATGTTTTTATTATAGTATTTATAGTTGTATATAATTACTTGTTTGATACTTAATATATGTGTTTAGTAGTAATTAGTGTTTTAATTAACATATGTTGCAAACACAACAAGTTCAAAAACTTTTTACTTTGTGACACAAGATTAGATGTTTATATTAAGATGAGACAATGAACTATTTTCATAAATTGACATGAATGTCAAATTTTATAATACAAGTTGTGAAAGAAATTAAATATAAATTAGAATCCTGCTTATCTTTAGAAAAAGTTATAGGTAAGTTTAGTATATTATACGCTGTTTTAAATAAATTTAATTAAAATTTGTATTATTCATTATATATTTTTGATGACTTAAAATTTAAACTCATAGCGCCATCTCTTTAGATAATCTAAAAGCTACTTTGCCGGCCTAGGCCGGAAAATGCCATTTTCCGGACGATTTTGAAGTAATTAATAGTATTGTTTCTGGACGGAGGACCAAAAAATAATTTTTATCAAAAAAGTGTCCAAAGCAGGCGTGGCTTACGCAAGCCAGAGCATCCGTTTTCGGCCGTATTTTCAACCATCTGGGAAAATTATAAATTTAAGTACTACAGTTCCGACAGTTCGGAAATTTTTGTAGGAAATTTCCTCCTCTTTTTGAATCTTTTTTTTAAATTAAAAAAACCTTTATTAGTTTTTAAGATATTTGCAAAAAACCAAACCCTCTTTTTTTGTTTTAGTTAATTGTTAATAACTTTTGCAATTTTTGCATGCGGTACATCATTTTTTTCAAAAATCATCTAGATGCCATTCCAAATCGAATGACATCTCGTTCATAATTTTCGGAGACTGCTGAAAAAAGTTGACCAAAAAAGCACTTGTGAACTAGACTATAAACCTCTTATAACTTTTGAACGGCTTGACCGATCGGAATGAACCAAAGAGCGTTCCAAAGAGTTCCATCTAATTTAGATTACCTGTAAGCTTGAGCCGATTAGGACTGTTAGATTTCGAGAAATTTCAAAAAAAAACTAATTTTTTTTTTGAAAAATTGATGTTTTTTGGGCATATCTTTTTGGCTATTACAACGATCAATTTCATAACCTAATCGGCTCTCAAGCTTAAAAATCCACGTCGAATGCCGTTTTGAAAATTAAAATCGGTTAATTCGTTCGTGAGATATCGTTTTCGAAAAATGTAAAAAAAAAGTGTTTTTTTTAATAACTTAGAGATTTTTCGACTAATCGATTTTGCACTCCTGGTAACATTTTTAGGTCTCAAAAAACTGCGTCGAATGCCATCTTGAACATCAAAATCGAATAACACGTTGAAAAGTTATGGCTTTTTATTCATTTCAAAAAAAGTCAAAAACTAGCGGGAAGTTGCAAGGATGGCCTTTAAGGTCAACCTCTTTTTGATTTTTTTTTAATAGAAGCGTCTTTTAATATTCTTTAAGTGTATGAATTTTGGAATTAATATGTTTAAAACTCGTAAAGTTATTCAAATTGTTTATACGTCTTAAAAGTGTTTAAAAGTTTAAACAAAAATTCTGGGCTATCTTAGTGTCCAAAAAGCATTTGAAAGTTTGAGCCTTCTTTTAGATGTAAAGAAATTGGTGACTATCTAATATCCATATAGGGCCTAGTATAAATTTGAAAAATTGCATTTTTTCCAGTAGGATGGATTGCAAAATTGTTATGTAAAAACTATCCGACAAATCTTAATGAAACTTAGCACACTTTTAATCATATTAAAAAGTTGTTCTTTTTTCTAAATATTGCTATTTTTTAACACTTAACTTTAAATTTTTAATTTTGAACCAATGACATATTGTGTATTATTAAATAACGAAATTTTATAACTTCTCATAATTTTTCCTCTAGGAGCAATATTTTCCGAATTTTACACGAAAATAGATGCAAAAAATGAGAACTGGTTTTTCAGATTTTGTTACATAAAAAAAGGGTGTGGCAGTTGGTCGAACTATCGGTAGAAGTTACACTTCTATGCACGCGCCCGGATTCAGAAATTTGTATGGGAATGATTTAGCAAATTCATTATATGACATTCATGTTCAGCGACCCCAAAAACCTCCTAGTACCAAGTGCACACTCATTTTGTATCGAATTTGCATAAAATTCCTAGAGAGGAGGTCTTAAGCACCAGGTATTTCGGAGACAATCGCCATTATGATATTCGTATATGGCGATCCAAAAAAACCGCAGAATACCAAGTGTGCACTGCTTATGTACAGAATTTACATAAAACCCCAAGAGAAGATGTAAATACACTAGGCCGCGAAGACTTTCGGCATCATGATATTCTAGTCCAAGAGCTGGCTGCAAAAAACCTGGTCTATCAAGTAACCGGATGAAATATTTTTTAAATAATACTACTCACTGTATGTATTGAAAAAATCATTTAGTGCCAGGGCAACAATGGTGCATAAAATTGCTGTTTTTTCTAAGGTACATTTTTTTGGACATGAACTGTACCAATCGAGTAACCGCTTGAAACTTATTTTAAAATGTAGTTTTAAGTGAATAAAAAATAATTATAAATAAGTGCTTTGTTAAATCTGGTGCTCCATGGCACGACACTTTTTTTAATTTTTTTTTGTTGCGTTACTGTACCCATCGAGTAACCGCTTTAAACTATAATCAAATTAAAATTTGAACATTTCTTATTTAAAAAATACATTAGTGCCACATCTATTCCAGTGACAAATTCCTGGCACGATACTTTATATTTCTTCAATCCCATGCTATTACTTATACAACCTATTACAGAAACATTTGTGAATAAATGAATAAACATCTGATGAACAATTATATTGATTTTTAAGTGAGTTTTTTATTTATACGAGTATTTTATAAAGTATAAAAATGAAATACAATGCAATTTTTTTAATATATTCTACTATAAAATTAATAAAAACTTAATTATCTAAAAATATACATTGAAACATATATATGACATTATCATTATAAATATCATCCTGATCATCATTATCATTATCGTCATGATTATCGTCACTACTGTCATGATCATCATCACTTTTGTAATGATTATCATCATGGTTGCGATTATTTTCATAATTATTATCATCGTCATTATCGTCATGATCACTATCATTATTTTTGTTGTAATTATCATTATCATAATAACCATCGTCACAATAATTATTAATTTCATAAAGCTCTACTTCATCAAGTTCTACCATAACAACGTCTTCAACTAAAAGAGGTGTTGGATCACCTTCGAACCAAAGCGGTTTAATTTTATTGTCACAGTAGTGACGATAATCATGACGATAATGATGATGATGATCAGAATGATATTTATAATGAGAATAATTCCATATATATGTTTCAATGTATATTTTTAGATAACTAATAGTCCAAGATCCCAGAGCGTTCTGACAAAACTTATTTTCACATGGATGAAACCTTCACGACTTAGTAGCGCCTAGTCTACTTTAAATACCTGCCTACTAGTGGAGCTTGTCCTGTGACACCTGGGCCATTACCAGGTGAGAAAGGTAACTAAAAATATGAGTTATCTAACTTAAATTTTTATGGCTGATGTTTATATATATTTTGTAGAATATTATTCAAAACTAGGATTATAAAGTGTCAGACACTTTTCATGGACCAGAGATTTTGTCAAACGCTTTAAAGCTCAACAAAAAATTAATGAACTTTACTTATTTTTTCATGTCTGACTTTTAAATATGTTATTAAAGTAACTTTTACAAAGTTATATTCGAGGGGTAAACCGCTGGTGAATTTTGGTGTACAAGCTTGCGGTATTAGCAGGAATTAGTGGGTATTACGGGGAATTACCGTGTATTACACAAGTATTACTGTGTATTACTAGGAATTACCGTGTATTACCAGGAATTAGTGGGAATTTTATGGGTATTATGTGGTATTACTACTGTGTATTACAGGTATTACTTGTATACTAGTGGCTGCGCAAATACATAAACAGCACATGCGCCATAGAAGGTAAGTGGAAAAATTTCAAAGAGACAATATTGAAACTGGCAAGACAAACATGCGGATATAGTAGAAGTAGTAAGACCAAGAACCAAGAAACAAACAAGCTGGTGGAGCGAAAATATAAAGAAAGAAAAAAAGAAAAGAAAAGATTATGGAAAAATTATTTACAAAGTAGAAGTCAACAAACATATGGCATATATAAAATACAAAGAATCAAAGTTAAAGAAATGGTCAAAGAGGCAAAAAAAGAGGGATGGGAAGAGTTTGCAAGAAAAACGCAGGAAAATAGTGAAGGAAACAAGAAGCAATTCTACAGAACATTGAGAAACATAAAATCTTAATCAAATAAAATATCAACAAGGCAATATCATAACAGATGAAGAAAAAATTATCAGGCGATGGCAAGAATATTTCACAGGAGAAATGGGATACACAACATAACCGAATTAGATATAACTGGAATACAAATGGAAGAACTTGAGGAAGCTTTGAGGAAAATTAAAGTAGGTAAAGCACCAGGATGTGACCAGCTATATACAGAATTACTAAAATACCTAGGACCAAAAGGAAAGAAAGAAATGCTGGAAATATTAAATATGGCATGGAAAATTAAAAAAAAAACCTTCGGATTGGAACATCGCAACAATCTTGCCAATGCATAAGAAGGGAGATACTAGGGTATGCGAAAATTATACAGGAATATCTGTCTTATGCGCAGGACTAAAAATATACGAAATAATAATAGAGAGT
Source organism: Altica lythri (assembly GCA_964028335.1). Lineage (NCBI taxonomy): Eukaryota > Metazoa > Arthropoda > Insecta > Coleoptera > Chrysomelidae > Altica > Altica lythri. The sequence goes on from OZ034806.1 coordinate 21,656,917, forward strand.
ATAGTCGTTGTCAAGAAAATTGGTTGATTTGTTAATGGCAAAAAAGTGCACCCTATTATGAGGGGCAATAAACAACTAACAGATTATTGATAAGGGTCGGACTAAAAAATATATATTTAATGTAGTTACTATTGTTATTTAAAAAGGATTGCTGTTCTAAGTAAAACTTTAATGATATGTCGTATGTTATGTTTATATATGGGTTTTGAAATTTCTATAAGTTTTACCTACGTATGTTTTAGGGCAATCACGACAGTTAAGTTTGTAAACACCAGATTTTTGTGATTTATTAATTTTGGATTTGTTGTTTTTAATGTGTGAGCTTAGATTATTATTCGTTCTAAAAGAAACTGTTAAGTTATAAACTTATATATACTTATATAAATTTTTTATTTAACTTAGTTATGGATATCCATCAAGTATTATAACAGCCAATTCAATCATAAATTTCTCCAAATTAATACTAAATCAACCAAAAATTAATAGATATAAACTTTTACAGTCCTTTAAGTAATATTTTCATAGATAAGGTTGAAAAGGCTGTATACACCTGCTGTTTATTGCCTATCACAATAGGGTGCACTTTCTTGCCATTAACTCTGAACCAATTATCTTGAAAACTATTATAAGTTACATAAGATGATAGAACCAAGACTAGCAGATGCACAGATCACAATTTTACTTTGCAACAAATAATACAAAAATCTATAGTCAAAAATGAAGAAATAAACTTAGCATTCCTAGACATGAAAAAGGCGTTTGATATGGTGGACGGGACAGGAATCTGGAAGAGCCTAAAGAACAAGAATATAGATAAAGAGCTGCTTAAAGTGATATATAGTCTCTATGAAAATACAAATAACCAAGTAAGAATAAGAAATAAAACATCAAAAATCTTTAAAAATAAGAAAGGAGTCAGACAGGGTGGTGTATTGAGCCCACTATTGTTTATAAGCGTGAAGGACGAGGTAATAAAAGCTTGCTGGCCAAAAACTAAAAAATATATTGTGGGATATAGAAACATGCAAGTAGTGAAAATAGAAGCATGCATATTTGTAGATGATATAGTGCTTATAGCAAAAACAGAAAAAGAACTACAAGAGTACATGATAATATGGACAGAAGAACTAAAAACATACAACTTAAGAGTAAATACCGAGAAAACTGTAGTGATGGTGATGGTAGCAAAAAAAAGAAAACAAAAACAAACATTAACATTGAAGGAAATAGAATCGAACAGGTAGAAATATACAAGTATTTCGGAATAAATTTGATTAATAAAGGGACACAAGAAGACGAGATTGGCGCCAGAATAAATTTAGCAACAAGACTATATCATGCACTATACAAAAACTTCTTGAATAAAAAAGAAATAACAACAAAAACAAAAATGATCGTATATCAAACAGTCTACCAACCAGTATTAACCTACGGAGCAGAAAACTGGGTACTCGACGAAAGACAAACAAAACGACTGCAAACAAGTGAAATGAAATATTTAAGAAAAGTGCTGGGTGCTAGAAGAACAGATAGAAGAAGAAACGAAGACATTAGAAAAGAATTAGAAACGAGATCAATAAAGGATAAAGTAGAAGAAAAGAAAATGAAATGGTGGGGACACATGATCAGAATGAACGAAACTAGACAAGTGAAGAAGATATGGGAGGCGAGAAAAATAGGGAAAAACAGGAGGGGACGACCAAGAAAAACATGGAACAATAGCATAAGTGAGATTCTAGAAGATAACTTTGTTAAAGTTACTTTAATAACATATTTAACCCTTAAATGCATAAAGTTGCAAATATGCAACAACTAATTCTAACTCCTATACTATAATAGGGAAATAATATTTCAAGTAAATGTTTGCTTTTGCATGCTTGCAACATTCCGATTTATATATAAGTTACTTCATTTTTTTCCTAGATGGCAGCAAGAGAACCATATCTTGCATTTGTTTGTGAGTTGGCGACAAAACTGGACAGTGTGCGTTTTGTTGGTTAAGTGTTTCATTATATTGCAAATTTCTCAGCTAATTTAGAATTAAAAACTGTTTACATATGTACCAAGGTATGTGGTTTTCATATACATTGAATTTATACGCAAATTAATTAATTATTCATAAATTCTGGACATTTTATAGTTGTTGTATATTTGCAACATTGTGCAAATTTGTTAATTTCTGATATTTCGTTTATGTTGCAGATTTGCCACATTGTGCTTTTGTAGAACACATATTCCTCTAAATATGAATAGAAAATTTGAAAGAAATCGGCCGTTATCAGCCAAGGAGCTGGAGGAAATAGCTGAAAATATCGACAATTGGTCTGCCAGCGAAGACGGACAAGATTTTTCTGATACAGACAGTCTCGCTGACCCGGAATTCATACCGGACGATCCTAACTTTAATCGGATTATTCCCTCCCAAGACATAACAGAAAGTGCATCTTCTGAAGATGAAAATAGCGCCAAAAATGCTAATATTTCTACACAGAATTTTGAAGAAATAAAGCGTACGGCCATGACCGAAAGTGCATCGTTGGAAGATGAAAACAACATGGAAAATGCAAACACTTCTACACGAAATCTTGAAGAAATTAAGCCCAAAGACAACTCCACAAAAATGAAAAAAGCTTTGCCTAAAAGAAAAGTTTTATGGAGACAACGTGGCTTACACTTGAATAACTTACAATTAGAATTTCATGGAAATAATCAATTACCACCGGAAGTCATGTCTCTGGAGACACCGTACAGTTTTTTTAAATATTTTCTCTCAAATGATGTCATTGAAAAAATCGTACAAGAATCAAATTTGTATGCAACACAACAAAATCCTAACAATATCACTCCGATCACCGCTACAGATTTACAACAGTTTATGGGAATCTGCTACTATATGTCGATCGTACATTTGCCTAGTGTGAGGGCATATTGGAGCGTAGACTTAGGGTACGATCGCGTTAGAAATGTAATGCCTGTTACAAAATTTGAAAAGATAAGGCGTAGTATACATTTCAACGATAACTCAAAACATCATCATCGTGAAAGTCCAGACCACGACCGGCTTTTCAAATTACGACCTCTAATAGACCACCTGAATGAAAGATTTTGCAGTATTCCTTTAGAACAATTTCTCGCAGTTAATGAACAAATGTGCGCTTCCAAAGTAAGGCACTATATGAAGCAATATCTCCCAATGAAGCCCCACAAATGGGGCTTCAAACTATTTGTTTTGGCTGGAGTTTCGGGATTTGCCTACCGATTTGAAATATATTCTGGTCAAGAAAACTTACAAGAGAGACCAGCTAATGAACCAGATATTGAAGCATCTGCAAATGTTGTTGTCCGCTTAGCTCGTATCATTCCCGTAATGCAAAATTATAGAGTGTATTTTGACAACTATTATACGTCAGTAGAGCTCGTGCTTTATCTTGCAAAAAGAGGAATATATTCATTAGGAACCATCAGGCGAAATCGTATTCCAGATTGTAAGCTACCTTCGGAGAAAGATTTGAAGAAAGAAAAACGTGGTATTTCAGTTGAGTATGTCAGCACAATTGACGGTGTCGATATCTCGTCTTTAGTTTGGAAAGACAACAAATATGTTACCCTTCTCTCAACATTTGCTGGAAAAGAACCTGTCACATCCGTAAAACGCTTCGACAAGAAAGAAAAGGGAAGCGTGGAAATTGAGTGCCCTAATATTGTGAAGGAATACAACCGCCATATGGACGGTGTTGATCTCATGGACAGTTTCATTGGAAGATATAGTATTACCCTAAAAAGCAGAAAGTGGTACCTTCGAATCTTCTACCACTTATTGGATTTATGTATGGTCAACTCATGGTTATTATACAAAAGAGTGCAGACCCAGAAAGGACAATCTAAAAACATATTGTCTCAATCTGCATTCCGAAGTGAGGTAGCCAATTGCTTGTGTAATGTTGCAACCCGAAACACTCCTAAAAGAGGTAGACCAAGTTCCGGTTTAGAGGAAAACATTCAAGAAAAGAAAAGAAGAGGCAATGCGCAGCATATTCCTCCCAAAGAAGTTAGAGTCGATCAAGTAGGCCACTGGCCCATATTTGCTGAAAAGAGGACTCGATGCAAATATCCAAATTGTAAAGGTTTTACAGACATAATTTGCGAGAAATGTGGGGTTATTTTATGTATTAATAAGAAAAACAACTGTTTTAAGTTATTTCATAATTAAATAGTTTTTGGTCCTTTTTGCACAATGTTGCACATTTGCAACAGCAACCAATTTATCAATAAATAAATAAATTATTAAAAAAAAATTTTTTTTTCATTTTTCCCACGTACCATGAATTATTTCTGATATAAAAATATTTTTTTCATTCAAAAACAAAAAATCATGCATTTAAGGGTTAAAAGTCAGACATGAAAAAATAAGTAAAGTTCATTAACTGTTTGTTGAGCTTTAAAGCGTCTGACAAAATCTCTGGTCCATGAAAAGTGTCTGACACTTTATAATTCTAGTTTTGAATAATATTCTACAAAATATATATGAAAATCGGCCATACAAATTTAAGTTATAGATAACTCATATTTTTAGTTACCTTTCTCACCTGGTACCTGCCCAGGTGTCACAGGACAAGCTCCACAAGTAGGCAGGTATTTAAAGTAGACTAGACGCTACTAATTCGTGAAGGTTTCATCCATGTAAAAATAAGTTATGTCAGAACGCTCTGGGATCTTGGACTATAAGTTTTTATTAATTTTATAGTAGAATATATTAAAAAAATTGCATTGTGTTGGAAAAACGCCTAACTGCCTTATTTTAGTTTATTATCTAATGGTGGCTGTACTGAGAGGTTGACCGTTGACGTGCCGTCCGGTTCCGGTACATCCCTATTCTATTGTTGTAAAAGGTGCTGGCAACACACATGTCGCCACGCTAAGTGATATTGAGTTTGAGTTTCGTTTTTGTGTTGAGATAATAAAGTACATTAAATAAAAAAAGTGTTTAATTTAATTCCCATAACCCATCAGGTTATGGTCCCAACCACGCTTACACTGCGTAAGTAATTAAGTGAAAAGTTTTGGTTGTGTATTAATAAACAACGTGGGAACATCTTAAGAAAAACAACAAAATGGCCGAAGAACCGACGATCATCGGGGTTTTAGAAAGATATAAGAGAGTTTTCAAATTAAACGAAAATCATGCAGGAGAGGAAATCACATTGAGTATATGCGGAGAAAGAGTGCTTTTTCACACTGAGACGAGCGAAGTACCATACCAAGCAGGTTAGGTTTTAAATGAAATTTTAAGTACATAAAAAGATAAAAGTTGAGATGCGAGTTGAGGAAATCCATTTTATTTGGATTCCTTAATAAAATTGATAGTAATTACTTATTATAAATAGATCTATATTAAAATTAAATGATATTTAAGTAAAACAAATGTCTTGTATATCTATCAATAATGGCAAGACTTGTTCAGGTGGTTCTGAAGAGATGAATGCCGTGCATTCATTTACTTCATAAACTACTTAAGTGGTTTTATGTGCAATCTTGTGTTCGGACTAAACATATTACTACTTGCTTCAACCTGGCCATACTTGATGTTCGGTCAACCAGGCTTAAGCACAACTAATTACATTAAATAAAGATAATACAATTTATTTAATAAATTAATTATTTTAACAGATAAGAGTACTATGACGGAAGAAGAGTGGAGATGTGTTAAAGATTGGGTTGAGAAACGATCAGGCGAGAGTCCGTGGGTAGTTCTACCAAGGGATAATGATGAGAATGATGAGATTCAGGAAGAGGAGATGCGAATTAGAGATGAGGTCGAGAAGAGTAAAGATGAGGAGAGTATTCAAAGGAGATGCGATACGATGAGTATAGAAGAACAGGAAATAGATGTGTTTGAAGGAGAGTTTGACGTTGTGACGGAAATTAACGAACTGGAAGGATCAGATGAGATAGGTAATGATAGCAATGGAAAAGATGAGGTCCTGAGAATGATTAAGCAATTTTGCGAATCATCTACAACCATATTGAAACAGAACCAGAAAGTCCTATTAGGAGCCCAAACGGCCGTATCCAATATGGAAAAACTCCAAGTTTCAATCACAGAACAATTTAATAAACAAAAAGATATTTTTTCCAGACAAACACAAATAATTGACGAAAGAAATAAACACTTTGAAAAGAGAGCTAGAGAGGTACTAAAGGAGTGTAACAAAGTACAGGAAAGCTCTCGGAATTTAACAGCTAGAGATGAGATTTTGAAAATTGTACAGGAAGAGTTAAAAACACTTAAAAACACAGATAATGCAAGTGAGAAAGAAAATAGTCTGGCGAATAGAGTGAAAGAGACATTGAAGTTTGAGATAATTAGTAAAGATGCGGGAATGAGAAGAGACTACAAACTAACAGTGAATACTAAGTTTGAACACTTCTATGATTACTTTACATCTGAATTGAGAGCTCATGATCTGCTATATGTAATAGATTCCAATAATAGTTCAGATAGAGATCTTGATGCTTCAATAACAGAAAAACACAAATTTAAAGTAAGAGATATCTTAATCAACCATTTAGATCAGAACTATCATTCGAAGGTAATTCATATCAACGATCCATTGGAAATTTTAAATAAAATTAAGGAATTAAAGAAGTGTGAAACGAATTTAACATCTAGCACACTCAGAAAACAGTTATACAGCATGCAATATTATCCAAACAAAGAAAAGGCATTAGAATTTTGCGAGAGATTTGAAGATGTCATTAGAAACTACGAAAATTTGTCTGGTGTGATGCCACTGTCAGAAACTGAAAAGAAAGACACATTTTTCAATGCCGTAATGACTACTGTTCCAGAAATTCAATCGGTTGAATTCATGACTAAGAATGCGACTGGCCAGGGACTCAGCTACGATAAACTGAAACTTTTCATTCTGCAATCTGAAGCTAATAAAAATGTATCTACATCGTCCGAAACGAGAGCTGTAATGAACGTTCAAAGTCGAGAAAGTAAAGAGAGATGTTATGAGTGTGATGACAATGGTCATAAAGCTATTAATTGCCGATTTAAAGGAACTGGACTGAAAAAATGTTATGAGTGTAATCAGGTAACAAATCATAAAGCCATAGAATGTCCATTGAATAAGAGCAAGTATCAAAAATTCGAGAGAGGTAGAACCTCTAGCCGTACTTTTACCAGGGGACCTCATAGTTCTACAAATAGAAGGTATAAATTTAGCTCAGATTCTATCAAACAAAGCTGGAAAAGGAAGAATTATGACGAGAGAAGTGATGATGCGAAACGAAGCAAGCCATATAGAGGAAAAAGTAATTATAGAGTCGGAAAAACACAGGACAAGAGGACTCCAAAGAAAACAAATGAGAGAAGCGTAGATGCGAATTTAACCGAAGCACAAGGCAGAGGTAAGTCATTATCAAATACTAATTATTATGAGAATGGTAATATATTTACAAAATTTCTTGCTGATTCGGGTGCAACTGAGCATTTAACAAACAGTAAAGTAATTTTCAAATCATTTGATGATCGAGAATGTGGTCAAATTAGATGCGCTAATAAAAATTCATCTGCAAACTTGAGAACAGAGGGAGCGGGTAAAGTTGAGTTATTGATAGACAATAGTAAATCTATTGAAATAGATAATGTTCTATATGCTGAAGCTTTGTCAGAAAATCTATTATCGCTTAGAAAATTTGCAGAAATGGGTCTTAGCATTTATTTAGATAATCAGAAAATTGACATATTTGACCCAGTTTTAAATGAATCATTTATTACTGGAGTGTATAGCAAACCCTATTGGATAATAGAGTTTGAAATTAACAATAAAAATAGAGATGAGAATAACGTTGTGAATAAGACTGTAATTGCAAATTTAACTTCAAACGAATTGGACAATAATGAGATGAGATATAAAACGAGAAGTGTTACTGCTAAACAAAGTTTGGAGAAAAACACCATGTCAAATGCACATGAACAAGAAAAAGATAATGAAAAAATTAACACCAACAATAATACTATAGCTAATGATGAAAATGAAAGTGATTTACTAATAGAGAAAGTACAATTTGATAATAATGACGAGGGAGTAGAGCTTAAAAGATCAGAATCGAGACGCGTTAGTGAGAGGAAATATTTGTATGAAAATTCAAATTTTGATACATCTATTTGGGATAGAAAATTTCATGATATAGATGAGTTACCTATTGTTGAATTATCAGAGGATGAGTCTCCATTTAACAATAAGTATAGAAAATTCACTAGAAACAATAAGGCCATGCTTTGGCATGTAAGACTGGGACATGCATCATTGGCTTATCTGAAAGCTATTCAAAATAAATTTCCAGAAAACAAAGATTTAAGAGCAGCTATTTTTGATAAGTCAATTCTAGAATGTGAAGTGTGTATGATCTCAAAGTTTAATAAGAGACCATTTAATTCAGTACGACGAAGAGCTACCGAGCCTCTTCAAATAATTCACTCCGATACTATGGGATATATAAATCCAGTATCCTATCCTAAAGGGTACAAGTTTATTTCAGTGTTTGTTGATGACTATTCTAGATTAGCTATGGCATATCCTATGAAAGCTAAGAGTGAAACAGGTCACTGTTTTGAGGCTTTCGTGAGAAGTGCACGTAATTTGTTAGGTAGAGATGCGAAAGTATGTTATCTGCGTACAGACCAAGGTACAGAATATACAGGTGGATATACAGTTGACGTGTTAAGAAAATTAGGTGCAGAGCAACAATTAGCAAGTCCTGATACTCCTGAACACAATGGGGTGGCAGAAAGGTTTAACCAGACAATACAAAAGAAAGTCAGAACCTATATGTATGATGCGAAATTGCCAGAAAATATGTGGGACCTTGCATTAAGTGCTGCTGTATATGCCTACAACAGAACACCGCATAAGTCTAACGATATGATAACACCGATGCATAAATTTGCACCAAATCATAAATATGACATAAATCAACTAAGACGGTTTGGTTGTGTAGCTTATATAAAAGTACAACGAAAGACTGGTCCTAAGTTTAGATTTGAAGGGAGACGAGTAATTTTAGTTGGTTATATCCCTACTGGATATCAATTTCTTAAACCGGAAGAAGGCAAGTTTTACGAGAGTAGAGATGCCCGATTTAATGAAAAACTAGTATATGGTGACAAGTATGGTAAGAATAGTATAAAGAATTGGCCAGTTGAACAGCTGTCAATAAACAAAGAGAAATGGTTTATAGAATTCAATAGAGATGAGGAGGAGTTATTAAAAACGGAGGGAGAGGAGAGAAAAACGAAAAGGGGACGACCAAAGAAATTATCTAAAGACGTGACAAATGTGAAGAGTAACGTAGAAACTGTAGTAAAAGACAATAGTTTTTCAGGATTGATTGATGAGAATGATAAAACTGATTCATTATCTAAATTAATACTAAATGATGAGACAGATAATGAAACGAATGAATTTAGAGATAGAATGTATTATGCAATGCTAGCACGTATTCAACAAGATCCTATATCTTTTAGAGATGCGATGGAATCAAACGAGAGAAAACATTGGCAAATGGCAATAAACGATGAGCTTAATTCTATGTATAAAAATAAAGTATGGTCGATCATTGATAGACCAACTAGAATGAGAAATGGCAAGAAACCGAATATTATAGATTCCAGGTGGGTGTTTAAAAGGAAATTAGAAAATGACTGCAATGTTAAATATAAAGCACGATTAGTAATTAGGGGCTTCAAAGATAATAATAATTATGATCTTAGAGAAACGTATGCTCCCGTATCTCGTTTACCTTTAATTAGGTCTGTCTTTGCTATAATTAATAAATATGATTTAGAGATGTGTCAACTTGATGTGAAAACTGCATTCTTGAATGGAGTTATAGATGAGGAAATTTATATGGAAATTCCAGAAGGTGTGAATATTCCAAGTGAACTTAAGCAAACTAAAGTCTGTAAACTTGAAAAAGCTTTGTATGGTCTTAGAATTAGTCCGAAAAAATGGAATAATAGATTTACTGAAGTGGCTTTGACTGTAGGATTAAAAAATGATGAGAGTGAACCTTGTTTATTTACATGGCGAGAAAATGAAAAAAATCTCATTCTACTTTTATATGTGGATGATATAATATTAGCTTCTAATGATAAAACCAAAATGCAGGAGGTTAAACTAAAGTTAAGATCAGAATTTGAGATGAGTGATTTAGGAGAGCCAAAAGAATTTTTAGGAATTTCAATACATCGAGATAGACAGTATAAGGAAATTATCCTTAACCAGGAAAAATATATTGATAAAATCTTGACAAAATTTAAATTTAGTGAAACACATCCGCAAAGAACACCTATGGTTACTACTCAAGTAGCCAATAGAGAAAGAAAATTAAGAGAAGAAAACATAAATGATAATGTTCTTAGCAAGACAGAAACTATTAAAAACATTCCCTATAGAGAAGCGATAGGTAGTTTATTATATTTGGCTGGAGCTACTAGGCCAGATATATGTTATGCAGTCAATGTTTTGAGCAGGCACCAAATAAACCCTACTGAGAGTGATTGGCTTATGGTTAAAAGAGTTTTCAGATATTTAAAGGGAACGAAAACACTAGGTTTAAGATATATAGGTCAGCAAAATGATATACAAGCATATTCTGATGCAAGCTTTGCTGATTGTAAAGGGTCTCTCACAACATGCGGCTATGTGATAAAATTATTTGGAGATACTATAACTTGGCGAACTCATAAACAACCATATATAGCATTGTCAACATGTCAGGCAGAATATGTAGCAATGAGTGAGACGTGTCAAGAGCTAATTGCCATGCATAACTCGTTAAAGTTGATTCTAAACAAATCATTTTACCCCATAAAATTATGGTGTGATAATAAAGCTGCTGAATCAAGTGCTAAAACTAATGGTGGTAATAAATTGAGACATATGACTGAGGTGCGAGAACATTATGTAAAAGAATGTGTACAAAGAAGTTTAGTTACTATAGAGTGGATTTCATCCAAAAGTCAAATAGCTGATATATTTACCAAGCCTCTTCCTTTTGATTTGCACAAGTGTTTAACAGACAAAATAATGAATCCTAAGGATTCTGACCTTTAATTCTATTTTTGTTTTGCAGGAAAATAGAAGAAGGGGAGAAAAGAGCCAAGGGCCTTAAGAAGAATTTTTTTGTTTATTGTTGTTGTTGACAGTTAGTCGGGAGGGAGTGTTGGAAAAACGCCTAACTGCCTTATTTTAGTTTATTATCTAATGGTGGCTGTACTGAGAGGTTGACCGTTGACGTGCCGTCCGGTTCCGGTACATCCCTATTCTATTGTTGTAAAAGGTGTTGGCAACACACATGTCGCCACGCTAAGTGATATTGAGTTTGAGTTTCGTTTTTGTGTTGAGATAATAAAGTACATTAAATAAAAAAAGTGTTTAATTTAATTCCCATAACCCATCACATTGTATTTCATTTTTATACTTTATAAAATACTCGTATAAATAAAAAAACTTACTTAAAAATCAATATAACTGTTCATCAGATGTTTATTCATTTATTCCCAAATGTTTCTGTAATAGGTTGTATAAGTAATAGCATGGGACTTGAAGAAATATAAAGTATCGTGCCAGGCATTTGTCACTGGAATAGAAGTGGCACTAATGTATTTTTTTACTAAGAAATATTCAAAATTTAATTTGATTATAGTTTAAAGCGGTTACTCGATGGGTACAGTAACGCAACAAAAAAAAAAAAAAAAAAAAAGTGTCGTGTCGTGTCATGGGGTTAGCACCAGATTTAACGAGGCACTTGTTTATAATTATTTTTTATTCACTTAAAACTACATTTTAAAATTAGTTGTAAGCGGTTACTCGATTGGTACAGTTCATGTCCAAAAAATACCTTAGAAAAAACATAGCAATTTTATGCACCATTGTTGCCCTGGCACTAAATCATTTTTTCAATAGATACAGTGAGTAGTATTATTTATAAAATATTTTATCCGGTTACTCGATAGGCCAGGTTTTTTGCAGCCAGCTCTTGGACTATTCGTGTTCAGCGACCCCAAAAACCCCGTGCACATAAATTGAACCCATTTTCATCAATACTTACCGAGTTGTAATTTTTCTCTCTATTGTCTGTTCGGATTGCACTTTTCGAATGCAGAAATGCAATTTACCATTTTTACATTGTGAAAAATAGTGACAAATTTCCTGATACTCTAACGAATCCAATCCAAAAAACGCATTTCGATCCATCTTACCTCATAAAATTCGGATTTGCTGATTTTAGTGCTTTATTTCCTTGACTATTCGTAAAAACTCTATTTATGTAGCCAACAACCACAAAAGCATAGTGTAGGATATACTGCAGCCATGTGACGGTACTATAGACACTACACTACAATACTCATTACTAAATATTATTAATATAAAATAATTATCTTTATACATATGTAAACTTACGTGACAGAATTATAAAATAATTTGTCAAACACAATGTGATACGTCACTATGATATTCAAAACATTAGATCAGACTGTTTTTTGTATCACTATCTCTTTTCAATGTTCTGAATATTTAAACAGTATTCAAAGGACTTATAGTTATGACTAATAACATGTAGTAAATATTTCATCTTTGTTTTTACCGATAAATATACCTTATATGTTTTTCTGTCTCTCTCTTACTCACACCATTACATATGTAATGATTTTTCCGATTTAACCCCACACAAATTTTCTCCGCCGAGTGCACAAATAGAATTATAACTTCTAAAATTAGCACAGGGTTAACGACTGGCGCATATCGCAATTGTGGGTATTAGGCAAATCCTGAGGGAATTACAGCAAAAAAATAGCTTCCCATAGAAAATGTTCTATCCAAAAAAGATCTCGCCTAGACGATATAAGTTGTTTTTTACAGAATTACGTAACAACAAAACAACAAAAGGTCCTTAAGTAGGGACTGAATATAAATTAATAACTGAATAAGTATTACATGGACTTTTTACGGTAGAAAAACTTGTTTTTTTTCAGAAGTATTGTTTTCTTCTTTTTTTCAATTACTTCATCACAGCAGAAATGTCTGGGTTTAATTATGTAGTTACCTTATAAAATCGTGATAATCTTTAGTTTTGTTTCCTGGTTATATAACAAACAGTGCGTTTTCCAACAATTCTTTATCACCTCAGACATAAACTGTAAGGTTTTTTAAAACTAAACTCGGATTTTTGTATCTATGTATGTACTGAAACTTAAATGGGAGCTGTGGAAATGGGTCTCATCTGTGTAAATAATATTCCTTCCTTTAGCGCAATATTGCATCATTCGTTCCAAATAATGAATGCGGTGCATCCGCACATCGTTACTACTCCTATTGTTAGCTGTATTTGCTCAATGGTACTTTACGGCAAATAAATGATATAAAAAATAAAAATAGCGAAGATAATTTAAGTTGGTGGAATTGTATCAGCCAACTGATTATCAACATAAACTTTAATCTTATTTATACAAAAAAAAATATGAAATTTGGATTAATCTCTCTTAGATGTTGTTACATAATATTTATTTAAAAATCATTAACAAGGTTCGTTTTTAAAAATACACAGTAAAAACAAACTATATAAACTGCTGACAATAATATAGGTCATTTGCTTTATTTTCTTTATTATTTTCTTTAGATATTATCAAAACACCATAGGTGGTCCGTGAAAGCCTTGGGCACAGAACTCATGCACAACAAACTTGATTTTTACTAAGGGCAAGTAAAAGTCCAATAAAGCAGCATTTATAACTAAACCTGAAAGAATTGGACATGATAAGTTGAAGTCCCAAAGACCAATATCTCTGATGTAGTTTGTACCAAAGAATTTTGTAAAACTGCTCGGTAGGCACATTAGGGATAATATAGGCTAACATTTCAATTTACGAAAAGCAGATTTGGGGAAACAAGTTTCAGCAAATTTTATAAAGAATTTTCATAAAACTAACAGGCACCAGGTACTTCGTGCAGGATCGCCGAGGTGGAATGTGTATTCAGCGACCTCAAAAATTTGGAGGTAACAAGTTTTAATGAATTTTACGACGATTTTTTATAAAAATACGTAAATACCGAGCATCAGGAATCTAGTGTAGGAACGGTAATATTCATATTCACTAACCTCAAAAAGTACTGGATAACAAGTTTCAACGAATTTTATTACGATTTTTTATAAAACTTCAGAATAAGACGTAGATACTGGGAACCAGGAACTTGGTGGAGGGTCGCTGTTAAGGAATCTTATTTATTTTTATGTTATTTTTAAAAACTACAAAAAACACATCATCGGCGCATGTTGGAAAAGCGTACCCAACATGATATTTATATTCAGCAACCTCATAAACCCAGGTATAACAAGTTTCAACAAATTTTATAAAGAATTTTCATAAAACTACAGGAGAAAACGTTAAGACCGGGCACCATGTAACTCATGGAGGATAGCCGACGTGATATTTATATTCAGAAACCTCAAAAACTCAGGGATAAAACTGCAGTAGAAGACGTAGAGCACAAAAAGTTGATTTAGTCCATTTAAGTGCTTGAGTTCCTGGTCTAATGACCAAGAAGACGATAATTACTGGTACGGTAGCCAAACGCACTTACTGCAAAACGTGTGGTATAAACCCGGACATGTGAAACTGGATTTATAACATGGTGGTTAAACCAACGGTCACATATGGGTCTTTAGTATGGTGACAACAGATACGTAACCTCGAAAATGCGAAATTTACGGTTACGTTTTTTAATATATAATATATATATGTATATATAATTAATTTTTACACAATTTGTTTATAATTAAGTAGTTTTAAATTTAGATAATTTCAACCTTTGTTGGACTCGTCAATAGGAAGCTATACACAAAGTTTCAAGAATGTATCAATCATTTCGAAAAAAGGGTTGTGCGCGGTGGACTATAAGACAACTTTTAATGGGTTGAATATTGTAGAATCAGTGAAAGAAAATTTTCTTTTTATTTTTCAGTAAAAAGTGTAAAAAAACTACAAAAATGTTAAATTTTAAGTCCCTGTTATTTTTACTATTGTCATTTCAGAACCGTTTACCTCACTGGTCAATATCTTGGCTTATTTAACTGTTTTTTGTTCATGTTCGCATAGTGAATATTTTGCACTTCGTGGTATTCATTGAAACTCATCCAGTAAAAAAAAATTCGCTCATTATGTACAAGTAACAATACCTGCGTAAAAACTTCGCTAAACTACCAACAACTTTGTTTGTGTTTAATTCTAGAGACAAAGACTACTGCAATATTCAAAACAAAACTAAAAAGGAAAATGAAGTTATTAACACTTATTGCATCTATGAAAAAAAACGTGTGCGTCTCAGAACGCGCGGCAGAAGGGATAACTTCAACTAATCCAAGTTGAACTATTTAATATTGAAATTTTTTAACTTGAGAAAAACTTTGTCTATTACTTAAATTTTATGTAGGTACATTAATATGATAATGTGTATAAATTTAAAAATTTAAATATTTTAAAAATTCTGAAATTTTTTTTATCACTATAATTTTCACTAATTACGATACAAAAATGTTGTGCTATGAGAGTTCAAAATTTCTAATCAGTCACGTAGTAATTCGCAATACAACCCTTTACGTGGAACGGCATGATTGCTATTTAATACACACTTAAAACTTAAATTCTTATCCATATTATCAATAATAACATTATTAACACACTTTATAATCAATTTTTATAAGATTTATCACAAATGAAACCACCAAAACACGTATTTTTTATGCTAAAATTAGGCTAATCAGACTGTCATTTCTTTTTAGACAACCTGTTATTTGAATAAATGTGCAAATAAATAAAAGGTAAAAGTTAAGAGATATATACAAAAAAGTTTGCATCGGCCCGGAATCGAACCAGGGCCGCCCGCGTGGCAGGCGAGCATTCTACCAATGGACCACCGAACCACCTACGTACCTCTTCCAGAATGTATTTGAAGCGCGTCTCATTTGACGGGTTTTTCGTTACGGTTTTTACTATTACATTTTTTTCAGTTCAGTTCAGTTCAGTTTAGTTCCAAAAAGTAATGAATTGTATTTAGTGACAGATTAATACCGTATAACACGGTAAATTCAAATATACTTAAAACTTACATTGGGAAAAGCATAGAGAGAGAGAGAGAGAAATGATATTATTATGTTTCACTGCGCCTACGTGTAACAACGATAAACAACGCGTTATGATAAACGCTTTTTTCAACGCGTTACGCTAAAATCAGTTATCACTTCAAAAAATTTTGTTGAACAACAAAAGGTCAATAAAAAATAAAAATAATGAATAAATAAATGATTATAAATAAAATAATAGATATTTTTCTTTTGAGACAAGGTTCAACTCGGTCTACGAACACATAGAATTTTTTTCTTTAATTTAAAAATTTTATTAAGTGGCTTTTTGTCATAATTCATGTAGGTACTTGAGTTACTACATACTGTTATGGTATCACTGTGTCTATTATGTAAATAAAATATCTACATCTATACATATAATAAAACTGTAAAAATGTATATGTTTGTGCGCGCATCACATGAAAACTACTGATCCTATTCGAATGAGGTTTTTAAAGACGTATTTGTCTTCTTTCAAGTTAACATCTGGTGTATAAAACTTTCTTCCCCAACCCCTTTAACGGGGTGAGGAAAGAAATTTTTATACAAAAATCAACACGCGAACGACGACGCGGGTACACAGATGTATTTGTCTTCTTTCAACTTAACATCTGGTGTATAAAAATTTTTCCCCCATTCCTTAAATGGGGTGGGGTAAGAAATTTTTATACAACAATCACACGCAACGCCAACGACGTTGCGAGTACAACTATAGACTATAGTCTTACTATATAAAAGAAAGTGTGACGACTATGAACAGTGACTATTTTTTTTTATTTGAAATGTATATTAAGGGAGTGAAATGCTATAGAGACGGTTTTTAAGATTTTGAATTGATTGTAAATTTTATTTTTGAAAGATTTTTCATTTGTGAAAAATATTTTGAAGTTAAAAATAAAAATAGAATTCTCAAAACAACATTTTAAATAAATTAAAATAATTATATTACAAGAGAAGAACCCAACCCAAAATAAACCGGAGTAGTTAAAATTCAATTTACAGTATAAGAACCAGAAGTAGATTCCATAACAATATATACAGGGTGTGTCACGACGAAGAGACAGTAGAAATATCTCGAGATCTATGTCGATTTGAAATCTGAAAATTTGTATTGGCCATTTTTATTGATGGTCTATCTGCCTAAAATAATTTCATTAATTTTACCGGAAGTCGCCATGAACTTCGTTATTTTAAATGGAACACCCTGTATATTATTACACTTTCAAATTCCGTATAAAATTCTAGACTAATTTTATGTAAACTAGTCTATATTTTAAATTGATAGTTTTTAAGTTATTCAACTTTTTTCAAAAATTTTGACAGATGTGATTTAAATTCTTTAAACTGGTTCTGTGTTAAAGATAGAATATGTTATTTCAGCATAATTTTGGTCTTTAAAATAGTAAATCGATTATCACCTGAATATTTTCAACAGTTCGTTTCTTTTAACAAAAGTGCCCATTCATACACTACCAGCGGTTTAGATGACATACATATACCTAGAATTTTATACAAAAGTACTCACTCTTTTTTAAAGGCTTCCACACGTTTAATCTATACCTGCATCTATAAAAACATGTACTTACTCTCAATAATTTTAAAAAGTTGCTTAAAGAACACATTAAGAATTTAAAGTCTATGTTATTACCATTGTATAAAGTCTTTATACAATGTTATTATGTAACCTCTTTTTTTGACTGAAGGTGTTAAATGCTCGATTGAGGAGGTTAACTACTGCGGACGGCACTCAGGGGGTTAGGGGAGAGCGAGCGTGGATTCGATCGAGCTAGATGATAAATTATTGGAAAGATTAAAAGGTATATCTTTAATAGAATATTAAAAGTTAAAAGAAATAAAAAAGGAAAAAGAAAGAAATGAAAGATAAAGGAAAATGGGCGCCACTTATGTTTTTTATCCTGAGGATAGGGAAATATAAGAAACCCAGATAAAATAAGAAAGATATAAGAGATATAAGATAAGATAAGGTAAAATTAGATAACCCGGCAGATTGTTCTTGCTAAAATTTAAATTACACACTTTTATTTAAGAAACAAAAAGAAAAATTATACTTACACTTTCCTGTTACTTATCCTTATGGTTATAAATCAAATTTGTAAGATAAAGATATATTCAAGAAACAAAATCTAGTACTTTAATAAAATATAGATTGGAGAAACTGACAATATTGATCAGAGTAACAGGGTCTAGCTAGGAAAAGAAAATATCTATTTAACAATAACAGTATTTATTATTGGCTGTAATAATAAAAGAGACACACAACAAAAAAAAATAAAAAAATTAAAAACATCTATGTACGGCATAGTAAATGCATATTACTAAACACGTTTGTGTTTAGTTTAAAAACATATCTTTTGCTACACTTAAAATAACAGCTAGGTATATTGTTTTGTTATTTTTGTGTACTCTGATAAGCGAAAAGTGAGAGAAATGAAAGTTAGATAAAACAAGTTATAAAAATCACCTTTTGCTTTTGTATTAACTCGAGTTAAAAGAGTACTCATATACGAAGGTATAATTAAATAGGTACGAGATAAAAATAAAACATACAAATAAAAAAGTTTTACAGATAAGAGATACAATAGTTATTTACGTACCAAGGGAAGTAAGTAGACGTTTGCAGTCGAGAAGGGATATTAACGCTCGAGGCGTTAGCCGAGAGCGGTAACACTTCGAGACTGCAAATTACTTACTTCCCGTGTTGCGTACAATATTTTTTCTACTACCACGCGCATAAGTCATGTTCGAGAAACATTTGTTTTGGTGGCAGGCACCTTTACAATTAAAATACTGTCTTTGTCAATGTGATCTACCGTCATCTGTGTAAGCTCACTTTGCCAACATGCTCCAGATATTCCCATTATTAGAGCCACCTAAAAATATCTTTTAAAAAAATACCTTATCTAATATTCTTATCTAATACTTTCGATTACTTTGGAACGTATTCAACATTTTGTGTTTTTAGAAACATTATTAGTTTTGCAAATGTACTTATAATATTATGATTTACTTCTATCGTAGCTTTTATCATGCTGTGTACCTATAGACCATATGAACGACGCTTTTAAGGTTTTTGCTTTCTCTGTGAAGAAGTATGTTTAGATTTCAGCCATTCCATAAAACTTGAATATTCTTTCTTACAACGAAACTCAGATTATTGGGAAGAAGTTTCTTTTAGTTTCATTTGCTGTCTACTGCTCTCGAAATCAATAATTTTAAAACAACCATTTAAAAATACGTACTATAAAAATAACAACGAATTTAATAGTTAATTTAAATTTGACAGCTGTCAAACAGAATAGCTTTGTTAGTAGTATTGATTCTAAATCTAAAAAATATAAATTTGTATAGGTATAATTTACTGAAAAATCATTGCTGTTATACATATTAATAAATAATTAAAAAATAGTAATACAATTATAAATTTATAATTTGTATTTGACATTTAATTTTGAGACAATTCGTAGTTTACCCTACGAACATAACTTATTCTTTGCAGGCGAGTTGTAACCAATCAAAATCGTGTAAAGTAAAAGTCCCATGGGAGTTTGTTTTACATGTTTCTGATTGGACAGAATTGTATTTTACAATCCCGATGAATGTTTATGATCACTTACACTCCTCAAAAGTATCATGTAAAACGCTATTTTACAAAGTGGTAGGAGAAAAAAAATATAAGTAATCAAAATACAGGTAAGCGATACTCAGAAAAAATTCACATTCCTATTAATTTCAGTCCGGCACTGGGCACTGCACTTTTTAATAGCTGATACGGTAAATACAGTTAAAATAAAATTCTTTATAGAAATAAATGGTACTCTCATACTCGATAGAGGTATAAAAAAATTGTAAAAACTTACGTTAGCTTCTAAATGTTTCTAAGATAGTTTGGATAGCATATGGCTTCATTCTCTCGGTAAATGATCGGAACGGTAAGATATAATCTAGACCCCATTCTTGTCTAGATCGGTAGGTATTTAGAGAATAAACCATAAACTTACTCTTCATAGCTGGTGATCAAATTCTGGCTAATTTGCCGCCATTATTACACGATGTACGAAGTAATCTTAAAGATAGCACTGTCTGGAAATTTTCAGATAAACCTTCAGGTAGAATAAACGATAATAGGCACTAGAAACGCTTATTTGCTTGTTATTTTTAATATACAAGAAGAAAAAACCGGGAAACTGAAACTAGGTGTCTCGCGAAGATCTTACTAGCGAGAGCACTCCACCCAGAATAATAAAACCGTTGATACCAAAGGGACGCTGTAAGCAATCCCCACTTAAGTTATTTGATCTTGAACGTGAAATTTGATTGGTCAATAAAAAAAATCCATACTTCGCTTCGAAAAATTCGTTAGATTTCAACGTTCTGGAATGTTCCATCTAATTATGTTAAGCCTACAGGGTTGGCATAGGTAAAAAGAAATTATAAAAAAGAATTTTAATTAATAGGGTTTTTTAAAACGCTACAATTATATTGGTGTTTTTATTGTGGTTATGCTTTCTTTTGAATTCTTGTAATTTTTTAATAATTTTACTATGGTAATAAAAACTTGGAAATTTTTTTTATATATGCTATTGTTATTTTTTTATTGTATGTATGAATATTACATTTTGTAAGTTTTAAATAATATTTATAGGCACTTATTTTTTTTCTACAATATTTTCTTTTTAATGTAAATTTTCTTTTTAATTTAAATTAGTGTCTTTTTGAGTGTATTTTTATTAATATTTATGTATATTTAAATAAAGATCTATCTATCTATCTATCTTTTTATGAGAGAGAGAGGGAGACAAACGGAGAAACATGCGCACGCCGCACGGCTTAAGTGTCGTGACAACTTTTCGTCTAAATTTTTTCCGTCTACTCTCCTACACAACGCGCAATAAGGAGCTTCGTTCCAAAAACAGGTCAGAACATATAAAAAACATTAAAAAACGAGTATTACAATATTTTATTTGCAGTATTTCAAATCTTTTTTAACGTATTCAAAATGTTAAACAATATTAAAACTAATAAAAATTTTCCATAATATAGATTAAATAATTAAAATATCTAAAAGGAAGTTGTGTACTTTTATAATTCATTTACTTCAAAAATCAATAAAAAGTTATTGTACTTACAGTTACAAGTTAACACTTTATTATGTTTAAAACAGCGTGTGTCCACGTGGCATTAATTGGACGACACGGAGCGATCAATTTTTCATTGTTTTCTAGCTTATATGGTGGTATAGAATTACAGTTATTTAGATAAACACTTTTCTAGCTATGGACGCGTTAGAACCATCTTTATTTAGTTTTTAAAGACTGTCCATACTTTTAATTTTTTCTTTATTTCATAATAAGAGTATACAAAGTAAAAACAGTTTTTTTTGCCAAAATAAATACTTTTTTTTGATGTAAGGAAAAATTTATTAAATATTTTTTTTTAAATTCCGCTAACTTAACGAGTGGAGATGGTACATGAAGAAGAAGAAGGCATCACCGCCATTAGGCTTGTCAAGCCTTGAGATAGCATTTTAAAAAATAGGAGGTATGTAGTCTCAGAGATTATTTAAACAGTAATTCAAAGGAACCCGAAACTTTACAATCTATCACTTCGAGGTAATGAAATCGGAATCAAAATAGCGGATGATAAAACATTTTTTTTTTGTTATCTAACCTTATATTGAAAAAAATTATAGTTTAAAAAAAACAAAAAAACGTGTTTTTTTGGTCCTCCATCCTGAAACAATACTACCTATTAATTACTTTAAAATCGTCAGGGAAATGACATTTTCTGGCCTAGGCTGGCAAAGCACCTTTTAGATTATCTAAAGAGATGGCGCTATGAGTCATCACAAATACATAATAAATAATACAAATTTTAATTAAATTTATTTAAAAACAGTTTCTGATATACTAAACTAATAACTTTATCTAAAGGTAAATAGGATCCTAATTTCTCTCACACCTTTTATTTTAAATTTGACATTTAGGTATGTCAATTTACAACTACTTAACATTCGATTATCTATGAAAATACATATCTCGATTTTATTTTTGCTCATTGAACTATAATAGTTCATTGTCTCTGCTATTTTTATATAAAATTAATAGATATTAATATTTTCAATATAACAATTTTTACTGTGCTGCTTATTAGCACAGTATTCGTATGTATAAAAATTAAGGATCTTGAAATCGATTATCAGAAAATCATTCCTGCAATAGATATCAATAAACACATAATCTTGTATGTCATAAAACCCCTACCCTTCATAGTCATAAAGTAAAAAGTTTTTGAACATATTAAAAATATGTCGGACCAAAAAATAGTGTGTTACATGTCCAGAAAATGTTTTGCAAGTGCTCGTATTGTTTTGCCTCGGTGCTACGCACCTCGGCTACACAACATTACTCGCTCTTGCAAAATGTCATTTTCCGTCCTTGTGTCACAAATAACTATTGTGTAAAAAAGTATACAAATGAACTAAAAAGACTTTTTTAAATTTAAATTAATTAACAAAAAAAATGTGGGGCACTTCTTTGTAATCTATTTACACCATATATGGTCACCGAAAAAATATCGATACTAGTTGACATCGAATACTTTTCTTTCGACATCGATTCTTTTGTACTCGATACTTTTACTGATATGAGTAGGTACCTACTCTTTGGCAGGTATCGTATCAAATCAAATAAGTCATAATGCTTTTTTTAAATTAATAAAATTTTTGAAAGTTTTTAGAAAGGATACATACAAGAATATATTAAATGACATTAAGCAGAAATTGAAAAACTTTTCAAAAATCCCATGAGAGATATCAAATAATCGTTTACTAAGTCATAATGCTATTTAATAAACCCGCATCTTATTTTATTTTATATTTAGATATTTATTTTACAGAATATTGTGCTCAGTACTAGATGGTATAATATATATCAATTAACTTTTTTATTATCTCTGAATCAATTTTTTTTCTCTTATAATGGCAAAAATGGTAGCAGTTTTGTAAGATAAAATTTCTTGTTTATGTCTACATTTATACTGAAATAATAAAGGCTTTTTCCCCAACATACCAAATATTTATTTGAAGGAATTTTTTTTATAATATGTCAGTTGACACTCTAACGTTCATTATTTTTTCAATAATAGACAAGTCGGTATCTGTCGAAATGCAGACCATAATGGACATTTTCCATATTTTTGAAGTAAAACTTCTCTTACTAGGAGTAACTCAGTAAATCTAACGGACGTGACGTCATTCTAATGTACCGCGTACCGGAAACAAAACCTGATACAAAATACCTAACACGATTCTGCCTACTATCTATATATATAAAACTCAACGGTGACTGACTGACTGATTGACTGACTGACATAGTGATCTATCAACGCAGAGCCCAAACCGCTGGACGAATGGGGCTGAAATTTGGCGTGCAGGTAGATATTATGACGTAGGCATCCGCTAAGAAAGGATTTTGATTAATTTCACCCCCAAGGGGATAAAATAGGCGATGAAAGTTTGTATGAACTATCAATGCACAGCTCAAACCGCTGAACGGATTGGGCTGAAATTTAGCACGCAGGTGGATGTTATGACGTAGGCAACCGCTAAGAAAGGATTTTGATTAATTCCACCCCCAAAGGGATAAAATAGGGGATGAAAGTTTGTATGAAACTTTGTCAATTTTAAACCGATCAGGTTGAGATTTTGCATGCATATAGCTACTATGACGTAGGCATCCCCTAAGAAAGGGTTTTAATAAATTCCACCCCTAAGGGAATAAAATAAGCGATGAAAGTTTGTATAAAAGTTTCTCAATTTCAAACCGATCGGGCTAAGATTTTGCATGCATGTAGCTACTATGACGTAGACTTCCCTTAGATAGGATTTTGATAAATTCCACCCCTAAGGGGATGAAATAGGGAATGAAATTTTGTCTGAAATTTTTTTAATTTCAAACCGATCG
Source organism: Altica lythri (assembly GCA_964028335.1). Classification (NCBI taxonomy): domain Eukaryota; kingdom Metazoa; phylum Arthropoda; class Insecta; order Coleoptera; family Chrysomelidae; genus Altica; species Altica lythri. The sequence goes on from OZ034806.1 coordinate 21,681,093, forward strand.
GGCTGAGATTTTGCATGCATGTAGCTACTATGACGTAGATATCTCCTAAGAAAGGATTTTAATAAATTCCACCCCTAAGGGGATGAAATAGGGAATGAAAGTTTGTATGAAACCTTGTCAATTTTAAACCGATCGGGCTGAGATTTTGCATGCATATAGCTACTATGACGTAGGCATTCTTTAGAAGGGATTTTGATAAATTCCATCCCTAAGGGGATCCAATACGCGATGAAAGTTTGTATGAAAGTTTGTTTTTAAACCGATCGGGCTAAGATTATGCACGCATATAGCTACTATGGCGTAGGCATCCCCGAATAAAGGATTTTAATTAATTCCACCCCTAAGGCGATAAAATAGGGGATGAAAGTTTGTATGAAACTTTGTCAATTTCAAACCGATCGGGCTGAGATTTTTTGTGCATATAGCTACTATAACGTAGGCATCGCTCAAGAAAGAATTTTAATAAATTCCACCCCTAAGGGATAAAATAGGGGCTGAAAGTTTGTATGAAACTTTGTGAATTTCAAACCGATCGGGCTGAGATTTTGATTGCATATGGCATGCAAGTTTTTATAGTTTTAAAATAATTATAGTCTAAAACCACACGCGTCTTAATGGGCGGGGTGTGTGGAGCGGTAAGGCGGTAGCACGCTGCTGCTGGCCGACATGACACTGTCGATAGACGCGTAGAGTCTTGAAAATTTGAGAATATGTTTTTTTCTATTACGTAGTGGTGTACTAAGAAATTACTTTTTTAAATTTAACTCCTAAGGATTTAAAATGGGGGTTGAAAATTTTTATGAAATTCGGTGGCAAAAAACTAAAGTTCACGAGAATAAAGTCGCGGGCGGCCGCTAGTATTAAATAAAATTAAATCTGTAATTGTATGAATTGACAGCTTGTCATCTTGTCTACCAAAATACATTGGTGGTAAATAGTTTAAATTTGTGTATAAAGTGTTTGTTTTAAATATGAATAAACAAAGTGGATTTATTAATGAAGAAAGTGATGAAAAAATATTGAATAAAAATGAGTGAGTACCTACTCTATATGCATACATTTTATTGTTGGTGTGTAATTACACTATTTATACCTAATTATTTATACCTATTATTTATACCTAGCTATTTTCGTTTTATAGACTTAAAGAGCTAAAAAGAAAAAGAAATTGTGAACGTCAAAGGGCATATTATAAGCGCCAGAAAGATTTGAAGAAAAATGAAAATAAATAAGCGACATTCATTATGATTTGATTAAGTAAGTTTATATAGATACATACATATTATGATAGTAAATAATTATTTATAGGGAAGCTTTACGTTAAGTAAAGAAGCATGTTGCACGTTTTTATTCATAAAATAATAATATTCGAAATGTTTTAACACTTGCTTATACTTATTTTAGGTTTGGTTAGGTAGCCATAAAGGCCATAAAACCACTAGTCAGGATGGCTGATCTTTTACCAGCAATAACAGATCCTTCGTAGACGTGAAGAAAACAAACTCAACTCAGGATTTAAAATTTTATGGAATATGCTATAAAATGCTACAAAATAAAATTATTATCTAACTATCGAAGGCTCTTGTGTTGTGTTGTATTACAATAAGGTAGATACAGCTACAAAATCACACATTCTAAACGTAATGTGTGTATATTTTTAAGCAAAACTTCTTTAGGCGCGACTAGGGGTAACTCTAACGTTAGATTCTAACGGAAGATTCTGATGGAAGTAACGGTGTGATTTCAGCTATGGGAGGAGCTTAAATTTTCAAAATTTATTTATGAAATTTTCAAAATTTTTAAACGGTTTCAAATACATTTATGGTATTTAGAGAGTAAAATCTATGTTTCACATTTTAGTTATCATAAACCTATTATTTCATATATAAAAAATAATGATAACTTTCAAATTCCTATTTCTAATGAATAATTTATTTATTTATTTATTTATTTATTTATTTATTTATTTATTTATTTATACAATACCTACCCTTACAGGTATTAAACCCAATTATAAGGTAGGGGTTACAAATGCTTACAATTAAAGTGAATGATTAATATATAAGTAATGGAATCTAGAAAAGACACTAATTAAAAAAAAAGTCCTAGTAATTAAACAAAACTAATAAAAACAAATAATTTCCAATTACAAAGGAAATAATATAATTATGTAAGTAAAAAAAAATCTAAACTAACTGAACAAAAATAAAAGAGAGCAAGAAAAACATCCAGAGCTTCTCAGTGTGGCACAGACTTGGATATTTCAGTGAGAGAGGTAAAAAAGAGATCTATGTTATGATCGTTACATATTTTACACATTAAATGCAAAGGAGAAAACTTTAAAATATTTGTGTGCGGCGTAGGAAGATGAAAACATGAAGAGTGTCTAGAGCTCAAACGCGGAACAAAAAAACCAATTCTTGACAAGATATTTGGACAATCAGTAAGGTTATTGAGTAACTTAAAAATATTTATTAACATAAAATATTCGCGACGGTTTTTTAGAGAAACAAACCCAAACCTTCTTAGCAGCTCTTCATGTGGAAAACCCTGACATGGATAAACACCATCACATCGAAAACTGACGTATTTTAAAAATTTACGCTGTACTTTTTCCAAATTATCAATATGAATATTATACCCAGGGGACCAAACAACTGAAGCATATTCCAATTTTGAACGAACATATGATGTTTAAAGGGTTTTAATGACATCAATATTTCTAAAATCCCTGGTACTACGTATAATAAAACCATAAGTTTTTAGTGCCTCTGAAATAATACCATTAATATGGACAGAAAAAGTCAATTTTGAATCAAAGGTCACGCCTAGATCCCGGAAAACGAACACACGAGAGAGAACGTTGTTATTCAGCCTATAATCATATGCTATCGGCGACTGTTTGGTAGTGAACTACAAAGTATTGCTCTTTTTAACGTTGAGTTGGAGATTATTTTTTAAGCACCATTCACTAACAATATCAAGATTAAATTGCAGCTCTAAACAGTCTTGGAGATCTTTTACTCTTGTATACAACTTAACATCATCAGCATAAAGTAAATGTTTCACTGTAAGAGTATTACCGATATCATTAATAAAAATGTTAAAAAGCAAAGGTCCCAAAACGGACCCCTGCGGGACTCCCGAAACTGTCTGATATTCACAGGATCTTTCCCCTTGAATCTCTACATATTGGGTACGGTTAGTTAAGTAAGAAGAAAAGAGAGTTAACAAAGAATCTGAAAAACCGAAATTATAAAGTTTTTGAAGCAAAATATGATGATCAAGGCAATCAAAAGCTTTTGTGAAGTCTAAATACACAACATCAGTCTGCAAGCCGTCATCTATAGCCTCCGCTATGTCCTGCGTTATAATAGTAAGATTTGTGACCGTAGATCTACCTTTATAAAATCCATGTTGGGCAGTTGTTATTTGATTACTAATTAACGGAAATATATTATCATGTAGTATAAATTCAAAAATTTTACAAAAATTGCATATAACTGAAACAGGCCTATAATTACTAATTTCCGATCTTTCTTCTTTTTTAAAAACGGGACAAACTTTTGATTTCTTCCATACCGCCGGTATAGATTTAGTTTTAAGTGAAATATTAAAAAGTATCTGCAGAGGTTTTGCAAGAACAAATCTACAATCTTTTATCATGAATGCGGGAATAAAATCTGGCCCCGTTGTAAAAGAAGGTTTTAATTTTTTTATAGCTGAGATAACATCCTGCTCCGAAATATGACGTAAACTAATCGTGGATGTGTGAACTTGCAAATTTTCAAAAGTGTCAAGAGTTGTCAAAAGAAACTGTAGAAAATGACTGTCTAAAAAAATCCGCAAAAGAGTTTAAAATGTCAAATGGGTTGTCAAGTGTAAGATTATTGAAAGACATTTTGTTTGGAATACCCCTATTTTCCCTTCTTTTTTTAATGTAAGTCCAAAACCGTTTAGGGTTCCTATTTATATCCTGTTCGGTTCTTTGTATAAACTGCTTGTGAGAGTTAGCTATATCTGTTTTAATTTTTTTTCTAAGGTATTTAAATTGGTCAAGGTCAGCTTGATTACGGGTATTCTTATATTTACGATAATGTTTACTTTTCTGTTTAATATCCTTTATAATAGAGCAAGAAAACCAAGCAGGGTATTTCTTTGGTGTTTTTTTATATTTAGGAACAAAAGTATCTAGAATTTCATAAAGTTTATTATAAAACTTATCAGAAGCCTCCTCAATTGACACCACAGTTTCCAAAAAAGCCCACTTAGTATTCAACAAGGTATTATACAAATCCATAAATTTAGCTTTCGAAAAATTATAATTATTAGTATAATTTGCTTTGAACTCGCGCCTAAAATTTACTGATTGACAGTATTTTAAGGAGAGTGACAGGGAAGGATGATGACAGTCTTCATTCACAATATTATCCAATGCTCTTTCAACAATACAATCTTCGTTGTTGTGAATTACAAGATCCAAAATTCTGTTATAAGTATTACGTATATAATTACCTTGAGAAAAATTTACGCATGTTAAAAAATTATTTAGGCAATTAGTAAGATTGTCTTCAATGCCATCATCCAAAAAACTTGAATAGGCCGTTAAATTAAAATCTCCAAGTATACAAACATTACCACCAAACAAGCATTCCACAGAAATCAAGAAATCAAAAAAATTTTCTAACAAGTTGAGGCTCAGAGGTGGCGGAATATAGACAACAAAAATATGCATAGATGAATATTCAAAAGAAATTTTAACACACACCAAATCAATTTCGGAGCACAGGTTATCTTTGGGTAATTTAACTAGTGTTGACTTAAACTGTTGATTCACGGCAATTAATACACCCCTCCCCTATAAATAATATAAATATAACATCTAATTTTTTGTAAAGTATATAGACAATAAATATGATTGAATTGTAATTAAATATTTATTTTCCGATACATACGTCAACAAGTTTTACTTTAATCGCGCGTAAAGGTTACACGCACACTCATTTTTTTGCTGGAATCCCTTCAGGATGTGTCCATGATCGATAATCACGATATACGCAAATTGCAAACCCGGTGCTAAACTTTTTATTTAACAAAATCTGAAAAAAATTGGAATTTTTTTATTTTTTTATCCCGTTTTCGGGTATAATTCGGAAAATATTGCTCCTAGCAAATTTAGATTGAAAACGCTATTTTCATCACTCCGTGCGGAAAGCACTGCTTTCGACCATGCAGGACTGTGCGGAAAGCAATGAATGATCGAAACAGAGTTGATAAGTGTTTCCAAATCAAAAATAAATGAGATAGAAATTGAATCAAGAGAAATTAAGGATGAATCTTCTAATAGTTTTGCATCTGATAACGTGGTAGTAAATGCGCCACGATATAATCAATCAAACGTTTCATTACTAAATAAAGATTTTGTTGATTCTCAATTATTTATTTATTTATTTATTTATTTATTTATTTATTTATTTATTTATTTATTTATTTATTTATTTATTTATTTATTTATTTATTTATTTATTTATTTATTTATTTATTTATTTATTTATTTATTTATTTATTTATTTATTTATTTATTTATTTATTTATTTATTTATTTATTTATTTATTTATTTATTTATTTATTTATTTATTTATTTATTTATTTATTTATTTATTTATTTATTTATTTTTTTATTTATTTATTTATTTATTTATTTATTTATTTATTTATTAACGTATAATGACAGTCATAGAGTTTTGTACAAATTTTACATATAACAACACAGAGCCACTAAACCACGTAGTGGCTTGTCGAGGTGTTTGTAATTTTACTTATAAATACTATCCATTGTACATTTCATGACAGTCAGAGAAAATATTAAAAAATATTACATATAGTCATAATTCAATTATTAAGGAAAAAATATAAAATATAATATAAGAAACAACAAAAAGAGAAAAAGCACTACCAGAATGTTGTTAGTATTTTTATTTTATTTCTTTTTTTAATAAATTTGGTAAAAGTGGAGTCTTTTACCATGGTTAAATGTCATTCACTTTAAAAAATCAACAAGTGGTTTTCTATTTCTTCTATATTATTTTTTAACTATTCGATTATTTTAAAAATAAAAGCCTTTTTTGTATTTATTTCTTTAATTTCTCTAGGTACTTGATTGTATAGTTTTGGTCCGATAAATGCAATGTGTCTTTGACAGCAAGCAAATTCCATTCTTATGATATTTATAGTTTGATTTGTTATAGCTCTGGTAACAATATTATGTTTAGTTTGATTCTTGTATTTATTGTTAAAATTGATATATTTTGATATTTTTGTGAAATATAGTTCTTTTAATGTAAGCATTTCACTCTCTTTAAATAAATCAATTAATGGATATCTTTAAGGTTTTTTTAATATTAATATACTTAAGTTGAATAAAAAAAATATGTCGAAGGAATTAAGCAACTGTTCAAATATTACATTTAACGTATTTAAGAAAGATTCATAACTATGCATAATTTTGTAATAAAAAAGTGTTTTTTTTTAATAAAAATGTTATAATTTCTTAACTCTAAAGGTATTTGTTTTAATGGGATCCGCCTCCCCCAACCCTCCTTTAGCGCCTTCGCGGTGCAGGCGGATCAGACCTAATACTACTTTTATTATCTTCTTTCCTTTTATTTTAGACAAATTCAAGAGCTTTCCTTACGGAGTGATGAAAAATAGAATACGCAACTCGTGCGGTGCGCAGGAAATCTCATCACTCGTGCTTTTTATCGCCTTCGCCTTCGGCTCATGCGACAAACGCACTCGTGATGGGATCACCTGCTTTCCGCACTCGTTACGTATTTCTATTTATTTATTGAAAGTAATAGGTGTTCCGACAAACTCTCTTCTGGATTTGCTATTCTGGTTAAATGTAAACCATCTTTATTGGATTTTAAGGCAAAACCTTTTATTTTTATGGTATTTTTGGTTCTTTCGTGTCTAGTTGAATAAAAGCTTGCGGGATTGAGAGATTTTTCTATTGGTAAGTAAATATAATCAGTCATCTCGGTGATAATTTGTAAACATTAGCTTTATTTAAATTTCTCGTAGATGGGCAGAAGTTACCTCAGAGAGGGCATTGTGTATCTAATAGTGAGGCAAAAATCATCGCTTCAGTTTTTTTTTTGTAGAAGTTTAACCATAACCATAGAACAACTTTAGTTAAGTCGATTCTTTATTTGTCTTTGTGGTCTATTGTCTATTTACCCCTATTTTGTAACTTTAAACGTATTTGTGTTTTATTTTAACTATTATTATTTATTATTTTATTAGTAAGTAAAGTCATTTATTAGCGCTATTGTAATTTTGATTCCTGTTGTTTTTATAATGTAAAACTATTACTAGACGTATTCTTCTTGTTAATCTGTTACCCCTATTAATTTAGATTAATTTAAACTTCTAATTGATTATATTAATCAATGAATGTAAATTCTATTGCAATTTTTTTGTATTGTAAATTATTTGAATTTGTACATAACTAATTAATTTTTTTATTTAACTGTCATTTGTGCTATAATTAATTAATTGAATTTTACTTAAGGTTTTTTTTGGACGGGTACTCCAACTTAGCTTCCCTAGCAGCCCTAGTTTTTACTAGGGGAGCTCAAAACTAGCTCTTTGGTTTTTATGGAGAAGTAGTGGTCTAGTTGTAGAACTGCGTTGGACTGTATTTAGGAGCTGCCTACCATCACACACGTCACACAGATAAGCGCATAAAAACTTGAATCCAATCATTGATTTTAAATTGAACCCTCTGCATAGTTTTATTTTAGGCGCCAGTGCACTCTTAATATTACATTTAACCATCTTAAATTGACCCTTTTTGATTGTGTATATTTCGATATAATAATTAAAGCGGTCCAGTCTAAGGGAAAACACTCGATTGTTTTACTTAGCTCGCCATAATTGTTTTGTCTATTTCCTTTATTCTTAGTTTAGGTTCGATAGTGCCTATTAGAGCTAGGGGTTTCCGGTTTGTACCGTCTAAATCGGTGGTGCGGCTCACTTTAGTAAACTCATTCCTCTATGGCTGAGCTCGGGCATAATTTACCAGTAGAGAGACCACTAACCAACCTTATCCAATTTAGCTTATTTGATATTAATACTTATCAGCTATTAACTAAAGTTCGTAGCAACACTACAAATACAACAATTTAGTCATTTGACGGAACAATTTTGACAAGTATTACAATTGATGATAAAATTTTGACAATTTTGACGATTAATTTTTGTCGTCCATATCTTTAACACATAAGGTTGGATTTGACATTTTTCTAAAAAAAATTTATTATATTAACAATTGAAATCATAAATATGATAATTTTGACTTTTTACACTAGAACTTTTTTTTTATTTTGAGACTTGGCGTTTAATTTTTTAGAATTTTGTCATTTGACCGACCAATTTTTGACAATTTTAAAATTAGACGTATAAAATTATATCTAATGTCATTTTCTTGTTTTTATTTCAAAAAATTTAGTACATTCGTAAATGTGCATGTCTACTTAAATTAACGACATGCAGAAACTTAAAATATTATGGTTAAAATACATTGATTGAAGAATTAAGTAATTGATCAGTGGTGCATTCCAATATGGCTTAGCCAAAATCGAATAAAAAAAATAGTTGAAAGAAACTAAAAAACACGCTTTTGTGAAAAATAGTAGTTTGTGCAACAAGTTCGCAAAGTGATACTTTTACCACGAACGAAGAAGTTTGCGAATCACAAATCGATACTTTTTTTACTATTACGATTTATAATAATTAAAACTAAGAAACTTATTTAAAATGTGTAACCATTTATATTATCACTAGCGGCCGCCCGCGACTTCATCGGTGTGGACTTTAGTTTTTTGCCACCGAGTTTCATACAAATTTGCAACCCCTATTTTAAATCCTTAGGGATGGAATTTAAAAAAGTAATTTCTTAGTACACCACTACGTAATAAAACAAATTTATTCTCGAATTTTCAAGACTAGACGCGTCTATCGACAGTGCCATGTCGGCCAGCAGCAGCGTGCTACCGTCTCACCGCTCCACACACCCCGCTCAGTAAAGCGCGAGTGGTATTAGACTATTATTATTTTAAAACTTTAAAAACTTGCATGCTATATGCATGCAAAATCTCAGCCCGACCGGTATAAAATTGACAAAGTTTCATAGAAACTTTCATCCCCTATTTTATGCCCTTGGTGGGTGGAATTAATCAAAATCCTTTCTTAAGGGATGCCTACGTCATAGTAGCTACATTCATGCAAAATCTCAGCCAGATCGGTTTAAAATTGACAAAGTTTCATACAAACTCTCATTCCCTTGTTTATCCCCTTAGAGGTGGAAATTATCAAAATTCTTTTTTAAGGGATGCCTACGTCATAGTTGCTATATGCATGCAAAATCTCAGCCTGATCGGTTTAAAATTGACATAATTTCATACAAATTTCATCCCCTATTTTATCCCCTTAGGGGTGGAATTTATCAAAATCTGTTTTTAGGAGATGCCTACGTTATAGTAGCTATATGCATGCAAAATCTTAGCCCGATCGGTTTAAAATTGACAGAGTTTCATAAAAACTTTCATCCCCTATTTTATCCCCTTAGGGGTAGAATTAATCAAAATCCTTTCTTAGGGGATGCCTTCGTCATAGTAACTATATGCATGCAAAGTTTCAGCCCGAACGGTTTAAAATTGACAAAGTTTTATACAAACTTTTATCCCCTATTTTATGCTCTTGGGGTGGAACTAATCAAAATCCTTTCTTAGCGGATGCCTACGTGATAACATCTACCTCCATGCCAAATCTCAGCCCATCCGTCCAGCGGTTTGAGCTGTGCGTTGATAGATCATACAAACTTTCATCCCCTATTTTATCCCGTTGGGGGTGGAATTAATCAAAATCCTTTCTTAGCGGATGCCTACGTTATAACATCTACCTGCATGCTAAATTTCAGCACCATCCGTCCAGCGGTTTGGGCTCTGCGTTGATAGATCACTATATCAGTCAGTCAGTCAGTCACCTTTGAGTTTTATCTATAACTAGCGGCCGCCCGCGACTTTATTCTCGTGAACTTTAGTTTTTTGCCACCGAATTTCATAAAAATTTTCAACCCCCATTTTAAATCCTTAGGAGTTAAATTTAAAAAAGTAATTTCTTAGTACACCACTACGTAATAGAAAAAAACATATTCTCAAATTTTCAAGACTCTACGCGTCTATCGACAGTGTCATGTCGGCCAGCAGCAGCGTGCTACCGCCTTACCGCTCCACACACCCCGCCCATTAAGACGCGTGTGGTTTTAGACTATAATTATTTTAAAACTATAAAAACTTGCATGCCATATGCAATCAAAATCTCAGCCCGATCGGTTTGAAATTCACAAAGTTTCATACAAACTTTCAGCCCCTATTTTATCCCTTAGGGGTGGAATTTATTAAAATTCTTTCTTGAGCGATGCCTACGTCATAATAGCTATATGCACAAAAAATCTCAGCCCGATCGGTTTGAAATTGACAAAGTTTCATACAAACTTTCATCCCCTATTTTATCGCCTTAGGGGTGGAATTAATTAAAATCCTTTATTCGGGGATGCCTACGCCATAGTAGCTATATGCATGCATAATCTTAGCCCGATCGGTTTAAAAACAAACTTTCATACAAACTTTCATCGCGTATTGGATCCCCTTAGGGATGGAATTTATCAAAATCCCTTCTAAAGAATGCCTACGTCATAGTAGCTATATGCATGCAAAATCTCAGCCCGATCGGTTTAAAATTGACAAGGTTTCATACAAACTTTCATTCCCTATTTCATCCCCTTAGGGGTGGAATTTATCAAAATCCTTTCTTAGGAGATATCTACGTCATAGTAGCTACATGCATGCAAAATCTCAGCCCGATCGGTTTGAAATTAAAAAAATTTCAGACAAAATTTCATTCCCTATTTCATCTCCTTAGGGGTGGAATTTATCAAAATCCTATCTAAGGGAAGTCTACGTCATAGTAGCTACATGCATGCAAAATCTTAGCCCGATCGGTTTGAAATTGAGAAACTTTTATACAAACTTTCATCGCTTATTTTATTCCCTTAGGGGTGGAATTTATTAAAACCCTTTCTTAGGGGATGCCTACGTCATAGTAGCTATATGCATGCAAAATCTCAACCTGATCGGTTTAAAATTGACAAAGTTTCATACAAACTTTCATCCCCTATTTTATCCCTTTGGGGGTGGAATTAATCAAAATCCTTTCTTAGCGGTTGCCTACGTCATAACATCCACCTGCGTGCTAAATTTCAGCCCAATCCGTTCAGCGGTTTGAGCTGTGCATTGATAGTTCATACAAACTTTCATCGCCTATTTTATCCCCTTGGGGGTGAAATTAATCAAAATCCTTTCTTAGCGGATGCCTACGTCATAATATCTACCTGCACGCCAAATTTCAGCCCCATTCGTCCAGCGGTTTGGGCTCTGCGTTGATAGATCACTATGTCAGTCAGTCAATCAGTCAGTCAGTCACCGTTGAGTTTTATATATATAGAGATATATAAAAATGAATCGCAAAATGTGTTGGTAAGCGCATAACTCAAAAACTACTGGACCGATTATTATGAAAATTGGTATATATATGTATTTTTCCACGGAGAAGGTTTATATGATATGCTCATTGATGCCACTCGCCACCAGGTGGCGCTTCAGAGTAACAACTTCTGCCCTGTTCAACCGATTGTCATGAAAATTGGTATGTATATGTATTTTTTCACGGAGAAAACGAATATGCTATGCACATTGATGCCACTCACCACTAGGTGGCGCTGCAAAGTAGCAACTTCTGCCCCGTTCAACCGATTGTCATCAAAATGGGTATGTATATGTATTTTTTCACGGAGAAAACGAATATGCTATGCTCATTGATGCCACTCACCACCAGGTGGCGCTGCAAAGTAGCAACTTCTGCCCCGTTCAACCGATTGTCATGAAAATTGGTAGGTATATGTATTTTTTCACGGAGAAAACGAATATGCTATGCTCATTGATGCCACTCACCACCAGGTGGCGCTGCAAAGTAGCAACTTCTGCCCCGTTTAACCGATTGTCATGAAAATTGGTAGGTATATGTATTTTTTCACGGACAAAACGAATATGTTATGCACATTGATGTAACTCGCCACCAGGTGGCGCTGCAGAGTGACATCTTCTGCCCCGTTCAACCGATTGTCATAAAAATTGGTATTCATATGTATCTTTCCACGGAGAAGGTTTGAGGTGGCGCTGCAGAGTAACAACTTCTGCCCTGTTCAACCGATTGTCGTGAAAATCAGTAGAATGTTGTATTTTTAATGGTTAATATGAATATGATATTCGTATTAATGGAGTTAACACCAGGTAGCGCTTCCATTAAACGAGCAACCACCGTAAGGTGGCGCAGTTAATATCACAATATTTAAACTAGAAATTCTTACTAAATTAAGTATTGTTATGCATCTAATATATTTTATCGATAAACTACAAAATATAACGAAAAAAAAAATAGTATAAACCTGATAACTAACGAGAAAATATGATGAAAACGATAAAATCAAAATAAATTGAAAAAACGAAAAATGGAAGAATGACGTAAATAATTTGCGGTACGAAGTCCGCCGGGTCAGCTAGTATATATATATAGATTATAATTTAGGAATGTAAAGTAAAAATTATAATATTTAATTTAAGTTACCTAATTATATTTAAGATCATAAAATTTAACACAAAAGAAATAAGCATTTTTTGTTTGTTCTTGAAAAATAGGCTAGAATTACATTTTCAGAAAATGATAGTATTTTTTTATTTTTCATCTATTCCATAAATTTTGGATAAGCGCATTCTTACTTCTCTCTTAATTTTTGTGGCAAAAGGTTTAAAATTGCATTCAAAGCAATTTTCAAAATTTCTGGAGATGTTTTTCCATATATTTAACTTCTGAATCTGAATTATTATTAATTACATCCATGTCGAATTATAAATTAAAACTATTATATAATATGTCGACTTATCAAATATTTAAATTAAAAGTTTATAAATAATTATTGTGTAATAATTTTCTATGAAAATAATTGAAACTTTTTAAATATAGCTAACGTCAAAATATTATATTTCAAATCATGAACTGTCAGCCAATGCATAGCCTTTTACGACAGATGCGTGAGAGTTCTAATAGGTATATTACTTCTTTATTGCTCCCTGCGCATGTGCAGAATGCGGTACAGCGAATTCCGCACAGGTACGGAATTACTAACTTTGCATTGAAGTAAGCCGTGTCTATTTGTATTCTTTTTATAGTGATCGTGGAAAAAAAAATTTTGTTTTAAATTTGAATTAAAAATACAGTAAATAAAAGAAATCGTTTGAAAAAATGTTTGTTATTATTATTTTATAAATAAAAATAAATAAATACTAGAAACGTAAAGATAATTTTTTTCTGATTTCAACTCAAAATTTTGAAAATTACAGGCACTAACCCTGTAATTTATATTTATATTTATTATATTATATGTTATTATAAGTGTTGTTCTTTTCCCAATGTTATGTAAAATATTTTGGTGTCTAGTCCGTAAACTGCAAAATTTTCAGAAAAAAAAATACGTACTTAAACGCCAACTTTTTATATAAAAGTTATTTGTTTATAGCAACTTTTCATTAGGTCAGGTTTAAAAAGTTTCTAAACATTCTTTTCTAATATATTCTACGATTTTAAGCTTTGTTAAATATATCTAAGTTATTTCTTTGCTGAGGTATAGCAGTTATGAATCTAATAGATATTTAATGGCGCGAGCAAAGCACGCGCACGGCGCGAGAGCATTTGTTCTAGTTGTGAGCTGCTAAACTTCTCTTTTTTAAAATGAGGAGCAAATGCGCTAGCACCGTGCTTTGCTCGCGCGCATAAATATCTGTTATTTAAAACTGCTATATCTCAGCAAAGAAACACGTGTTCAATGAAATATTCTTTAAAGTCTGAATTTTAATTTTAGACTAGACACCAAAATATTCTACACTAGGTGTACCCGCGACGTCGTTCGCGTGGCGTGTTAATTGTTGTATAAAAATTTCTCCCCTCACCCCGTAAAAGAGTTAGGGGAGAAATTATTATACACCAGATGTTAAGTTAAAAGAAGACAAACACATATGTAAAAACCGCATTCGAATTTGATCAGTAGTTTTCATGCGAGGCACGCACAAACATATAGATAGACAAACTTTTCACCATTCACTAGTAAATGATAACATTTCATAATCCAAATAACAGAAAAACAAATTATTTAGATAATAAAATCAGGTAGTCCAAAATACGATTTATTATTAATTAGTTATAAGTTTAAAGGTATGGCAACAATGGAAATGATTTATTAAAAATTTTATAATATTTCTTAAAAACCCATTTAATCCCAACGGCATCCAACTCGGATCCTTTTAATGCAGGTGTCAATAGGCCGCATCCAATTCGACGGTTCGCGTGACGTATAAAAATTTGTATAAAAATTTCTCCCACCCAGACCGTAAAAGTGATTTTCCCAACATTTCCCTTTACTGCTCTGCTCCTGTTAATTGTAGCGTTATGTAAAGTATCCTATAACCAGCTCAGGAGTATAAAAAATATTTGTACCAAGTTTCGTTAAAATCCGTCGAGTAGTTTTTGTTTCTATAACGGTTATACAGACAGACAGACAGACAAAAATTTTACTGATTTGATTTTTGGCATCAGTATCGATCCCTAATCCCCCCTGATAGTTATTTTGGAAATATATTTCATATACAGAATTGACCTCTCTACAGATTTATTATAAGTATAGATATAGATTACATTGAGAAATGAACAACACTCATAATAAAATACCTCTAGCGCCCGTTAACTTCAAAATTTTGCGTAAGTATTATATATGGTTGAAATGAGAAAAAAATTATTTTAACGTTTCTGATATTTTTTTTATTTATAAAAAAATAAACACATATATTTGTTAAATTTAAACAATAGATTGTAAAATCGGGAGTGCATACAACCACGTGCTGTTAGGGTCGGGGAAAAGGTCTCTTTTAGTGGCCTCCCTCTGGGTTCAGATAAGGGGTTTTGTTAGTTTATTATTGTGAAAAATGTTAAATAATTAACTCCGAATATTATTGCAACCTTTTAGACCAGTTGGATATAAAAATTCGTAAAAAAATACCCAGTTTACAAAATAAAACAATAATTTTTCATAAAGTACGAATTGCTTAAATACTCACCTTATTCAACAGATTTGGTTTCCTCCGGCTATTACCTCTTCACAAATTCGAAACAATTCCTTTGTGGAAAGTGTTTCGTCGTGTGAAGAAGCGGTTACAGCCGTTGAACCATATTTTGCAGAACTTCCGGAAAATCATTAGAAGTATAGTATAAAATTTACTGGAGGATCACTGGAATAAGTGTGTTCGGCTGAGGGAGATTACATTGAATAAAAAAAAACAATTTCTTTAAAAAATACAAAATCTTTCATTTTTTGCTTTCAAAATTTTTTAACCAACCGTTATAACACATGAGTGTTTTTTCACAAAGATCAATAGGTTGAGGCACAAAATTCACTTGAATGTGCAATAAAGAAAAGACTGATTTTGCTACGTAATACAATCAATATTTTGTCTACAACATTCATAAATAATAAACTATTTGAAATTATAATTTACATAATATCCCATTTATCGTTCCTTGCTCTTTGTCTTATATTGTAACACTAAGGATAATTCTATAAATGTCAACTTAAAATATTTTATAAATATAAATTTATTGTGTATGAAGTTAATTTAAAACTGGTGTGTTTATACTATTTTCTCGATTGAAACGATAGATTCTGACACACCAGAGGAAATAAAGGAAGCAGCGTCGCTGCTGTTTTCAATTTAGTTCCGGAAAAATCGAAATTACAATATGGAAAAGTTTCTATGCAGTTTCGAAACTGGTGCTCTACCAAGAATGTTAAAAAGGTATTAGAAAATGTAATTCTGGAAGAAAAATAAAGAACTTTGAAACCACTCCACACTGTGGAGTACCTTCCAAATGCTTAAAATCACGTTAACCATAATGCGAGAAAAAAATCTTTAATTTGCTATGAAACAAATATTATTTAACGGGTGAAAAAATAAATTTTGCATAAAAAGAAATTACGTGTGAACAATCACAATTTATAAAAATAACTTTTTATAGAAGAAAGTTTTTTTCTTCATACCTCGGTCAAAAGTACGTACTTTCGTCCCTAATTGCAGGGAAGAAAGTTTAACATTTACTCCCTGTTTACGGCGAGAGGAAAAAAATGCACATGCGTAGTTATACTAGGGACTATTTATTCTGTCACTATAGCAAATTGTTTACCGCTGTCATTTCACGACCAAATTTTTACTGATCTATAGGTCACATTACTATTATATAAATTATTTTTTTACTTGAAATTTTATATTATGTGGGAATTTTGTAATCGATTTAAAACTTATATCAACCTGAAATTATCTCAAAATCTCTATGAATATGCCCAAACACAGTTGAAACATGCATTGTCATCCAGAACTTAGCTATCCTGCAAATTTCAGAGCTCTAGGAGGTCGGGAAATAGGTTTAAATTCGATTACAAAATTCCATCCGGAATTGGAAATAAAATGTCAAAGAGAAAGGCAAAGAGAAGGCGACGAAAATAAAAAAGCTTTCTAAAAAATAACCCAAATTGTGTAACGCTGAAAATTGAAAAATATTACATTTTCCGACAGTTGTATAAATGTATGTATTTAACATAGAAATGTAATAAATGAATTTATCTCTATACTGTACGTCGATATGCTATTGATTTAAAAAATATTCCTTTTTAATTTAATAAAACCACTTTTTTTATCTTATATCTAAAGTACATTTGCTGAAAATGATATAACACGGTGCTGTTTTCAATTTAGTTCCGGAAAAATCGAAATTACAATATGGAAAATGTAATTTTAAGCTATCTGAAAGAAAAATTAATAACTTTGAAGCCATAACACATTATGGAGTATTATGGTATTTCAATGCTTAAAACCATTACAACCATAATACGTGAAAAAACCTTAATTTAGTTCAGAAAAATCGAAATTACAATAAGGAAAAGTTTCCTTACAGTTTCGTTACTGCTGTTTTATCAAGAATATTAAAAAGATGTCAAAAATGTTATTCTAAGGTATCTTTAAAAAAAACAAGAAATTTAAAGCCATCCCACATTATGGAGTACCTTTTCAATACTATATTAACCATAATATTCCGGTATATTGTTCGGTAAAAACAAAGATGAAATTTTTATTACATGTTATTAGTCATCACTATAAGTCCTTTGAATACCGTTTAAACATTCATTGCATTGAAAAGAGATAGATATACAACAAACAGTCTGAGCTATTGTTATTGTATTACAATCGTATCGCATTATGTTTGACATATTATTTTATAATTCTGTCCAGTAAGTATACCTATTAAGTTTAGTATTTTATATTAATAATAATATTCAGTAATGAGTATTGTATGGTAGTCTAAAATACCGTCATATGGTTGCATTATATCCTTCACTATGCTTTTGAGTCGAAGACATGCGTGTGAGTTAAAACCTGTTCCTGCAAAGTTACTGAAAAGTGCAGTTCAAAGTGCGTTAAAATTTTGTAAAAGTGTGTACCTATATGTTGTTAGAAAATGTTTTGCATTGTTTTCTAGTGTTTTAAAATCTGTAATAGCCCACGGTAAGCAAATCGGGTTTTGTAAACACTTTTTTTGTACATTGGTCGTTTTACTGTTTGGTTTTCGTGTTTGAAGTAAGGACACACATCAACTGGTCTTATTTTTCACAGTATTTATTTAATTGAATATAGTTAATTAAAAAAAAAATATATTTCTACTTGCCTGTGTTTGTAGTTATTAAGTTTTATTAGTTAACAGTGCATAGAAGTATAACTTCTGCCGGCAGTCCCACTGACTGCCACACCCTTTTTTTCTTGTTAAATCTAAATCTAAAACCTGTTTTTCCGAAAAATGTTCGGGTATATTGTTTAAACGATTATAACTAGAAAACTAAGAGATATGACATTATCTTTAAATACTTTTTTGATCCTTATGAAAAATAAATATAGTTTAAAAAAACTAAAAAACACGCTTTTATAAAGCATGTTTCTGAAAAACATCGAACTAAAAAGTTAAAAATAATTTTCAAAATAAAATAAAAACAAAAATAAATGAAAAATACTAGTATTATTGTGAAAAAAGCGTGGGCGCTTGACATTTGAAAAATATGGTATGCAACGCCCACGCTTTTTTCACAATAATACTAGTACTTTTCATTTATTTTTGTTTTAATTTTATTTTGAAAATTATTTTTAACTTTTTAGTTCGATGTTTTTCAGAAACATGCTTTATAAAAGTGTGTTTTTTAGTTTTTTTAAACTATATTTATTTTTTACTTTTTAGTCCAATTTATTTTATTTCAATAGATTCGTTAATTTGCTGTGACGATTACAAGACCCTTACTCAATCATTATTCGTTTATTTAGTTGGAAATGCTTTGAAAGCGTGTTTTTTTAATTTCTCAAATTATATTTATTGTATTCATATTGTTTATAATTAAACGTATTGTTTTCAGAACTTGGAAAAAAAATTACTATTGTGAAATCTAAAGAATTGTTAGATTCATTCTAAGACAATTTCATTCATATCGTTTATAATTAAACGTATTGTTTATTACCCACTCCCGGCACGGGGAGGTAGTTACTAAAAATAACGATATGGGACTCACCCGAGGCAGCAGCCGCGGAGTGGAGAGTTACAAACAAACAAACAAACAAACATACATACATACATACATACATACATACAGGTGAAGTTAATTAATAATAATAAAAAGCGTGTTAAAAACGATAACTTTTCGAGATATTCACAAAATAGTGTTTATTTCGAAAACCGTCAATGTGACAGCTGTCATAATTTGACAGTTGATGTAAAATTTAATTCCAAACGAAAAAGTATTCTTGTGTTTTTTTAAAAAAACGATAACTTTTCGAGATATTCACAAAATAGTGTTTATTTCGAAAACTGTCAATATGACAGCTGTCATAATTTGACAGTTGATGTAAAAATTAATTCTAAACGAAAAAGTATTCTTGTGTTTTTTCAAAAAAAACGATAACTTTTCGAGATATTCACAAAATAGTGTTTACTTTGAAAACTGTCAATATGACAGCTGTCATAATTTGACAGTTGATGTAAATTTAATTCCAAACGAAAAAGTATTCTTGTGTTTTTTTAAAAAAACGATAACTTTTCGAGATATTCACAAAATAGTGTTTATTTCGAAAACTGTCAATATGACAGCTGTCATAATTTGACAGTTGATGTAAAAATTAATTCTAAACAAAAAAGTATTCTTGTGTTTTTTCAAAAAAACGATAACTTTTCGAGATATAATTATATAACGGAGTGGAGAGTTACAAACAAACATACATACATACACGTGAAGTTAATAAAAGCGTGTTAATTAAAAAAAAAATGAAGCTTTAAACAATTAAAATCCGTTTGTTAAAACCCGAGATAGTGCAAATTTAGTTAAAAAATATTGCAAAATATCACTACTAATGTTTTTGATCGCAGATTTTTTATCATAACTTGGGTTCTCATAAAGCTATCATATTTTACGATCTCTCATTCTTAAGGCCACATTATTTAAATGTTTGTCTTAGAAAAACAATTTTAGAGACTTTTTAAACCTGACCTAATGAAAAGTTGCGAGAAACAAATTACTTAGCGATTTTTATGTAAAAATTTGGCGTTTAAGTAGGTATAATTTTGTTAAAAACAATGTTAAAGACATTTATATTATTAATAATGTGGCCTTCAGAATGAGAGATCGTAAAATATGATAGCTATATTAGAACCCGAGTTATGATAAAAAATCTGCGATCAAAAACATTGGGAGTGATATTTTTAAACTACATTTAGATCAGGAAAATAAACTTTTTAAAATCAAAAAATTATTTTGCGCCATTTTATTGTTGGAAATGCTAGATAAAGTATATACAAAAGTCGTCTTATCTCGTGAGTCATAAAAAAATTATTGCGTTTTTTTAAACATTTATTACCAAAAACGTCTTTTTTTCTGACTCTCAATATTCTGAAGAAAGTACCAACTTTAGAGAAGAATGGTCAACAGACAATTTATTCGTCTTGAAATGAATTTTAATTTAATGGTTTTTAAATTAAAATGGGTTAAAAAATCAAAAAGTTATTGCAAATTAAAGTTAAAAAATGGCCAGATTTATGCTTTTTTATAAATTTAAAAATTATTGTTAAAACTTCCTTAAATTTTCTCCAAATGTAGATTTTTATAAAATAGTTTTTAGTCACCTAAAAAGTGCGCTAAAGATGGGCCGGATCGGTTTAGTAGTTTTTGTAAAATTTAATTTGTTTATTAGACAATTATTAAAAAGAACCTTTTTTCAACAGGTTTGTGTATCCGAATAGGAATGGCCTACAACATCCATTTTGGTCTTATTCTCTTCGTTTTGGCTGTAATTATTATCTTCTTACAAAAAAGTTAATTTTTTTAAATGATTAGTTGTCCGAAATAGTTAATTTAAAAAAGTACTGATTTTAGTCTATAAACAAATTGAATACCTCCGCCGTTTATGACTCTATTAAAAAATTATCTACGCCACTTGAAAGCTGGTAAAAAAATACACATTAAAAAAAATAAGTTTCTAGGACCATTAGAAACGGAGATAGTTTTTTTTTAAATCATAGAGCTATTGTTTATAAACATTGAAAACTGAAATTTTAACAATTTGTTTATAAAGTCTCAATATTTAATTTAAAATCAAATTTGCTTTAATTCAAAACAAATTAACCTTTTGTGAGCTTGTTAAACTTAAGACGTTTTTTAGCAGCTCCTTATTGAGTCGTGGTAAGGATAAATTTGCAATATCTCGACTTCTAAACATCGTAGAACCTTCTTTTTTTGAAACTATGTTCCTTACGGCAGGCTTGGATAAGATAGGGATTTTGCGGCGTGACCAAACTGAAAAAAATGTAATAGTAAAAAACCGTAACAATAAAACCGTAACGCTTGTAATAGTGCCACTATATCTAGTAGGCAGGTTACCGCTAGTCTCCACACAATGCTAGTGTTCAGTATACGATAGACATAATGTTGACAGTTATGATATAATATTTAACTGTCACCGAAACTTTCTTGAAAGTGTTTACAAAAAATATAAAAGTTATAATGAATCAAGCAAAAGATGATTTTCTCATTACAGAATCTCCTAACGAAAGGTAAGTTTATTAATATAATATAACATTGTAAACAATATAGAAATATCCAACGATGTCAACTTTTGTGATGTCCTATAAATTAATGAAAATCATTGGTTTTTAAATGTAAAATGTGTAAATTATGCTGTAATATTTTATTTAATTGGATTATCTACACCTGTTACTAATGTTAATCTCAAAATTTAGTAAATACATAAAAATAATTTGACTAGCATATGATAACTCTTCACGATTGGATATCGTTGGAGGATCGAATACGCGGGATGGTAATTTTTTTTTAGTTTTTTTCCAGTGTTAAACAAAAAACTATAAATATTATTTTAACTTTAAATAAAATTAATTCAGTTATCTTATTCCGATCATTATCATTATAAAAATTATATCTTTAGAGAATTTATTGATATATAAGCTGCCCAGACGAAAAGTACAAATTATGAAAATATGTACAACCAAAAGAAATGTAATTATTAATCTATAACGTAGTATAATCCAAGGCTTGGAGGAGATAGGGATTTTGCTGCGCGACCGAACTGAAAAAAAAAGTAATAGTAAAACCGTAACAAAAAGTCTATGGAATAAAACCGTTAAATGAGACGTGCGCAGGCACTACAGTCGTATACACAAGCGAGTAGTGTCGATTCTACATTAGCCGAAGGAACTTAGTTCCTACCTGGTGTCTCACGACATCATTATAACTTTTAATCTTGGGTAACTCGTCGAAAAAATGTCTGGCTAGTTTACAACCCATCAAAACCACCCTCAATCCCTTAAAAAAAATATTATTTCTTTTTGCATTTTTTTTTTTGATTGACTTTTATTTTCTATGTATTCCATGAAATTAAAAATTTGTTATAATAATGGCTTGCACCTTTTTTACCCTTATTATTTTTTTATAATAACTGGTGCATATTTTAGAAAGTTGTACCGGGTGGTCCTCTAAGAATGGCTCTCGGCCATATCTCTAAAACGAGTCATCGTAAAATTTTGAAAAATATGTTTTTTTAAGGAAAGTGACCATAAAAAATCGCTGGAAAATATTTTTAAGTTTCTAAAATGACCGCTAGGGGTCGTTATTGCTATTGGTAAACAGAAAATTGAGTTTTTCTTCGTATTTTGCTATATTAAGTGACAATTAAAATATGTGCAATGTAATCTTTGATGAATTTTAAACATTTTTTGTTATATACTTTTAATTCTATCTTAATAGATAGTTAATTTCGGATTCAGACTCAGAATCGTCTTCTTCGTCATCATACAAGAAATCATCTGGAGTACTTTCTCCCACAGAAAGGTTGTCAAAATCTGCAATTTTTTCGGCAGGGCTATCAATATTTATGTCAATATTGCCAATTTCGTCAATTTCAATAGCTTTCATATTACTGCACGTATTAGTATCACAGTTATAATACAAGGTCCATTCCATTTTTTCCATAGCTTTTACAAATTCAAGTAATTTTATAACATGTATAAAAATTTTTTTACATATATGCAAATAAACAGTTATTTTTACCTACAAATACATTAATATTTTAAAATTTCCTAACTCCACAATAAAAAGAAAATGATCAGATTAAAAAAAAATTCGAAGGCCATCCTTGCAACTTCCCGGCTAGTTTTAACCGCAAAGCTATAGTAACGTGACGTATTTTGACGTTTTTGACTTTTTTTGAAATGTTTAAAAAGCCATAACTTTTTAACGCCTTGTTCGATTTTGATGTTCAAGATGGCATTCGACGCAGTTTTCTGAGACCTAAAAACGTTACCGGGAGTGCAAAATCGGTTAGTCAAAAAATCTCTAAGTTATTGAAAAAAAAACACTTTTTTTTTAATTTTTCGACAACGATATCTCATGAACGAATCAACCGATTTTAATTTGCAAAACGGCATTCGACGTGGCTTTTTAAGCTTGAGAGCTGATTAGGTTATGAAATTGATCGATGCAATAGCCAAAAAGATATGCCCAAAAAACATCATTTTTACCAATTGTTTTTTTCGGTTATTTTGAAATTTCTCGAAATCTACCAGCTCGAATCGGTTCAAACTTACAGGGAATCTAAGTTAGATGGAACTCTTTGGAATGCTTTTTATTTCATTCCGATCGGTCAAGCCGTTCAAAAGTTATAAGAGGTTTACATACATCCACACACACACACACACATCCACACGTACATACAGACATACAGACACCCTCGTAAAAATATTCAGGGTAGGTTCCTAAGACCTCAAAACGTTGAGATCCGATGAAAACTCGATTTTCGAAAAACGGGGTGAAACCAATAACTTCCCGATTTTAAAAAAAAATTTAATTTTTTTAGCGGGAAGTTAAAAAGAAGGTTCTACGATGTAAAGAAGTCGAGATATTGCAAATTTTCAAACGCGCGCCGTTTTGAACATACGTTTTCGCTTTTCACTAAAATAGAAAAAGTTATCCTTACCACGACTCAATAAGGAGCTGCTAAAAAACGTCTTAAGTTTAACAAGCTCACAAAAGGTGAATTTGTTATGAATTAAAGCTAATTTGATTTTAAATTAAATATTGAGACAAATTGTTGAAATTTCAGTTCTAATGGTTCTAAAACTTTTTTTTAAATGTTTATTTTTTTACCAGCTTTCAAGTGGCGTAGATAATTTTTTAATCGTGTCATAAACGGCGGAGATATTTAGTTTGTTTATAGACTAAAATCGGTACTTTTTAAATTAACTATTTTAGACAACTAATCATTTAAAAAAATAAACTTTTTTGTAAGAAGACAATACCTACAGCCAAAACGAAGAGAATGATACCAAAATGGATGTTGTAGGCCATTCTTATTCGGATATACACTTGTTTAAAAAAGGTCCTTTTTAATAATTGTCTAATAATCAAATTGAATTGTGCAAAAACTACTGAACCGATCCGGCCAATCTTTAGCGCACTTTTTAGGTGACTAAAAACTCTTATAAAAATCTACATTTGGAGAAAATTTAAGGAAGTTTTAACAATAATTTTTAAATTTATAAAAAAAGTATAAATCTGGCCGTTTTTTAACTTTAATTTGCAATAACTTTTTGATTTTTTAACCCATTTTAATTTAAAAACCATTAAATTAAAGTTCATTTCAAGACGAAAAGAAAAACCATTCTTCATCAACAGGAAGAAAATCGACCACGGATCCCCCTAGCTGCCAGACTAAAATGCGTAAAAATATCCAAATTTTCTATGAAACATAAATATATTTTTAAATGTGAAAAAATTGTCATGAAAAAAATTGTTTGCGTGTGAAAAAATGGGCCAATCCGGAAATTAAAAAATATCACGTATTTTGACAGTTGTAGAAAAATATGTTTTTAATATAGAAATATAATAAATAAATTTGTGTCTATATTGTTTTTAACGTACGACGACATGGTCCTAATTAAAATAATATTCTTTTTTATAATAAAGAAACCTCTAATTATATTCTAATATCTAATGTGCATTTGCTAAAAATTGATAAAAAATAAAAAGTGAAACTAAAAATTCAAAAATACTTTAATTAAAAAGCATGTTATTAAAACCATAAACAAATCTACATAAATTTACCGTATCGACTGGTGGATCGAAATAAATTCATGAATCAAAACACATTGGCACACAAAATAAAACATAAAACTGAAGTACGCGCTAACCAATGAATGAACATAGAGTCATGTGATTTTGAAATGTTTTTTTAGGTTAGGTTTAGATCGAGACGAGTCCTTGCACAGGCACTAGGTAAATGTCCTATGAGGACGACACGTATCCTTTCTCTG
Organism: Altica lythri; assembly: GCA_964028335.1. Classification (NCBI taxonomy): domain Eukaryota; kingdom Metazoa; phylum Arthropoda; class Insecta; order Coleoptera; family Chrysomelidae; genus Altica; species Altica lythri. The sequence continues at coordinate 21,706,225 of OZ034806.1, forward strand.
TCCTGCGTAAATGAGACTGACTGAAATTTTGTTAGAGCACACCGTGCTTCCTCGCGAGCTTCATCGCTCTGAATCGAAATACATGAAAACCGTTATGGTAGGGAGAAGGAAAAACTACGTAATTTTAATTCGATCTGCGCTTCGATAAGATTACGCCAATTTTTTTAAGGTTTCGTAATAAGATCACAAATCTTTTTTAATTGTGCAAATACCTCAATAAACAACCTAGATACAGCGATTTTTCTCAAAAAAACAAAACACGATCAACTTTTTTAATAATTAAGAAAGCGAGTTGCGTTTTTTAATCTATATCTATACGAATATTATAAAGAGGAAAGGTTTGATTTTTTGTTTGTTTGAAATGAATAGGCTCCGAAACTACTGGACCGATTTTAAAAATTCTTTCACCGTTGGCAAGCTACACTATTCCCGAGTGACATAGGCTATGTTTCATTAAAAAAAAATAGGTATCCTTACTAAAATGCCATTAATGTAACCAAAAATGACCTTAAAATCCTTACATCGCGTGCGCTGAGAATACTATTGATTATAGAATAAAATAATATACTACGATTTTGAAGAATATATAAACATCTACAAAAAATGCCGCGACAGCATATGTCTAACTGTTATAGTTACGTCACAGTAACTAATTTTTAATTTTTTCTAAGTTTTTATCTTGGTATTAATCCTTATCAAAATAACTTATTTCATAATCACGACAGATATCACAAATTTAGCATGTGCAATGGGACAAGGCTACTTATAAAGGAATTAAAGGACAATTAAGTTGTAGCAACCAATATAACTGAACCAACAACTAGCTTATACACTGAGGATACCGATGATCCCAACTGATCTACCAAATCCATTTAAACCGCTTCAATTTCCTATCAAAACATCTTTCGCTTTTACTAATAATAAGTCTCAAGGTCAAACCTTCCAAATAGTAGGGATCGGTTTTCCTCATGGCCAACCGCCTAAGGCGGGTCGGAGCACCTGAAAATCAATTTATTTTGCTGCCAGAAAATAAAACAACATGTAATATTGTTTACAGGGAAGCGTTGATCCAATAAATTTAATGTCTTTTGTTATTTTTCTTTAATTCCCGTGCAAAGCCGAGGCGGGCTGCTAGTAGTATATAACGACGTTATTTTAATTCGTTCTGGGTCTCGATAATATTGCGAGAAGTTTCTTTTTCAAACATATCATTATGACACAACCATTTTACAGAAGGAAGTCTACAAGAAGAGGACTACACTTTCTTTTGGAAAGGTTACCCCCCTAAGACCAAAAAAATCTGTCCATGGTGTAGCCAAAGCAGTAAAGAATTTCATTGCTTTTTATTTAGAACAAGTACCCTGTGGAATATTACAACGACTTATGACGCGAAAACTTGAAGTCTCAAACAATGAATATATCACTATTATAAGTGCATCTGCTCTAACGCTGATCAAGAAACAATTGACCCTTTCTACCAGAGAATTCACTCTATTCTTCGTTCGGTTCCAGACCGAAATAAAATCTTACTCCTCAGGGACTTCAACGCACAAGTAGGCAGGGACTATGATATTTGGCAGGGAGCTATTGGAAGCCATAGATTGAGAAACATGAATGATAATGGTGAACTGTTACTCACTACCTGTGTTGAACATGATTTGACAATAACAAATACAGTATTTCGTTTGCACAATAAATTTAAAGGCAACTGGGGTCACCCCAGGTCAGACCACTGGCATACATTGCACTATATCATTGTTTGGGGTGCCTCAAGGTTCAGTTCTAGGTCCTATCTTATTTCTGCTTTTTATTAATGATATTGCCTACCTAAATATTAGTGGTAAACTCTGCCTCTTTGCTGATGATACTAGTTTTACATGGAGCAACCCGGATAGTACATCCCTTTATAGTATCGTATCTCGTGACTTAGTCACTATTAAATCGTGGTGCGATTCTAACCTTCTGTGCCTCAATCTCTCTAAAACTAAAATCTTATCATATAAAGGTACATTACAAACTTTTGAACTTAATAACAATAGTGTGGAAATCGTTGATTCTGTAAAGTTCCTGGGTCTCATTGTTGACAACTCATTAAAATGGGATTTGCACATCAATGCATTGTCAAAAAAATTAAGTTCTGCGTGTTTTGCGCTAAGATCAGTTTCCAAGGAATTAAACTTTTCAACAGCTCGAACAGTCTATTAGAATTTTTGAGTCGCATCTCCGTTACGCCATTCCATTCTGGGGTACGTGTTGTGCGACTCAATTTGACCGTATTTTCAAACTTCAAAAGAGAGCTATCCGTTACATGTTAAGATTAAACAATAGAACTCATTGTGGGGAATACTTTAAAAAATATCAAATTTTAACTCTTCCTTCTTTATTCATTTTTGAATCCGTTTGCTTAATCCGCAAGCACTCGTCAGCGAATCCTGAAACGCCTTCCCACAACTATCCACTTAGAAACAGGGAGCTTGATCTTTGTTTACCAATCCCACGATCAGAGTTAATCAAAAACTCTATATTGTATAATGCAAAAAAGATGCATAATCGTCTGCCTTTCAATATCAAATCTATTTCACTCTTTCCCGCATTCCGTAGAGCTTTGAAGGCACACTTATTGGAGAGATCTTTGTACACAGTAAATGAATTTTTCATATTATGATTTTATACTTCTAAATACACACTAATTTACTACTTCAAGGAACTTTTTCTTTTTTCCTTTTCTTCTTCTTTCTCTTTTTTTTTTTAATGACTTTCAATTTCTTTAATAGTGAACTCAATATTTAATTATCCTTGCAGCATTCTAAATACCAAAGCAAATATAGACAAAGTGCTGCATCAAAGGCTTTCTGGAGGTTGCGCCGCAGAGTTTTCGATAACTACGATCTAACACTTGAAACAAAAATCGCTGTATACCAAGCAGCTGTCTTGCCAACTCTACTATACCCATGCGAGGCCTGGGTTCCATATACAAGACATATTAAAACTCTTGAGCGCACACAACAAAGACATTTACATCAAATAATATACAATCAAGAGCTAAATGTCTGCCTACAGAGACTCTGATCTCGCGTGCTTGCCTACGTTGGGCAGGTCATGTTTATCGATTGGATGACAATCGGCTAGAAAAACATGTATATTTTGTAAACTAAGCGAGGGGGTCCGTAGACAAGGAGGCCAGTCAACTTAGTAGGCAACTGGGAATGCCATGCAGCTAATAGGAACAATTGGAGACAAATGGTTTCGAATTTTCATTCACAACTCCGTCGTAGAGCATTTAACTATACACCTGGAAATTTCAGTGTCCGGACTGTGGCCGCGTAATTTCATCAAAAATAGGACTTTATAGCCACAGGTGCACGCACATGCAATAAATGGAATAGTGAATAACTTTAAACTCGGCATCGAGTTCCGCCAATATATACAGGAAAAAAGTAATAAACGGCAACTTATTACTATGAACTAACTTCTTTTAGTAAATTCCTACGTTAGTTTACACTATCTGGATCTGGAAATTTGGGAAAGGGTGAGCTAGTGCTCTGCCAGCACTGAGGCCACATATGGCCCATTGTTCATCCTCCCGTGGGTAGGGATATCCTCACATCAGGCTGTCATAAGGCCTAGAGATTTAAAATAGCTGATGAGGCTCCCGAGGGGTATCTCCCTGACATCGGCTGTTGTAAGCCAGTACTCGCCCAACACGGATCTTCTTATTTCGGAAAAAGCAGAGCAGTCATTCATTATATGTTCTACTGTTTCCTCTTCTTTTCCGCAGCCTCTGCATAGCGGCGATTCTGCTAATTTTATCCTAAAGAAATGTTGTCGTAATTGGCAGTGATCTGTTAAGATTCCCACAGCTATTCGGAGATTTTGTCTGGTCAATGCCTTAAATTTATTTGCTGTTTCCTCGCCAAAGTTTTGGTGAGAGTGCTGTTTGTCCGCGACAGCAGACAATGTTAGCTTGGAACATGGGCGAGGGCTAACATATTTGTAGCCCGCAGCCCTCCTTGCTAAATTGTTCGCAATGCGGTTGCCTTTAGAGTTCCTATGTCCTTTGATCCAGCTCAAAGTGACCACGTTATTCCAGCTGGCCTCAGTTAGAGATTGGTGGCATTCTAGTACTGAACTTGATGTGATAGGTGGTCTATTCAGGGTCAGTAGTGCTTGTCGACAGTCTGTGTAAATATTTACATTCCTGTCTGTGATGTTTCTATTGATTAATTTTTTTGCAGCTATGGTTATGCCTGACTGAACCACACTTGACAAGCCATCCATAGCCCATTTCATTTTTAGGTTCAAGGATCTAGAGTAAATTCCACATCCCACACCTTGCTTCGTTTTTGATCCATCCGTGTAGACGCTCAGAGCGTTCACTACGTTGGGGTCTGCTGTCTTGTTTGTTAATATTTTTTAGGGTTTGTCAAAGACAAATCTTGGTACGACGGCATTCAGGTCTGCCTGTAAGAGTGGTATCGCCTTTATCGATTCCTTCCACAGACTGTCTCTATGGGTGCCGGTCCCTACAGTGGGTTCGATACCAACCGTGCGAAAACGTACCATGGTCACCAATGCTACCTCCTTAACAAATATATCAAGGGGGTGAGTCCAAGTATTACTTCCATTGCTGCGCTGGTCGGTGTGCTTCGCATGGCTCCTGTTACGAGAAGGCATGCCTATCTTTGGATTTGGTTTAATTTTCTGATAGCTGTCGTTTGTTTTACTTTAGGCCACTACACGACAGCACCATATGTTAGCATAGGTCTTATGATTGTCATGTAGATCCACATGGTGACCTTGGGGGATAATCCCTAGGTCTGTCCTTAGGTTGGGCGACATTGCTCATAAGATATAAATGCTTTTTTAACTCTGCTTTCTATGTGCGAGTTCCACGTCAGCTTGTTGTTAAGGACAACTCCTAAGTATTTCACTTCTGTAGCAAAGCTTAATTTAACTTTGAAAAGACAGGGTGCGTTTTAGCCCCTAGGTTTCTTTTTCTTCGTGAAGAAAATTATTTATGTCTTTTTGGGGTTAATAGACAGCGATTGCTCTTTACATCATGTCTCTAAAGTTTTGAAATCCACTTGCATTCTGTCTGTCAAACTTTCCTGTTGGTAGAATTACAATGTCGTCTGCGCTGGCTACTGTATAGATTTTGTCATGTTCGTTGAGGCCGCGAATTAGGCTGTCTAGAACAATGTTTTACAGTAAAGGTGATAAAACCCCTCCTTGTGAACAGTCCCTCGTAACCTTGCCTCGTATCTTGACGTCATTTACAGTTATTTCTATTGCACGCATGGAGAGCATGCTAAGAATCCATCCGCTTACTGTTTTAGGTACATTTCGGTTAGTAAGCGAGTGCATTATTTTAGGGAACGTGGTTTTATCGAAAGCTCCCTTGATATCTATGAATACGCTCAGGGTGGACTCTTTCCTGTCCAATGATCGCTCGATTTGACCAACCACAAGATGTAGGGTCGTATCGGTGGATTTCCCTGTTGTGTATGCATGTTGATTGGGAGGCAGTGGTTTGGTGTTAATCACTGTATTCCTTATGTACCTTTCATTTAGCCTATCTAGCGTTTTTAATAAGAATGATGTAAGGCTAATAGGTCGGTAAGCTTTTGGAATGGAGTAATCCATTCTTTCAGGTTTTGGTATGAAGACAACCTTTACTACAGTTTTTAAAACAATCTTACATTCTTTTTTCTTAAAGTATAAAGAAAACAAGTTTAGAGAAAAACTGTAAAATGTAAAAAAACTAAAAACAACGAACCATTTAAACGTGGATATAGACAAATACATGCTGTTTGTGTACAATATGTAATAATTTAAATTTATAATGTGTTAATTAAAGAATTAATTATTCTCTTATCTCTTTAATAAAAGTCTTCACAATTCCTTGAATTGGCTCATATGTTAACCGTAACTATTCTTTAGTATTGGTTTTTCTTCGAAACTCCAAATTAGGGACGAAATGTCTTAAAATTTCTTTTCCTTTTTCTCAAAAAGAAAAATGGCTGGAACTTATCCAATCTAGTAATTTTTCAGCAACTCGGGTGGACCTCTTCAAATAAAATTGGAAGTACATTTTAATTCAAAGAGTCTTAACCGGAGTATTCACAATTGAACCAGATTATTTGGTGTACAAAGTCGAAAAGGAATGAGAATTGCTAATCATGACGAGAAGTGTCGATAATTTTACTGTAAAACCGAGAGAAACGTCGCATTAGGACACGATCTCATGATTAATGATTAGAATGCTCCCTATGCAAGCAAGTCTTTGGACCTTTTCCAACTCTATTGCCTTTGGTTGCTTAGTTTTTTTTAACTAATTTTTCGCAGCATATATAGGTAATTAGGGGTCTGAAAACCGTTAGATTTGACCAACACATCAATTTTGGTTTAAGCCTTGATAGATTCTCAAACAACCTGCAGAAGATCCAAATAACCCTTGTAGAGGTTATAGGTGTTCATGCCACGTAAGCTTTTTGTTTAGGATAACGTATTGAAACACTTACGAGGACTTTAACACAATTTATTCACAAAATTGTAACAAGAACTCTGCTGGAATATGTGTAAACAGTTTTTACAATTGACAATGAACTATTTGAACGCCCCGTTAATTGCTAATACACCCCCTTATATAATAAAAACGAACATTCTAGCATTTTCGTTTAACATAATCTACCCTAATAACCTACATCTAGAAAGTTCTCAAATAAATAACCTTAAAACAGTCTTTCAAGTAAAGGTCCTTTCCTTATTTGGTTATCCCGTTACAGTATTTTACCTTTTATGACAATGAAAGTGTAACTCCGTTCGGAGGTGTAGCTTAATTAGCCCCTTAAAGGTTAAATTGGCATTGGGCGCCAACTTTGTAACCGTAAAATTTCCCTAGGCTAGCTCCTGAGGGTCGTGGCTTCCTTCTGAGTTTTTTCTAATTTCCTCCAAACGTTAATTAAGGCTGAAATTTATAGTCGAGCTTTGAGATGCTCCTTATGCGAGGCGTCCTCGACCATTCCTCCGTTTTTCGATTTTATAGTCCTTTCCTCGAGAAAGGATATCTTGAGAAAAGGTTCACAACTGACAACACTGTATTTTGATTTGTTTGGCGTAATTTTGACAGAAAGGGAGGTTAAGGTTGAAAGTTTTGGTCGTGTTTTTGTTATTCTAAAGAATGAGTGAAAAAGAAAACAGATCTCCCTATCCCTATACGAAGAAAGAAAAATACTTCCTCGTATCACAGGTGAATAAAATTAGGGCCGTTTTGGAAACAAAACATGGGAAAAAATTACGGCATTGTACAACAGCCAATTTTCAAATTAAATTAAAAAAATTGTGGGACAACATGAAACAGAGGTATGTTATCTATATATGATGCCATTTTTTATCTCTAAAGTTGCCATCATGTATTCTTTCTGCAAACGGATTGTCCCAATCTCGCAAATATATTTTTGGTAGTCGTACAGGCATAAATACTTCTTCATCCGCATACCCGCAATGTCAACAAACTCCAAAAAGTCTTCTAAATCGTCCATATAAAAATAAACAATTTATATGTCAAAAGTCAGTTCAAGGCGTCCTTAAGGTAGCTCGAGATCTACCTTGTCCTCTACTCGTCCTTAGGGATTCCTTTCGCGACTATAAAACAACATTTTTCTCGAAGGAGTCCTTAAGGACTCCTCCGTTCTCAAGGCTCGACTATAAATTCCAGCCTAAAAGGCGCCAAGTACAGACACACAAATAAAATTCGAAAAATCGGTTTTAATAATAATAATAATAATAATAATAGCATTTATTCTTTCAATTTTGTTACATTTTAAGTATAATTACATTTGAATAAAAAGAATAAATGAGGACAATCTGCTTAAATTCAGATGAACTTGTATGCAGCGTGTTCTCTGTTTAAACTAATTATTGGAAATGTGGCAATTTGGTGGTAAGAATATTACAGATTAGCATAACAAAAGTAAGTGAAAACATAAATGTAAAAGAAAAAAAAAAGAAATTACATGTTAGTCGACTTACCCTAAAATTACTTAATTAAGTAGAATAAAATTGTATATCATTATTGACCTGACATTCCATTCTGTTAACACATCGGAAAACTTTCTTAAAAGAAAAAAAATTACCTACTATTTTAAATATATTTTTCATAAGCTATATGACCTGTTGAAATATTTTATAATAAAGATGAATTCCTTGCATTTGTATCCAATCCTTAACTTTAAGTTTAAATCTTGACATATTAAGTTTTTTTGTTTCTCTGTCTAATAGATTGTATAATTTAGTACCTACTTATAAAACCATGAAATTTTTGTCCGATAGTTTTGTATGTTCTGTGTGTTTGTAAATGTCCTTGTATATTCAGTCTGGTGTTGTGTTCGTGAGTATTGTATAGTATTGGGTGATTATTAAAGTTTTTGTGTTTGTATATAATAGCATCGTAGCTATATATTTGTCTAATTGTTGAGAGTTTTGTTTCTGCAAACAATAATTCCGTTAGATACCTTAGTTCCTTCTTAAATATAATTTTTATAATTCTTTTTTGTAGATTTTCTAAGAGTTTCAGGTCAGTTATTCCTACTCCTCCCCAACCTATTATCCCGTATCTTAAGATCGATTCCACTAAAGCCTTGTACAGCATGACTAACTCTTTGAGCTCTATGATGTGTCGCATTTGTTTGAACCTATATAATAAACCCCGAACTCGCTGAATTATGCTTTTGATCTGGTGATGCCATCTAAGATGGCTGTCAATTATGATGCCCAGATATTTAATTTTTGACGTGGAATCAACCCTTAGAACAAGGTTGTTGTCTTGAATTTCTATAAAATTAAAAGTGGGTAAGTTAGTAGTATATGAGGTAAAGGGTACGTAAAATGTTTTTTTGTACAACTGTCATTAAAAGTGACACTTTTAATGATAGCAAACAATGTTAAAAACGATTGTTTACATAGCAGCGTGTTAAAAATACTTTTAACACGTTGCCATGTAAACAAGTTTACTTTTAACACGGTTTGATTTACTTTTAACACGGTTTGGTTTATTGTCATTGCAAATTCGCTCGTTTCATTATCAAAATAGGGAAGTTGTACAAAAAACATTGTATGGTATTTGTGTTAAAAGTGATTTTATTTTGTTCGTGAAATTGTTCAATTCGCTCCGCTCATTTCACAAACGTTTTCACTCACAAAATAAAACCTCACTTTTAACACTCATATCATAAATAACTATTATCTACTCTACGTCATATTATGTATCAATTTTTAGTTCGTGAAAACTGTCATTATAGACAGCAGTGCGTGAAGGATTGAAAGTGTGCGTGAAGTAACAATATATTTTAAATGGGATTTACTTTTTCGCACTGTTTTTGACATACCTTCATATAATCAAATATCCTTAGCATTTGCGTTGTCATGGTGTTGCTATGAGAGCATTACATTTCAACCAAAGTTATTCTGACAGTTTTGTAGTTTAAATTTTCAAATTTGAATTTGTAATTATTTTTTATTTGTTTATCGTAAATAAAATATTGTATGAAACTGTGCGTGAAGTGCTTTTTGCGCACTTACGCGATATATAGCACTCGCTTCGCTCGTGCTCTAAACATCGCGTGCGTGCGCAAAAAGCATACTTCACGAACTGTTTCATAAATAACTATTTTGTAGTTTATTGTTAGTTTTTTACTGTCAAATAATATTTTTATTTTTTTCAGATCATTTTCTACGATTTCTTTTAAATTTTCCCAGGTATAACTCTCATAGAAGATGGCCGTATCATCCGCAAAGGACAGTATTTGACCCTGCAAATTATAGGTAAGTATATCATTTAAATATATGGTAAAAAGAATCGGGCCTAATACTGTCACCTGAGGGACACCGTATGAGACAGTTTTGGGGAGAAATAAGGGTGTTTTGTATTTTAACGAATTGCTTCCTATCTGTTAAATAGCTCGTAAACAAATCTAGAACAATACGTCGTATGCCAATTTTTTCCTATTTTGTTAACAACTGTTTATGACAGACCGTGTCAAAAGCCCTCGCTAAGTCTAAGAATAGACACAGCGATGGCTTTGACTGATCTACAGCGGTGTACAAATAAGTTGTTAACTGAGCAATTGCGTCACTAGTTGATAGCTTATTTCGAAAACCATACTGTCTATCGGAAATAAGATTATTTTTATTGAGGTATGTAGTCTTTAAGTACTTTTCCAAATACTTTCCCAAAATTCGAAATAAGAGATATGGGTCTATAATTTTCAACCAACTCTTTATCTTTTGGTGGCGCGGTACAGCTCATCTCTTTTATTGATAGACCTTACAATACCATTAGTAATCCATGGTTTTCGTTTATAGTTTTTGTTAGAATGTTTTTTTTTTATTTCAGAGTTTTTAATATGTACATTAATTGTTTCTAGAAAGACATCAGTACACTTATTTACAGTTTCAGCTGTATATACATTTTCCTATGTTTCTCTTTTTATGGACTCAATAAATTGTTTGTTATCTAAGGTTGTATACGTATGGTTTTGATTAATTTTTTTTTTAATAATTTGTACCTTACCTAAATTTAAAATAGTTGGATAATGATCCGTGACTCTAGTCTCTATTATCGCTGAAATATTTTTATGAAGATTATTGTTATTATTACTGTTTTTTAAGAATATGTGGTCTATACAACTTTTACTTTGGTATTCTCTTGTATACGTATTAATTTGAGAAACAAAACCATGTTCAGTTAATAGATCTAAGTATTCTTGGACTACGGCACTATCAGATAAAATATTAATATTAATATTAATATCGCCAACAATAATAATTGTTTCAATGTGTTGTATTGTACCTAAATATATCCGCAAATTTTCAATAAAGTCCAATAGACAAACGTCGGGAAACTTGTAAAGTGAAAAAATTAAAACAGTTTTTTTGTTGAGTACTATTCTGGTTTCAATCGCTGTTAGTGTACCTATTCCGACAGCGGTAGTAATAAAATTTAAATTATTTTTAATATAAACGACTACGCAGTCATTTTTATTGTGATTGCCATGATTGTATAATAAGCTGTAATTATTAATTTGAAAACATGTACTATCTGTTATTTTTAACCGACTTCAAAAAAGGAGAAGGTTATCAATTCGACCATATTTTTTTTTATGGATGTTACCGAATATCTCCGGTATTTATGACCCGATTTTAAAAATTCTTTTTGCATTCAAAAGGGTAGAGTGTCCCATTGGTCCCATAGAAATTTGGTTAAGGTCTGGTCATCAATGTGAAAGATATTCAAGGAAATAAGGAGAAGGGTCTCAGTTTGACCATATTTTTTTATATACGTTACTGAATATCTCCGGTACTTATAATCCGATTTGAAAAAATCTTTTTGCATTCAAAAAAGTAGAGTGTCCGTGTGGTCCCATAGAAATTTAATTAGGGTCCTATTATCAATGTAGAAGATATTCCAAGAAATACCACAAAAATCAGCATTTCAGCGAATATCTCCGGAATTATAATCCGATTTTTAAAAATTCTTTTTGCATTCAAAAGAGTAGAGTGTCCGTATGGTCTCATAGAATTTTGATTAGGATCTTGTAACCAATGTAGAAGATATTTCAAGAAATACCACAAAAATCAGCAGTTCAGCGAATATCTCCGGTATTATAATCCGATTTAAAAATTCTTTTTGCATTCAAAAGAGTAGAGTGTCCCATTGGTCCCATAGAAATTTAGTAAGGTCTGGTCATCAATGTGAAAGATATTCCAGGAAATAAGGAGAAGGGTCTCAGTTTGACCATATTTTTTTTATATATGTTACCGAGTATCTCCGGTATTTATAATCCGATTTGAAAAATTCTTTTTGCATTCAAAAGAGTAGAGTGTCCGTATGGTCTCATAGAATTTTTATTAGGATCTTGTAACCAATGTAGAAGATATTTCAAGAAATACCACAAAAAACAGCAGTTCAGCGAATATCTCCGGTATTATAATCCGATTTAAAAATTCTTTTTGCATTCAAAAGAGTAGAGTGTCCCATTGGTCCCATAGAAATTTGGTTAAGGTCTGGTCATCACTGTAAAAGATATTCCAGGAAATAAGGAGAAGGGTCTCAGTTTGACCTTATTCTTTTTATCTATGTTACCGAATATCTCCGGTATTTGTAATCCGATTTAAAAAAATCTTTTTGTATTCAAAAAAGTAGAGTGTCCGTGTGGTCCCATAGAAATGTGATTAGGGGCTGGTTACCAATGTGGAAGATATTTCAAGAAATACCACAAAAATCAACAGAATAAGCTCTGCAGTTCAGTTAATTTGTTAATAATGATGTATAACATAAAAACATAATAATTAGCCCATTACTGTCCCACTCTATAGCCAAAGACCTCTTCTCACAAGGAGAAGGTATGAGCATTTAATCAATTCTCTTGCTTACTGCGAGTTAGTGATTTCAGACAATTTATTTCACCTATCATCACGATGTTTTTCTTTACCGTGCGTGCTTCGTGTTTTTAGGTGTTAGACAATTTACTTATGTCTCCAAAAACTCACATTGGTACATATCGGGATTGTTGGGGATTAAACTCAGTACCTCTTGCACGGTTATTGAAAGTCTTTGAAAATTGTACATCATGAATCAAGTAGCAACTAAAAATGATAAAATAAAAACTTTTTAAAAAAAATTAAACCGCCTTCAAAAAATTTACTCTAAAAAGCCAGAAATAAAATCTTTATTTCTTAATAAAATTGAAACCAACTAGGCATCTGATTTCGATTTCCTTGAAGTCGGCTCCAATGGTTTATATCTTTGTAACTAACATTCGAAATCTAGATTTAATAGCTATGATTAAAATAGAGGGTAATTTGCGATTGGAGCCGACTTCAAGGAAATCGAAATCAGATGCCTAGTTGGTTTCAATTTTATTAAGAAATAAAGATTTTATTTCTGGCTTTTTAGAGTAAATTTTTTGAAGGCGGTTTAATTTTTTTTAAAAAGTTTTTATCCACGTTTCACTAAGGACAATCATATCAAAATCAGATTGAAACTGACTTAAAAATGCAAGGAACTCGTCACAGTTTTTACTTATGCTTCGAATGTTTTGATGAATTATTGAAAAAAAATTTGATATATCTGAACCTCGAAATGATACCAATTTTTCATAACCCTGTACAGTTTTACATATCGATGTGTTAACATCTGGATTGTCATAGTCTCTTATTAATAAATCCATAAACAACGAAAAATTAAATAATAGGTATAGAGTAGAGTAATCTGTTAAAGGTAGCTAAGTAAAAAAAAAAGAAAGAAGATACTCAAAAGAAAAAAAGAATGTGTATGATAATCTAATAAGTATTTTAATTATTTGTTATCACTATATTTATTTAAAGAATTTAATAATTATTCCCCCCTTTTTTTTCAATCTTACCCCCAATTAACTTAAAATATTCTTACTGTGTCAATAGCGTTTCTTTATGTTTCTTCTTGTACTTTGAAGATCTAGTTGCAATATTAGGACTCGGGGTTTTACTTTTCTTCAGTTTTCGTTGTTCGGTATTTCTTGAGATTGTCTTCTGATTGTTTTTGGTAGGTGGTTCTGGATTATCAGCTTCTTTCTCAGATTCTTCTGATATATCGGTGTCGCTAGCTTCTGTAGAACTTTCTTCGGTGTCTTCGTTGGACTTAAGTTGATCTAACGTATAGGCTGTGTTATTTATCATGAGTTTTCCTCCTTTTATTATTGCCTGTTGACCCTCTTGTCTTGCCTTTGCCAAGTAGCTTCTGAGTTCTTTTTGAGTTTCTCGATCTTCAGGGCACAAGTCATTGGCAATTGTGACCGATTTTTGTTTCAGTTTGACAAAGTTTTCTTTGTTGTTAAATAATGTTATTTTTTTAAGAAAGTATAGAAATTCTATAATTATAGGCTGGTTTGGCTTTTTGCCCAATTTATAGATGTTGTTTATATCCGATTCTTGGATATAGACGTTGATAGTTTCTTTTAGAAACCTAAGGGTATCCTCAAGTATATTATTGTCATCAACTTGCAAGCCAAATAAAATAATGTTATTTTTTCTTGCTCTTCTTTCTAATGTAAGAATTCTTGACTGATTTTGACTCACCTTATTGTCAATTCTGTCAATTTGCTGAGTAACTTTTTTGGTATTTTCTACAGCACTTTTTGTAATGTTTTCAGTTTGATTTTCAATATCGCCTTTAATTTTTAAGTATAATGTTTCTAACGTTAGGTTATCCATTGTCGACCATTGGTGTTGCAGGACTACAGCTATCAGGTAGGTGAAGCAAGTATGGTATAACTTCTTGTTAAAAAACACTATGTACTAATGATTTTCAAACAATTTTTTTTTCACAGTAGTATGAATTACATACTTTTTAATTTATGGTAAAAGCAAAATCGATTTAATTTTAACTTTTAACGGGTATATTTTACTTAGAAACCGGAGCAAATTTTTATATGCGTACGTACTCTCTGCCAGTCGACAATGTTTTAATGAATTTGATAATTTGTGAATAGATTTACAAAATCAGCCTTTGCGTTGTCACCAATGTCATAAAAGCGTCTAAAATATGGAGGGTAGAGGTACCTCCATAGTCTAAAAGCATCTAATGATCTCCCCTTTTGTTTCCGATAATTCGTTTGTTTTTTTCATTAGTCCAATACATTAAGAGTGGTCTTTTACGGTAACTTTTTGGAAATGTACTCCTGGATCTAGGTTAGTAATCCCTTTATGTTTTTTTAGACCTTCCAAGTTCATTTTTAATTTTGTTAAAGCTTCTTTGTAGTCATTTTAGTTGGCTATACTTTTAGCTTTAATGAAGGCTTTTCGTTTTAGTTTCCGAGTTACTTGTTCCACCGTGGTAGGTACATCTCTGGCCTAATTCTTGATGGGACACGCTTTCTCTTTTTTTTTTTTCTCACCAATTTAAGGTTGTTTCAAATTCCTTTTTGGTTTCAATCGCATAGATTGCATTGTCAAAATCTGACTTTAGTTTTTCTAAGGCACTATAAACATAGGTATTATCGTCAGCCATGTTTTGTCCAATGTCAACCACAAAACTAGATATAATAGAACAGATGTGTTGAAGCCTAATATAAAGTTGGCAACAAGTTCCGACATCAGCACACCATGTTTTTGTTTAAAATTTTACTTTAACACCCTTTTTATGCTTAAAGTACCTTAAATTTATTTTAAACTAAACCCGCTAATTGTACTTACTCTGTTACTATACCGTTATAAGTAGTTTTTCGCTTTTCGCACTACCAGCTAGTTTAGTTCCCATTTTCACCACAAAATACGATTGCACGTGTCTCTTTAAGTTGTCTATGGTCTGACACGTAAATTGATTGACATTGGAATAAAAATGGCTGATGATAATACCTATATCTATAGTGCCTTAGTTTTTCCTTCTAAGAACAGGACTAGATTACTTGACCCTGAGATTTGACCTCGAATATTATGATTCGATAACCCTAAAGATGGGTTTGTTACCTTAATTAATAATCTCTATATTGTAAGTATCAAAATGTACTTAACATACTATGATGTGGGAATATGCTTCACATATAAGTTTCACTTGTCTGTTCGCTAAAAAACATTACATTTACGAAATTAGATAAACAAATATAATTCATTACGAGTCACAGTTTTAATCGTTCCTAAGTTAAATCATAAAGTTATTTTTAATCAGCACAGCGCCACTATAATCATCACAGTAATTTCATAATGAATGGAAGGACCCTCGAATTACAAGTTCATCAACGTATTCAATTTTCCCGAATGTTTGATCGTAAAATCTCAAAATGTTCCCATTACTGCCAATTACGAACAAAAACTTTATTAAACAACTTTCAAAGAAATACGACGAGTTCATTTCGTGAATATTTGAAAGCCTAAATATTGATTATATTATCGCTTGCAGTATGTTATCCACTCGTTCTCGCTATAAACAGTAGCTGAAAATTTATAAATAATTTATACACGTAATTATTTACTTAATAAAAATTGTAATTCATCGATATATACAAGGAGATATGGGCCTAAACATTATTTTTTGACCAGCTGTGACCGCTTCTTCGTCCGCGGGGTATAATGACTTTGGGCAGCATTTTATGGATTTAACTTTGGTTTATTAACTCTGTTAATGGAAATATACTCTACAAAACTGTGCAAGTATGACTGAACCAAAAGACGGAACACCGTACTTTGGTCATATGTGCAGCATTCGTACAATTACCATAGTGTTTTGAGAGTTTGATCGCACGATGTAGCTAACAGAAAAGGTCTTTTTAATGAATTATTGTATTGTTTATTGAGAAAAAACAAATAAACAAGCGACAATGCCGTAGAAGTAAGTGGAGCAAAAAGTAAGTAAAAAGGTTTTTACGGAGAAACATTCATTCATTCACATGTTAATTTAAGAGAAGATCCAGAAGACTGGCGTGCTTATGTTAGAATGGATTAAGCAGCCTACAGTAAGTTGCTGCATTTAGTGACACCCTTAATTACAAAAAAAGATACTGTTATGCGCCATTCTATATCTTCTCATGAAATATTAACCGTACGTTAAGGTTTTTAGCAACTGGGAGATAAGGTAGCATCACCGAAATCATTTGAATCAATATTAACTTTCTGATAACATTAATGCTTGTGACGACATAGTTGTTGTTAAGTACCATGTATTTAAAGTTGTTGGAGCACATACATGTATTTAGCAGTTTCTATTCAGGTTTCCTATCCCTGATAAAAAGTGGGTTCATTTATAATTTTTTTCCAAAAAAATCATTTGATTATTATTATCAGTTTATATGCTACGTTTCGTCCAACTGCATCATGATTGTCTTCTTTACTTGCCTCATTCAGACGTTCTGCTAAAGATATTATGTTATGTGTATGAGCGTTATGGTGTGATATAATTCAAAAATATTACGGAGACAAACGCAGCTTATTGTTCTTATTTTGGATTTACTACAAGAGATTTGGAAATATCATGGAGACCTAATTGTATGCTGTATTATTGTTATCCACGACTTTAAATGTAGACGAAAGTTAAACAAAAGAAAATGCCGTTGTAGTTCCTACGCTGCTGTGGCGAGAGTCTTCTAATTATATAGATGACTGTTATTTTTGCACGATTAATATCTCTATCTTAATTTGTCATCAGTAGCACAACCTATCCCGTGCCAAATGCGCTATTCAATTTGTCGTCTTGCTTTTCTGACACAGTAATACCTCTTACGCCTACTTTAGACAGCTTATCAGATTAAGAGAGTCGAGATAATTTATCTTTTAAACTTCCGGGAACAGCTTCCGTCATAAACCAGTGCAAACTAAATAATTTGGCTAAAGACTTAAGTTTATCAAAAGAAAAACTCGGGTTATTGGGTTTGAGACTACAGGAATGGAATCTTTGGCAAGAGATTTGACAGTGTCGTCATTTAGAAATCGTAGCCGTTTTATGAACGAGATTAGTATACGCCACGATCCATTTGAATGATGACCTTTGTAGCATGTCCAAAAAACTCTATGCAGAAGATTTTTATTTTTTTATTTTTTATTATTTTTTCTTACCTAAGCCGACCCTGATCATATTACCTTCCAGAAAATTCTCGACTTTAACGGTTTAACCGTCAAAACTATCGATTTTTTTAGACCGACCAATCAAAACTGGTGAATAAGGTCATGCGGCGCAAGAGGGGTGGTTTGAAGCGACGCGGCTTACTGTTTTTACCGGGATTTTAGAATTCAGTCTAGTTTGGGAAAGCTGTGCTGATAAGTCGTTATGTACAACCCTTAGACTCAAGTACCGGCAAATTTCCTTTAGATTTGCAAAGAATTACTTGCTATTTAGTGTTTCTAATTAAGTTAAAGTCAGTGAGTGAGTGTAGAACCTCTCTGATGAAAAATCTGTCTTGTATTACCGAAGAATCACCAGATTCTACTGTACCGTATAAATTGGGTGTGGCCCCATTTAATTCTCCTATCTAGGAAACAAACTGTAAGTCTTTTAATATAATTACTATTTCTTAACTACCAGAAAAGTTGGGATACCATTTTTTTCTTTGGCACAAAAACTTAATTGTGATCCGCCTGAATAATATCCAAGTGTGGGTAATTAACGTAAGAAGTGCTCATAAAATCCACAGTGAAACCGGTTTTTATAAAAAACCCAGTACCTTATCGACAGACTCCTAAAGTGTGCAAATTTCGAAATAGTTCGTCGCATACATGTTTCAGTTATCAGTGAAAGCGTTGCGCAGAGTCTGACTAAATATTTTTGTAACACCTTTATGGTAAATTTTTGGTTTCTTAATGTTTATCTTAATTTAATTGTTTTAATATAAATTATATGGTACCCCCCATCTTTTACTCGAGTAAAAAATCTTTTAAGCTAAAAGTGATTTACTATTTTTTTTATTAAATTTTGATACTTTTCAATTTCTTTTTCACATCACATTCTGCTTAAATGGGTACACAGAAATAACAATATAAAAATACGTAGCTGTTATTGAATGTGTAATATTGTTTCTATATGTGATTAAACACTAATGTGTTTTACTGTATTTTACCTTATTTCATTTTTTTGATATTTTATATGTCTATTTGTTTCGTTCACCTGTTTGACTTATTACTACACACAGTAATAAATATTGTTTATTGTTTATTTATATGTTTTATTTTCTGACCTGGTGTAAGTTATTCTGATCTAATCTCATTAACAACACGAATGAGACGTATTTCACTCATAAATCTTAGCTTTTGAACTGATCAAAATATATAGAGCTGTTGTGATAAGTAAGAACAAAAAGTAAGTATAATTTTCTCTTTCTAGCTTTTCTAATAAAAGTGTTTAATTTAAAATTATAACCAGAACATCTACCGGTTTACTCAATTTTACCGCATCTTATCTTACGTCCCTTATATCTTTCTTATTTTAACTTTATCTATAACATCTGATACATCATTTTATCCAACATCTATATTTAATATTTTTTCCATCTGGGTTTCTTATATTTCCCCATCCTTATGATAAAAAAATAAGTGGCGCCCATTTACCTCCCCTTTTTCCATCATTTCTCTCACTTTCTCTTTAGTCCCCTTTTAAATTCTTATATCTTTTCTTTTCCTACTAAATATATCCCCGTATATCTTTCCAACACAATATCATCTAGCTCGTTCGAATCCACGCTCGCTCTTCTCCTACCCCCTGAGTGCCGTTCGCATTGGTTAGCCTCTATAAACGAGCATTTAACAACACTTGAGAAAAAAGAGGTTACACCTTTTATAAATGCTTTACAATATAGCTAAAAAAACATTTCTTTTACATAACTGATACATACTTCCATTTTATCCAATGACAAAAATTATAAAAACGTGTGCCTTAGTAGGTAATTGGTCAGCTTTTTGATCGTCTTACTTCAACTCATGTCATTTTCTTGTTTGTATACTTTCTAACTTTCAAAAATCTCATGAGAGATATCTCAAAATAATTGGTTTACTAAACTTATGATATTATGGACTTGATTTTGAAGGTTATAAATTACACGAAATAAAAATATTGGATATCTCAAAATTATTACTATACTTCTTGGATTGCAGGTTGACTTCATAAAAGCTATCTTACCTCCATTCCACATTAAAATAGGATTAATAAAAAAAAATGGTGTTGAAGCAATAAATAAGTCCGCATCGTACGAAGACTGAACCTTTTTTAAATTTTCTATTAATTTCCATAATGAAAGATAAGCAATGTCAGAACCAAAAGTCAGTTGCAACTTATGATAACATGCTTCTGCAAAATTATTTGTCCTATCTCGTCCATGCAATGTTCGAAAATAAACGGACAAAACTATATAGGTACAGATCAAAACATTGCTGGCGCTGTGGTTCCATTATTCCTATGTCGACCGATATAATTTCTGACAAACCATTCTAAAATTGGTTCTAATATTTCTGGCAACTTATTTTCCAATTTATTTAAGGGGCTAATAGTTTCAGGAATATTCCCATCAACATATTTAAAAAAATTCGAAAAGAGGTTGACCTTAAAGGCCATCCTTGCAACTTCCCGCTAGTTTTAACCGCAAAGCTATAGTTACGTGACGTATTTTGACGTTTTTGACTTTTTTTGAAATGTTTAAAAAGCCATAACTTTTTAACGCCTTATTCGATTTTGATGTTCAAGATGGCATTCGACGCAGTTTTTTGAGACCTAAAAACGTTACCCAGAGTGCAAAATCGGTTAGTCAAAAAATCTCCAAGTTATTGAAAAAAAAACACTTTTTTTGAAATTTTTCGACAACGATATCTCACGAACGAATTAACCGATTTTAATTTGCAAAACGGCATTCGACGTGGCTTTTT
Source organism: Altica lythri (assembly GCA_964028335.1). NCBI lineage: Eukaryota > Metazoa > Arthropoda > Insecta > Coleoptera > Chrysomelidae > Altica > Altica lythri. Next base: position 21,726,601 of record OZ034806.1, read on the forward strand.
AAGCTTAAGAGCTGATTAGGTTATGAAATTGATCAATGCAATAGCCAAAAAGATATGCCCAAAAAACATCATTTTTACCAATTGTTTTTTTCGGTTATTTTGAAATTTATCGAAATCTACCAGCTCGAATCGGTTCAAACTTACAAGGAATCTAAGTTAGATGGAACTCTTTGGAATGCTTTTTATTTCATTCCGATCGGTCAAGCCGTTCAAAAGTTATAAGAGGTTTACATACATCCACACACACACACACACACACACATCCACACGTACATACAGACATACAGACACCCTCGTAAAAATAGTCAGGGGAGGTTCCTAAGACCTCAAAACGTTGAGATCCGATGAAAACTCGTTTTTCAAAAAACGGGGTGAAACCAATAACTTCCCGATTTAAAAAAAAAAATTAATTTTTTTTAGCGGGAAGTTAAAAACGTGTGCGTCTCAGGACGCGCGACAGAAGTGATAACTTCAACTAATCCAAGTTGAACTATGTAATATTGAAATTTTTTAACTTGAGAAAAACTTTGCCTATTACTTAAATTTTATGTACCTACATTAATATGATAACCGAACCGTTTAAATTATGAATTTAAATTATAATTAAAAGGGATTAAATGAGTTTTATATACGAAGATATAGAAAATAACCTAATTTTTATGATATTAAATGGATATAAATATTTAATAATTAATAAATAGTAATGAATTGTATTTAGTGACAGATTAATACCGTATAACACGGTAAATTCAAATATACTTAAAAGTTACATTGGGAAAAGCATAGAGAGAGAGAGAGAGAGAAATGATATTATTATGTTTCACTGCGCCTGCGTGTAACAACGATAAAAAACGCGTTGTGATAAACGCTTTTTTCAACGCGTTACGCTAAAATCAGTTTATCCTCCCATAAGAAGTTATCACTTCAAAAAGTCAACAGAGTAAGAATTAGTCAGGAAGCAAAGGATGATTCCGTGGCCGATTGAGGTCATTACAAGCAGCAAAGTTTTTTTAAATGTTTTTTGACTTGCTAAATCCGAAAATTTAATCCTAACATAACGATTTCAGTCAAATCGATTTCTGTTTTGCAATTGGAGGTGAAGATGTCACTACTATCGCATCGTTTATACTTCCATTACCCTGTGGTTATATATAGATCGTGATTTTAGTGCATTCTTCAGTCAGCGATTATGTCTTAAGCTCGCTGACGACAACATATACCTTGTACTGACGAGGCCCAATAGGCCGAAACCGGTCTAAAAGTTATGTTGTCCCTCTAACTGTAAACGGGAATAGTTGACTTCAATTCCACATTTTCGAATGTTGCTTCTTTTTTGTGCTTACTTTTGAGGGCCTGTTGATGGGAATATTCCCTAAACTATTAGCTCCTCAAATAAAATATTTTTGTGGTACCAGACTTTGAGTTTTCCCTTTGTATTAAATAGATAAATGCTTGCGAAGATTTTTTACCAAGTGAAATAAGCATCCTCTAATTTCGGCCACTGGGAAAACTTGTCTTACGGCCTAATGAATTGCCAATTCAAAGTCGACACTGATGCTTTCCTGCTGTAATTGCGGCCAAAGAACTTTTATCATGTTAAACAATACAGACAGACAAAAAAATCTAACCACATTTTTGGGTTCTATATCGATGTAGTAACACCCCTCGCTAATTATTTTTTTAATATCTTTATTGTATTGAATTTCCATTTCTACTGTTTTATTATATGTACCTACCTATAGATAATATATTATTGTATTCCTTTTCGCCGAGTTTACCATAGCCGACTTTACATTGCTGAGTTGACCTTCTCCGGTCTCTTAACTTAGAGGTGGAAAGGTGAAAAAATGAGCTTTTATAGGCCCACAATTAATGTCGCTCAAAATTTATTTTCTTTATTTTCCTTTGTAGAAGAGAGCATTTTAAATGTAACAATTTTTGTTAGTTTGAAGAAAATGGATAAAAAGGAATGTCGAGTTATAATAAAGCATTGCTTTTTGGCAAAAAAAGTACCGCCAAAAAACCAAAACTTGGCTTATTCGAACTCTGTACCAGGAATATTAACCGTTTAGAAGTGATTTGCTAAGTTTAGACGAGTCGAAATAGCACCGAAGACGATTCCCGAGTGGACGCCTCAAAGAGGTTATTACTGAAGAAAACATCAAAATGTCCACAAAATAATATTGAATGAGCTCAAAGTGAAGTCGACCGAGATAACTGAGGTTTTAGAGATAATAAAGAAACCTGTTGAACACACCATGCATGAATATTTGGATATTCGAAAGTTATTCAAAGTGGATGCCGGACGAGCTTACAATCAATAAAAATCAAGAACGAATGATTCAGTGTTTGAATATGTTTAAGCATTTATGCGTCGATATGTGACAATGGATGAAATATGGCTCCATCATTTCACTGTTGTTTTTAATCAAGGACTCAAATATCAAATTTTACATTCCTGCATTAAGTAGAGAAAGATTCGTACATTCGATATGCTCAACGACGCCCATTGAGTTGTTCGAGCGCCTCCCGTACTCCATACCCTCAGGCATCCCACACGTCGTGTTCAACAGACGTGCTTCCAGCTAAATCCATCTATTATTATCCCAAATTTCATTCAACACCGTTCAGTCATTTTTGTGTGATTGAGTAACGAATGTAATTTGCTTATAATAAAACTATGGTAAATATATCCCGTTTATTCTGTTCACTTGGGATAAAAAGTAGCCTATGTGTTATTCCAGACCATAGTCTATGCCTGTTCCAAATTATATCTAGACCCGTTCAGCCGCTTTGACGTGATTTAGTAATAAATTGTGATGATTTCATAACATTAAACTACAGTGATTATATTATCCCGTTTATCCTGCTGCCGTGGGATAAAATGTACTTAGGCTATGTGTTATTTCAGACTATGATCTATTCCTTTTAAAAATTTCATTTTGAACCGTTCAGCGATTGTGGCGTGATTTTAGTAGATAATAAATTGTGATGATTTAATAACATAAAACTATATGAGTAATATCCCGTTTTTCCTCTTCTTGTGGGATTTAAAGTAGCTTATGTGCTATTCCCGACTACTATATCTATCCTTATTTCAAATTTTATCCAATACCGTTTAGCCGTTTTGGCGTGATTGAGTAATAAATATAATGATTTGCTTATACTTAATAAAACTAAGGTAAATACCTATATCCGCTTTATCCTATTCCCGTGGGATTAAAAGTAGCCTATGTCTTATTCCAGACCATAATCTACCCGTGTTTCAAATTTCATCCCGATCCCTTTAGCCCTTTCGACGTTCTTGAGTAACAAACTTACAAAAAACTTTAACATTATATTATATTATATTAGTAATACCTACTACGTAAAAAATAGGGGCATAAATTTGTACCCCGTATGTTAGCATCAAATAAATTTTAGGATCTAAAAGACCAGACATTTTTTCAGGAAAAAAGTATTTGGCTTAATTTGAATATTTTAATTCGTTTTCAACAAAAAAAAAAATAACATGTTTTAAACTTAAACAACAAAATAATTTTTTGGAAATAAATCATTACCTAAATTAAATTCCATAAATGCAAAGTAATATTAAAACCAAAGATTAAATCTGTGATGAAAACGATTACTTTTTGCATACTTTTTGTAACATATAGGGACTCATTGGACTCATTTATCAAAGTAATAATTTGTAGGTGGCGCCCTTTACGACCAATGTGAACACTAGTGACAGAATATTTCATTATTTATTATTTAAAACTTATTGTATGCATATAAATATAAATATTTTTACTGAATACAAATTTTTGCAAAAGTTGTGAAAGACAAACATGTTTGTAACCATCGAAAAAAACTATAGTAATTTTCAAAAATAAAATATATAAAAATTTGAAACTCCGTAAAAATATCTGAACAATTAAAAAAACTCGGAAAATCCGAATTATTTTAAACAAGTAATCTAAAAATAAGGTCAAATTTTACAACGAAAAAATACAGACAATTTTGATCAACAAAACGTAACTAAAAAAACGCTTCTCCTCCGTGACGTGAACATCAAGTGGGTGTTGATTTTGAAATGTCAATAAAGTCAAATGATTTTTAGAGGTCAAAGGACGTCCTAATCGACATCAAATAAATTCATTTCCCATTTAAAAGTCGCAGTGGTTTCTCCTCTGGGATAAAATTTATTTAGTTTGGTCTTTGTTTCGTTTTACTTTTAATTAATAACATGGTGAGTATTAATTTCATTCAAAATTAGATATAAATCTAACTACAAAACTAGCTGTTTCCAACTTATTACATAATAAGTTCTCTAGTTTCGTATTGAAATCATGTAATAAAAGTTCTAATACATTTTAATTGTATAAGTTTTTAAGTTATTTGCTGCATATCTGTCTTTTTAAATTACAATCATGTACAAGTGTATTCCGAACCTTAACCTTGTTATAATTTAACATTCAAAATTACGCGTGAAGTACGAGGCTACGTATTTTTAACGTAATCATCTTTAATTCTAATATATATAAATGATTTCAAAATATTTTCTGTATTAATAGTTGTGGGTTAATTAAAAATAGAACGTATTACTACTGATTTATTTTAAACGTTGTAGGTAAAAACTAGCTATTCTAAAAATTCGTGTATTGGTAATAAAGAACTTATTATTTAACATTTAAATATTCATCGTAGTTTAAATATTTGTATAGGAATAGTGATTTCAATACTTATATTGCTGTGAATTTCAACATAAGATAACTAATCTGTATTTATTATGATTTTAACTAGAAAATTGATAATTTATATTAGATAGGTAGTAAAGTCTGGAATGCTTACCTAAAAAACTAGGTATTTAAGTATATCATAAAGGATCATGAGTAGCTAGTAGCTATAAGAGTAAACCCAAAGACATATGTTCCATAACAATCAATAAAATAATTTTAAATATAAGCAGTTGGTATGAAAAAATTCACGTAGGTATATAAAAAATATATGTATAATTTTAAATGGTTATTTTAGATTAAGAGATAACCTCCGACCATGTTATTAAATAATTTCATCTTACTTAAGCTTCCGACATAAGTACTGATAAACACTTTTTACATAAATTGTGATTTTAAGGTATTGCTAATAACTAATAAATCCAGAATTTTCCTATAAAGATTAGCAGTTTTTTACATTCACTCAGCTATATACCTATTTAGTATCTAGATCAGCAATCAACCAAGAATACAAACAAAAAATTTGAAGAGTTAAAGTTTTTTATATAAAAATGGTATACCAACGGAAATGGATCATTAAAACAGCGCCTTCAGTTACAAATTCAAAAACTATCATTTAAAATTTATAAATTAATATTATTTAAACTACATTAGAATTTCAGGTTATTTAACCTAACACCTACCACATTTTGAGTGTTATAGAATAAGCTAAAGTTAATAAAACTTTAAATTTCAAATTTGTTTAATGCTGATAAAGAGTTAAGTAGGTATAATAGTAAGAATAGAATAAAACCATATTATAATAGTAATATGTTAATAAAGAACTAAAAGAATTAGCCCCAATATGGGCTAAGCCGCCGAAACTTTCTATATCCTATTTCTAGGGGAATCAGTCCCTTGAATTATTTTCTTATCTTTCCAACCATTTCTTTTCACTTTTTTTCTATCCTTAGTTTTTAGTTTCCATTACTTTATTCCATTTTGGTCTGGGTCTTCCGCGTTTCTTCATTTCATAAGTAAGTGCCTCCTTTCCTGGTCTACAAATATGTCCCAGCCATCTATATTGTTTTATTTTGATCACAATGTCTTCTTTTAATTTTTGCAGAATTTCTGCATTTGTTCTTCTTCTATACACGTTTGGTGCCGATTGAATTTGTCATATATGTCATAATTTTTCTTTTCACTGTCCGTAAATCTTCGTCTTTTAACCATAGTCATTGTCTCAGCTTGGTATTGGTCGAATTTTTGTGTTATATATATTTATTTTCGTTTTCTTTGACAACATTGTACTTTTGAGTAGTTTATTATTTGAGAAATATGCTTTGTTTGCTGCTTTTATTTTCTCTTGTATTTTAGTTTTTTCCCCGGTTTTGTTTATTGTCACTCCCAGGTATTCCACTTCTGCGAACTTGTTATTTATTGTATTAGTTTATTACAAATCACTATTTACAACATAACTCCAACAATTAACATGCATTTATTGAAAAAAGTTTACAACATAAAACATATAATTTCGCAGCTTTTCCTAACTTTGCTAATTCCATCCTACATTAGAATCTGGGAAAATCGCGCGGTACTAATCTGCGGCGTTGGGTCACTCGTGGTAGTAACTCTTATTTACGATAACTCAGTTAGTTAAAAATGTCACTCATTTTCGGCGGTGGTCAGTTTCATTGTAATAATATAGCTACATATCTACGTAAGCTTAGTATACAGATTTAAAAATTCAGAAAAGTACTTTCCTTTTAACTTTTTACAAATATCTTCGAAACTATTTACAATGTTATACGTTCAAAATTATTTGAATCTTCTAGTCAAATATCCTATATTTCGTGACGACACTGATAAAAACTGTAAATGTCGTTTGTAAAGTCGACCCGGCAAAAAAAGAAACACGTTTAGTCAGCGAAAAAAGATCCAGATAAGAAAACACCTCAGGAAGAATTAGTTAAAGGGTGTGATTTTCTTAATGAAATACCATCGTATCCAACTTTAATTTCAATCGCTGGAAATCTGAAATCAATGGAAACCAAATCTCTTCTTCAGAGAACCTTTATTTCCTGAACAAGTGATATTATTTCCTTGATCAAATGATTTTACTTCGAAACGGGTCAAAATTTATTGTTGCTGACAATTCATCGTCGAAGAAAAAATTATAACAGCTACGAAGAAAGGAATAAATGTTTTGGAGAACTTGAAAATAATATTCTTCAAAACAACTTAAACAATTTTATTCATATTATGTACATATTGGAAGTACCCACAAAGAAACAAACATAGTGTCAGTTATATTTGTCTTATTGGAAAGTAAAAAATCAAAAACGTACCAAAACTTGTTTTAAATAGTCAAAACGATTGTGAAGAATTGTGGCCTTAATATAATTAAAGTTGATTATAATTTAGAAGTTTTTCAACAGCTAAAAACGTGGATGTTATTATAATTTTAACTACTGTTTTTAGAGATAAGTCCACCACCTTGGCCTAACCATGAAATGTTAAAATGGATACCAACGGAGGATTAGATGATGCTTGGCTCTTAATATTGGAAAATATCCCAAACATCGATAAGATAACATTTATGGATTATTTTGTTAACGAGTGGCTTCAGAGCGCTGAACGAAAAAAAAAGTGTAATATACGTGAAGAGAGAGTTAGGTCAAATAATGCTCTTTAAGGATGAAATCATCGCCTTAATGCCACTTAAAAAAAGGCTTATCTTCATTTATGGATTATTTTGTTAACGAGTAGCTTCAGAGTGCTAAACGAAAAGAAATGTGTACTATATGTGACGAGATACATAGATCAAATAATGCTCTTGAAGGATGAAATGCTACTTTAAAAAAAGGCTTATCTTCATATTTTTAATCTGGAGAAAACAGGCAGAAAATATTTAAATATGAAGGGCAAACGACGAAGAACCAAATACATCATAATCGACGCGAAATTATGTAAATTATGGATACCGCCGCGATTATCTCAGTACCTCTATATTCTTCATAAAATGCTTCTAAAACTGGAACCATCTTTTTTCTGCCACTATGATCAAGAATTATTTGTTTCCTAAGGTATTCACAAGAGTCAACTTTGGAACTAATGTTAATTTTATCTTAATTAATAATGGATTTTAAAATGTATAAATGTGGCAAAACGTCGTCCTTTCATCGGTATCTTTTGTTTTGGGAATAGGAAAAAGTCGCAGGCCGAAGAATACGGTGGTTGAGGCATGATAACGGTGTTGTTTTTGGCCAAAAACTCACGAACAAGCAGTAATGGTGCATTATAATGGTCCTAAAATCATGACTGGTTTTCTCACAAATCCTTGCGTTTAAGTAGTATTGCTTCATGCAAACGTCCAATGATATTGCTTGTTGAACATACGACCTTGTGGCAAGAACTCATGAAACACTACGCTATTGTAATCGAAGAAAACAGTGATCAAAACCTTCACATTTGACCGAACTTGACGTTCTTTTTTTGTCTTGGCTTTTCTGGCCGCTTCCATTGGGATGATTGGGCTTTGGTTTTGATGTTATAGCCATATACCCATGTTTCGTCACCAGTTCTGATCCTTTTGAGGAAATCTGGATCGTCGTTGGCGGTATTAAACAGCTCCTGATTGATATTCATGCGATGTTGCTTTTGGTCAAAATTGAACCATTTTTTAATAGTAATTTGACGATTTTCAAAATCATTTGCTTCACTAATTCGACGTTTTCTTCAGTCGTTGGCGTGCTCGGGCGTCCAAAACGGTCAACGTAATCAATGTCTTCTCGGCCTTCTTTGAAGCGGCTATACCATTTGTACACTCTTAGTTTACTCATAGTAGATTCACTAAATGCAACAGTCAACATTTTGAATTCATTGGCACACATTATTTAATTTGTAACGCAAAATTTAATGCAGATTCTTTGATCCATTTTGTTCGATAGAAGTAAATCGAAGAGTATACCAAAACACGTCTAACCTTTCTTCCTGCCAAACACTAACTAACAATGCAAAATGACTGATATTGTCAACATATATTAGGGACATGTGTACGAAAAAAAAAATCGAGAATCTTTTTTTTTTTTTTTTATCTAAATTAACAGCAATCAGAATCTAATTCTATAAGCTATTTAGTTGGCTGTGGACACGTTGTGTGGTCCTACTTGTGGCATGATCAGACTTCTCCAGTGAGAAGTACCCTTCCAATTTATTTTAGATCTATAGGCCATCGCCTTTTTAATCTTCTGATGATCGACTCTTGGAGAAGTGGGACTAGTATACTGTTGGCGTGATTTTCCAGTTTTTGGTGGTATTTTCGGCTTCTTTCTTGGGCTGTCTCTTGAACTGTTTTGATGTGAAGATCATTGTGTAGCATCTCGTTTGTAATGTACCAAGGGGCATCAACAATGGAGCGGAGGTGTTTTGATTGTGCACGTTGGATTATCGCGGTGTTAGATTTGCTTGCGCAACCCCATAGTTCTATGCCATATGACCATATTGGGATGATTGCAGCCTTATATATTAAGATCTTGTTTTCAAGAGACATTTGTGATCTTCTGCCCAGCAACCAATATAGTTCTCTCATTCTTATGTCTATTTGTTTACGTTTCTTTGTGATGTGTTGTTTCCAGTTAAGTTTGGAGTCAAGATGTAACCCAAGGTATTTCACGCATGTTGATCTTGGAATTTCTATATTGTTTATGGAAATTGGAGGACATTGGTTCCTGTTTAATGTGAAGGTTATGTGCTGCGATTTTGATTCGTTGATTTTGATTCTCCATGTTTTGAGCCATTCTTCTATATGGAAGAGGTGGTCTTGTAGGTTCGCTGATGCTATTAAGGAGTCCTCATGGCTGGCTAGAATGACCGTATCGTCTGCAAATGTGCCTATCGTGGTGCTGTCTGATGTCGGAAAATCTGCTGTGAATATTAGATATAATAATGGCCCCAAAACACTGCCCTGTGGGACTCCTGATTTTATGGGATGATATTGGGAGGTTTCGTCATTTACCCTTGTTCTAAATTCTCTGCCAGTTAAATAGGATTTTAGTAGATTGTAGTGTGTAGGAAGACAAATTTTAATTTTCTGTAGCAACCCCTCGTGCCAGACTTTGTCGAATGCTTGACTAACATCCAGAAAGGCTGCTGAGCAAAACTTTCTCTCTTCTAAGCTTGTGTTAACGGCTTGTACTATTCGGTGACACTGTTGGATTGTTGAATGTTCATGACGAAAACCAAATTGGTGATCTGGGATTATGTCTATAATACTTTCAATTTTGTGGAGGATAATCTTCTCTAGCAGTTTTCCTATGCATGAAAGCAAACTTATTGGTCTGTATGACTCGACATTATGCAGTTGTTTACCTGGCTTCGGTATAAGTATTATTTCTGACTTTTTAAGCTCTTTTGGCCAATAATGTAGTCTTATGATAGCATTATATATGCAGCATAACATTACTAAGCCTTTTCGAGGCAGTTCTTTCAGTAGTTTTGGAGTTATCAGATCAGTTCCTGGTGCCTTCTTATTATTTAAAAAGGTTATTTCTTTTGGGCTTGTGAGGTTTATAGGAGAGGTTTGTGGTTCTCTTGGTGGGTTATTTGATTGATTGTTGTTTGTTAAAGGAATATTTTGACCTGGTGTGGGGTTGAGGGGTGGAAAGACTTTCGTCAGGCGTTGTGCAAAGAGTTCTGTCTTTTCTTTACTACTTCTCGCCCAAGTTGTATTGTTTGGTGTTTCAATTCGGAGAGGAGGAATTGCTGTTACGGGCTTTCTAGATGATTTGATAGGCTTCCATATAGAGTTGTCGTAGCGGTTGAGTTTGGAAATGTAGTTCGAGTAGTTATTGTTTCTCATCTCCTTGATTTTTTGTTTGACAGTGTTTTTCAGGTGGTTATATTCTCTTTTGTCATTTGGAGTGTGAGTTCTCTGCCACCTTGCCCGCGCTTTTCTTTTTTGGGCAATAAGTTTCTTAATTTCCAATGGGACGTTAATATTTTGGCTTTGGTTTTCCATATTTGGCGTAGCTATTTTTGCAGCTTCTTGTATGGTACGGATAAAAGTGCTAAGGGTTTCTTCTATTTCTATTGTATCTTTTAGACGTACATTGAGATTAGTGTTGTTATTTATTTCCTGTTTGAATTTGTCCCAGTCCGTTCTTGAGTTGCTTAGCTTAGGTGGTTTTTTAAAGTTTATTATAGATGTGCTGATGGTAGCTATTATTGGTGAATGGTCTGAGGATAGGTCATAGCTGGGTACTACATCGGTATATGTTGTAGCTATTCCGTTTATTATGAAAAAATCTAATAGATCCGGTAATTTATTGGGATCACTTGGCCAGTATGTAGGAGTGCCTGTTGAAAGAAATCTGTAATTTTTGTCATTTATGAGTTTTGATAGCTCTTTTCCCTTGGTGGTGGTGATCCTCGAGCCCCAGTGCGTATTTTTACTGTTATAGTCTCCTCCTGCTAGGAATTTAGGGCCGAGTGATTGAAAAAAGTCATGGTAGTCTGCTTTTTTTAAGTTATGACGTGGTGGGCAATACACTGCCGATATTGTTAACTCGTATGGCATGGTCTGAACTTTAATTGAAGTGGCTTGTAGATGATTTTTTGCATAGAAGGGTAGTTCATAATGTTTAATTGTTGATTTTATTAAGATAGCGGTTCCGGCGTGGGCAGTGTTGTCTGGGTGATTCGTATAATAAAAGTTGTAATATGGTATTTTAAGGTATGACTTGTTTGTTAAGTGGGTTTCGCTTATTAGTAGTATGTCTATAATATTTTGTTTTAAAAATATTTGTATTTCATCTTTGTGTTGTATGATTCCGTTGGCGTTCCATAATGCAATTCTAAGAGGATTGTCCATTATTTCATTTTAGACATTAGCATTGTCAACATGTTGAGTATTATTGAGTTTTGTTGGATAAGTTGGCTGAACATATTTTTGAACTCTTCTAAAAATTTGGTTAAAATGTGATTATTGTCTTCATTTTTTGTAGTTGAGTTTTGTCCCCTTACTGCATTTGCGTAGCTAGGCTGTTGTGGATGTACTAAATTTTGAGTATGTTGGTTTGCAGGTGTTTGGTGGGTTGGTGGTTTATGATTCATGTTTTTATTGTTTTTGTAGAAGTTAATGTAATACTCACAGCCTCTGTAGTTGGCGGGATGCGAGCATCCACATAAAGCACAAGTTGCTGGTGTGTCCTTGCTTTTTTTACACGTTTTGGAATCGTGTGAGCCTCCACATTTAACACAAACGAACGGTCTGTTGCAATACGTCTTTGTGTGCCCATACAATTGGCAGCGTAAGCACTGGGCTATGTTCGTACGTATTATACGGTATAATTTTATTCTATTCGTTAGCCTTTATTGTCACTTAAAATAAAAAAAGTGTTACAGAAGTCTCCAAAGATATCTTCCTATATTTTTTTGAGTAGAAAAATGGAAAATTACATGTTTTAATCAAAAAAGAAAAATTCAGTCTTTAAAAATTGTGTACTAAAATCCTTATAAAAATATAAATAAATTTGTAATAAATAAGAGATTTTTCTGATTTAATACCGAATGGTGGAAGTACTGTATATATTTACACCGATATCAATTTCGTGACGCACGCTCTAGCATGTTATTCTAGAAAAAACATAATAGAAGGCGAAAAGCTGCTGTTTAATAATAAAAAATGGCTTTTATGTATTTAAATAATGTTGATATTTTCCCAGATTTGTCAAGGGCGTATTTTAAATTTACAAAAGACTAACAAATTCAGTTTTAGTTTCATTAAATTTCCAAAACCAAATTAATTGTTTTCAAAAATTCCTTAATTACAATAAAAAAAATTCCAACATATTGCAACCTTTCTTTCGATATAAGCCTATTTTGAAAGTTTGTCTTGATCTTCGTATTTTTTTTTTATAAAAATCAAACCGAATACGATTGTTTTGATCGGTATTGTATCCATTGATAATATTCACAATGGCATTACAACAACTATGTAGTGAGTACATTAGGCGGATAATAATAATAAGCGAAAGTTTACGTAATATAAATAAAAATATTTATGCTATATACATATCTTGATTTAGAAAATATTCCATATAATAATTATCGATTTGCAATGACCAATACGCAGCGCAGCGATAATATCTTCATTCGGATATTGTCGGAAAGATTCAACTCTACATACAGAATTCATGTGAAATAATATTTATATTAACTATAAAAAATTATCTTTTCAGGCTGAACCAATCAGGGTTTGTGTAACCGGTGCATGCGGACAAATTGCCTACTCGCTACTGTATATGATTGCCAAAGGAGATGTTTTCGGTCCTAACCAACCACTCATCCTCCATCTGCTGGATATTCCACCTATGATGGAAATTCTTGAAGGTGTTGTTATGGAACTAGCTGATTGTGCCATACCTCTTCTTCGGGAGGTTATCCCTACTGCCGATCCCGTTGTTGCTTTTAAAGATGTCTCTGCTGCTTTTCTTGTTGGTGCTATGCCAAGAAAACAAGGTAAATATAATTAAAAAATGTTTTCCGCAAATATAATTTATCAATCATTACCTGACTGAATTTAAGAATGTATTTCAAATTAATAAACATTGACTTCAAATAATTATATTCTGTTTCCTAAAATTTCATTCTCTAGGAAACCAATAGAAGTGTGTAACCGTGGAAATTTATCTAACAGTCGATTTTACTAAAAGTTATTTTGTAAAAGTCTTACTGTTACAATTTGTTGTTTATTAAATTTAAAATTTATTGTTTTTTTAATGTGTAGTTGTTTAATATCAATATTTATTTAATGGGTAATTTCCAAAGTTTGATATAGTTCGATATTACCGGTTTTGCCGAAATTTTGCACAATAATTCTAAAACTTATAATATGAAGATTTTCCGAGTTAATTTTAAAAATAATCGATTTGCGGGAGATTATAATTAAGTCCTCTTTTTTTCAGCTCTAAATTAATATTTTACTTAATATCTTTAAAAAAGCTCCAATTTAACAAATAAAAAAATCAAAAAAGTAGTTTCCGATTCTTTTTCGCTAAATCGAAATTTGCCTACATATTAAAGAACAGCCGGAAATCGGAAAAACATCTTATTCTTTAACATTTATTATCTCCAAAACATAAACGGATTTCCCGATTTTAATCTACCTGGAAAATTTGTGTATTTTCATGCGTTTATGAAAAATGATCTCACTTTTTAATTTTTTGTGATGCTATGTTAATCTTTATGTCAGAAACGAATTCTACGGGAAATTTTACGTCAAAAATGTGTCTATTTTTTTCTTTATAATGTTATCATATGTAAAATTTTAAATTAATGTTTTAACAATTAAATAAATAGATGTTCTAAAAGAACAGAATATATCAAGGGTAATATAACAAGACCTTGATTATAGTCGGCTATTTTTGTGGTATCTAGATTTCGAGAATATTTTAGTATCAATAATCTGATTAAAGCCCGAGAGCTTTAGCTCGAGGGCTTTAATCTTTGATTTTTAATGTCAAATTATGTCGAAACAAATTGTAAAATGTTCGAGAAATTTAGCAACAACAAAAATAGCAAACTATTAATCAAGGTTGTGTTATATTTAGGAAGATTATTTCCCGTTAACAGCTTTTTCGATGGCATTAGAATCTAATTAACCAAATCTTTCCATTGTGGAAAATTATAGCAATAATTAATAATGCCGTTGTTAAACTGACAAATATTTGACATTTATATTTGACGTGACTATTACTCTAGTGCAATAGTCGCTGATATTGTTCTAGTGCAATAGTCGCTGATATTTGATTTTGATTGGTCCAATTTCAAAAAATTATGACATTCTATTGGTTAATTTGAATCGAAGGAAATAATCAGTAATATTAATGATAAATTTTAATGAAAAAATAAAGCTTCTTCTATATAGAAAGAAAAATAATTTTGATCTAAAAAAATTTAAAAAAATAAAAAATATTTAAATTTTTTAAACATCCTGATAGGTAGGAATACAACATTAAATATATAATATGAATACGAAATAACTAAATAAAAATATCTAATCTTACCAAATAATCTAAATGGTGGCAATACCAAATGCACTGGCAGATTACTCGGTAGAGGTAGAGTAAAGCCAATAAAGAAGAAGATGTAACACTTGACAAGATGTCAAGGGCCAGGCCCAAGGATCTGGCTCTCACAGACAACCTCAAACTCCTGACTTCCCGTGTCCGATCTCAACGACGCTCTTTTATAGTCAATTCATATTCTCCATTCCGTGAGAATAAAAAGAAACTATCCAAGCTAGCCAACTTATTTACTTTGCAACTGGCTGATGATAACAATAATAATACAATACAAAATATACAATAAAATATAAAAATAATAAGTTATTAGCGTAAAATTTGCGTTTTTCTCCTGTCTTGCCATCGTCTAGAAACGTTGGCTAGACAGATCTCTTTTTGGTATGTTGGTCTGTCTGCAACTCCGCCAACTACCACTCTTTATTTCTAAAGTCCCCATCGTTCTATCTTTCGATAATTTTTTCTAACAAATACTTTTTTAGCAGCTTGACGAAATTTAATTGCATCAAATATTCTTTTATTGCAAGAGGTACATGATTGAACCATTTCTTTTCATAATGTAATATTGATTTTGGAATAGGAAGAGGAATCTGATAAATTTGACGCGTATTGTAGATAAAAGATATCCGTATATCAGTCTTAAATTTCCTATCTACCAGGAACCTGTATTTTAAGAAAAGTGGTTTACAAAATACATTAAACCATACACGACACAAGTTTCTTATGGCTCTTTTCTACAATATGAGCACTCTTTGGAAAAGTTCAGAAGAACATGAACCCCTGAAAGAAATTTCATACCGCAGATGAGACTCTATCAGTGAAAAATAGACTGTTCTTTTAATATTAAAGTTTAAGTTATGAATAGCCACCCTTACTGCATAACAGCCTGACGATAATTGTTGAATCAGTATATAGTCTTAGAAATTTCTATTTGAAGGAATTGCCTGAGTTCCTAACTTCATGTTGGGCAGCTCACATTTAAATGGTAGGATGTTAGTTTTTTCAATATTTAAATACTAATCGATAGCATCACACCATTTTTTTACTTTAATTATGTTTTCATTCATGATTTTAAGCAACTCTAGATTGCCCTTACTCTGCCACAAAATAGAAGTATCATCGGATAAAATGACCCAAGATTTTATTAAGTGTTAAGTCATTGAAATAAATCAAAAAGAGAAACGGGCCCAATACAGATCCCTCAGGCACTCCGCATTTTATAATATTATTATTTGATGTACAACTATCAAATACAATTTTTTGATTTCGATGATATAAATAAAATCGAATCTAGTTAAGAGTTATTCCTCGAAAACCATAACTTTTTTAGCAATATGATTAACACAATCAAAACCTTCCGATAAATAACAAAATATTGAAGCTACTTACAAAAATAATTGAATATTTTTTAGGTATGGAACGTAAAGACCTCCTTTCGGCTAACGTAAAAATTTTCAAGGTACAAGGTGAAGCGCTAGACAAATACGCCAAGAAAGATGTAAAAGTTTTAGTTGTTGGTAACCCAGCTAATACCAACGCACTTATTTGCTCAAAATATGCCCCCTCCATTCCCAAAGAAAATTTCACAGCAATGACCAGATTAGATCAGAATAGAGCTCAAGCTCAAGTTTCTGCTAAAGTTGGAGTACCAGTAGAAAATGTAAGTTAACTAGTATTTTTTATAAATTTATAGTACGAAACACAAAGTTCATTTAAGGATTTATTTTCTCCTATAAAACTAATTACTCTAGGTGTATTTACAACAAGGAAAAATCTAAACTTTCAGTTAAAATACGCCCAAAGTGATGTTAAATAATCATTTTTATTTCACAGCCAAGGGGTGACATTCACTCCCATGACAAAAGCACGCATCGGTTCAGGGTAGATTTTGAAGAAGGTAAAAAAAACTATCTAATTTCATATTTTCAACAAACTTTTACGCAAAAACGGCCCTTGATTGGTTTAAGAAGTATTACTCATTGGTAGATAAAAATGATTTTTCTACTGTAAAGATTGTGCTAACTTAAAACTACCTAAAGGCCGAACTTTGTTCATGAAACATTAAAATCATCATGTTGTTGGTCAAGTTTTACAAGAATGTTACTTTAGTAGCACGTATGGGAAGAGCGGGAACGTGGTTATTTTTATGCGTTGAATTTCGAGCAGAAAACCGCGTTCGCGTTTCATCTGATGCTTGAATGAAATCATTTTTTTTAAATTGTTCAGTTAGAAGCGCGAAGAAATTGCATAGTGACGACGCGGCAGTTAATTAATCATCTCCGTGGAGCTCATAATGTGACGGTTTCCAGACATAACCATCTACAGTAGGGTGAGAGAAGCTAATTTAATTAGTCGAAGACCTTGGAGATGCCAACTTTCGAGGGAATCGCGCCAGTTGGGCACAAGAATTTGTGCGCAATGTCAATGTCAAAATGTTCTTTTTACCGATATGTCTTGGTTTGATTTGTATACAGATTTTCGAAGGCTACGTATATGGAGAGAACCTTGCATAAGAAATCGAATGCAACATACACAAGTGGTTCACAACTACAGAGGAAGCACAATTATGGTGTAGGCAGGAATTTCGATTGGCAGTAGAACTGAGCTCGTTCTGCTGGATCGTTTTTTATAATCAGAGCGCTATATCACAAATGTACTAGGAGCTAGTTGTTCCATACGCGCAAATCGTTGGCCCTGAATTTATATTGATGCATAACAATGCTACACATTCAGAATCAAATTTCAAAATCGCAATCAGTTGTTTCAACAGTGTAACGCCATCATAAATGCACGAAAAAGCCAAATTCCTTATTAAAATATTTTTTCTTTCTTCTATTGTCAATTTTTTTATACATAATCGGATGTCTGTAAAGTCGGTTTACTGACGATAGTTGAACTTTTTTTTTTTAATAAACACCCGTGAAGGTATTTAGTGTATTACAATCTGGTCAACAGTGACCAATGAGCAATTTAATTCTAACGTAATATAATAGGGTTTGAAACTTAAAACTAAGGTATACTCATCAGCGTTCCTTAGGTTCTGTAGGACGGATCGCACTAAAATTTAACGTGCACACACAAGCTCTGCTTTTGCACTAAATACACTAAACTAACTCAAACGGCTTGATCCTTTTAAGTCTTCTTTCTAACGCAGTGTTGTCAAGGAGCTGGATAGCTTCGACATTGTCATGTTGATAGAGTCTTTCTTCATGACTCCTGGCTAGTTTCTTGATAGTCTGGTCAACAGTGTGCATTTCCAGGTCCATATGGAGGGTACTATTGCGAATGTACCAAGGGGCATCTACGATGTTCCTTAGTGCTTTGTTTTGAAATCTTTGAATAATTGCTAAGTTGCTTGCCTTGGTGCATCCCCACAGTTGGATACCGTAAGTCCATACAGGTTTGAGTATCTGCTTATAAAACATAAGCTTATTATGTAGAGACAGAGTGGAGTTTTTTCCAATAAGCCAGTACATTTTTCTATATTTTAGCCCCAGTTCTTCTCTTTTCTTTTTAACATGCACTTTCCATCTATATCACATATGTACTAGGAACTAGTTGTTCCATACGCGCAAATCATTGGCCCTGAATTTATATTGATGCATAACAATGCTACACATTCAGAATCAAATTTCAAAATCGCAATCAGTTGTTTCAACAGTGTAACGCCATCATAAATGCACGAAAAAGCCAAATTCCTTATTAAAATATTTTTTCTTTCTTCTATTGTCAATTTTTTTATACATAATCGGATGTCTGTAAAGTCGGTTTACTGACGATAGTTGAACTTGACAACGTCATATGAAAATACTGATGGAATGGTTGCATTTTTCAAAAGAAAATTTTAATTTTATAAGGATTTTTCATTTTTCATTCGGAACGCCTCAGGGCGAGGTAACGCCTCATGAGCCGTGCATTCAGCCGGGTGAGGTAACGCCGCATATGAGTCATGTTTTTTGGTGCGTGCAGCCAGCTCCATCGAATTATAAGACGTTGTCACGTCAAAAATCGTTCGTTTTATGCATACATTTTAAATTGTTCTTATTGTTTTATGAAAATGAGTCATTTTGATATCTTCGTTCATTTACCTCTTCCTACCTATAAGGCTTACACTAGTTATTCCATAAAACACTTTTGAACCATTTTATAAATAAAGTTTTTAAATATTGTTAGATTTGGAGCATGTGTTTAGTTTTTAATTGTTTTTTACCAACTTTTAACCATTTTTACCAATTTTTAACTTTTTATATTATTTTTGCAACATTTTTTTTTAGCTTTTTTATCAATTTTTTACTGTTTTTTAACGTTTTTTAAAAACGAAACTCTCTGAATACAAAATTTTATGAAAATCATTAGAGCCGTTTCTGAGATTCAAATTATTTACTAGTCTTTCGCAAAGTTAACAGGACAAAAAAAAATTAACGAAATTTTTTTCGGCAAATATAATTTATTTTATCCAAAATAGTTCCCTACAGAGTTAATACAGCTATTTGCATGGTCGACAAGTTTTTCGAATAAGGATTTTAGCTCATTGATCCGGATATTCTTCAAAATGGTCGTCGACACCATTTGGATGGCCTCTTCGTCAGCATACCGCTGTCCTTTTATGGGCAAATGTAGTCTACCGAAAAGAAAAAAATTTCACGGTGTCATATCTGGAAAATATGGGTAGTGGTTAATGGTTAAAATACTTTTTGGAACGAAGTTCCCTTTCGCGCGTTACGAACAGTTACGACTGACGCTAGGAGCTAGCCAAAAAAAATTCATACCAAAAGTTGTCACGACACTATGACACGACACACGCATGTTTCTCTCTCTCACAGACCAAAAAATAAATAACTCTCTCTCCCTCTCTCTCATAGATAGATATATTACAATTAAAAAGACACTATTTTAAATTAAAAGAAAATACTGTAGAAAAAATAATAATTAACTATAATAGTATTACATTTTATTTCATCCTGTTTTTATAAATTAATAAATTCATAAACATTTTAAAAATAGTTCGTAACTTGACTATTTAGGTACCTACGTCAAATTACCTTAACTGTCAGTTACTGTCAAATATTTTAATTTTAAAATTTTGTATTAAATTGTTAATTCCTGTTTTAAATTATAAAAAGTAATTCTAAAAAGATGTGTTATCTAAAGCTCTGGTATTGTATAAATGGACACTTTTGTTAAAAGAAACGAACTGTTAGGTAAGTAGAGATTTTATACAGACCATAATAAATGCTTATGTATGTATAAACACTCTGTTGTGTTTACAAATTACTAATTCCTTCACTAATTAATCGAAAGGAACTTCGTTCCATCCGGGTGTCCCTTGACAACTCACACTTTTTTTTTCAAAAAATTGGACAGAAGTGTCGATTGAGGCATTACCAAGTTTAAAACAGAACGATGCTCATCTTTCGACCGATGTTTAAAAGGTTCTGTCACTTTGAGCGCGATAACTCTGCGTGAAAAGCAGTTCGATCGTAATGGAATTTTGAGAGAACATCAATGAAAGAAGTACCTATCGAACGCTACCCCTGCTAGTATCGGATATTTCTAAAATACTTGTTGCCATAGATCTCGTACATACATATATTTTCCTAAATTTAGTAAAATATTAAATTACATGTCTTAATACAACGGAAGTTTAAAAAGTTAGTATGTCATTAGCGAAAGGATTTAAAGAACACACAAAGTTCTTAGTATAACTCAGTCAAGCATGAGTAATATTCAATTATAACGGAGTGAAGAAATATTCGATCAATTTATCTAAATTGATTTAATATTTATTGCATACAACTTTTAATTTATTAATTATCTTTTATTGATGTTTACATTCCTAAATTGTATCGCATCAAACTAATAATACATGTTAATTACTTTTTTATTTTCTTGATAATTTTTTTCGTCTAATTTTTATTTAATAATAAGTTATTTTTAGTCTATACCATTGTCTGTATATTTAAATAAAAAAAACATGATCGAGTCTGTTTTAATGACACAAAGAAATTAATTTTAGGTAAGCAATGTTATTATTTGGGGCAATCATTCATCTACACAGTTCCCAGATGCAGCTCATGCTGTTGTCAATGTTGATGGCAAACAATTGTCGGTTGCTGATGCTGTTCGAGATGGAGCTTGGCTCAGAAGTACCTTTGTTGAGACTGTCCAAAAAAGAGGTAACAACTTGTGATATATTTATGCAATAAAAATGACCTATCGATATTACAGAAGAAAAATTCTAGATTCATTGTATGAATAAACTCTAGACTCTAGTTTGTGAGCATTTCCACAAATTAATTTTAGCGTATCGTTACAATTAAAATAATTTCTATGGGAATACAAAGTACTAGTAGTTCTATGAATGTTTAAATTTAAATTTTTTTGCTTATCTTTTTTTTTTGAAACCGTCAGATTTAGTCACAGGACTCACTGCAGCCTAATTACATTTTTTTTTACTTCTTTCATCGATTCGTGGTATCCATTTTTCAAGATCTTGACATTTTCTACTAAATTGTACAGCTCTAGAGAATTGGTGCCATGTGCTTGCGTCTCCAAAATGTGGTTGAGTGTTGGATCCAATGACTCGCAATGGATAGTATATATTTCACTGTTTCAAGTTCTGTCTCCATGAAACAGGTGTGTCTTATGGAATTCTGTAGTAACTCTTAGCTGATTTCTTTTGTACTACGCACAGTTTTGGCTCTTCTAGCACACATATCTTCAATATATCTTTTGCTGTATGCTTGAGAAGGGTTTTATTTAATTTTATATATAATTTAAATAAAAAACACAAATGCAAATAATTAACAGTAATATATTTCTTTACACCTGGAAACCCATAGATTCCGGCAGACTGAGCGCTGCAAACCATTTTTATTTCTATATTTTCCACCATTTTCTTTTAAATCTCACTATTTTCACTTAAAAAGTATGTATAGGGAAGTCATTAACAAAACCTAATTATAATATATATAATTAAAGGTGACTGCTACCAAATTTTGATAAGGCACCCCTGCTGTAATCTATTCTGCTATCACTTATCATTCATAAAAATTAAGTTTCATCAAAAACACAGATTCAAACGGCTGAATCTTAGTCTATAGAACTGGCTCTGGAACGCAGAATATTGGGGAAGATCTTTTTCTTGGGATTTTATAAACCTCTTCGGTTATATTTTTTATGTCCTGACCCTCAAACCATTTTGACGTTATATTGATTCTTCTGGGCATTCGTATACTATTCTAGTAAACACCAATAGCCGCCTAACTATTTATTTATTTCTCATTTATCCTCTTCGATTTATAAAGTCTCAGATTGTTTCTCTTATGCATTACAAAATTAAACTTACCCCTGATTAGGACGGTGGTACAGAAATTTTCACATATTCATTACTGCTGTAAATATTAGTGTTTTTGAACCAGTCTTAGACTCATCATCTGAGTTGGAAATCTTGCTTGTTTGTATAGTTGTAACGTTAAAACTTCCTAAAGGGCGTTATTTTCCTAGCTAGCTCACTAAGTCGTGGGTTACCTTTTGAGAGTCTCCCCAAACATGTAATTAAGGGAGCCAAAGTGCAAACTCCACAAATGATTAAATGATTAATTACAAATTTAATTAAAAAAAAAACAAAAAGATATTGAAAACTGATTATTAAATGAAAGAAGATTAATGATGTTAATTAAAGAATTAATTATCTGTTATCTCATTAATAGAAGTCTTCAGAAACCCTTCCTTAAATTGACGCATATGTATCGGTATCTATTGTATAGGGATGATTTTTTCTTACTTCTAAAACGAAATTCAGTATTACAATTATTTTCCTTTTACTCCACAAAATGGCTGGAGTTTAGTAACTCGGGTGGACCTCTTCCAATAAATTGGGAAGCACCTTGTATTTCGAAGAGGTTTAACCTAAAATAACCAGATTGTTTCACGTACCCAATCGTAATGGGACGAGAATTACTAATCACAAAGAGAAAGAGTCGATAATTTTACTGTAATACCGCTCACGGCTCATTTTTAAAGTACAATTCTTAAACTAAGTAATTTTCAACGATATAGGCATGATAACAATAGTTTGGTGAAATTATTCTTAATAAGAAACGATCAGACAGATCGTTACATAATTTCTAAAATTTCAAAAATCCCGTGAGAGATATCACAAAATAATAGACAAGTATTGGGAAATCATGTGATCTGTTTTTGTCTCCCAAATATTTTCTTAAATATTTCACTGTGTTCTGGTCTCACAAAAAAAAATGTTCTCAGATATTCTTACAGGAAAAAGGTCTGTTATACGACTGTAAGTCTTCAAACGTTGTTTAGCTGGCATGTCGTTGATGAATCTTTGGCTATTGTACCAAAAACGTGATTCTTGATTTAACCACAGCTTATGGACCCAATTTACATTTATAGAACGTTTTCCGATTTTTTACCAGAGTTTAAGCAGAAATTTTTCATTTCACTATATTCAATTCAATTCAATTTCTTTATTTTCCATACGACAATACAAATTGTATAGGATTCGTCAATAGGGTTACAAGAATAAAATGTATAACAATAAAAAGTAAAAAATAAAATATAACATAAAAATCATCATAACAAAATAATAATAATAATAATTTACATAGTTAAAAATTCATCGATGTTATAGTAACAGGACTCTACTAAAAATGTCTTTAATCTTCCTTTGAAAATACTCAAAGACTTGGCCTCTTTAATATCATTGGGTAATTTATTGTACAATCTAGGTCCCAAATAATTAGGTCAACTAGAGGTAACTTTTAATCTACAATATGGAACATATATTTTACTTGTTTGTCTCGTTTGATAGGAATGTATATCATCAATTGTTGTCATTAATTGGATTATTGTAAACATAGACACACATTTCAAAAATATATAACGAGGGTAATGTAAGAATTTTAAAGTTACTGAAACACGATTTACATGACGTTAATCTTGATACTTTAGCCATACATCTCAAAATCTTTTTTTGGGCAACAAATACATTTGGAGCATTAGTAGAATTACCCCATATCTAAGTCTCGATTCTATCTGGGCGTAATAAACCATGATAAGTTGATTTATCTCTAAGATAGACCGTAAGTTAAGAAAGAGGAACTTTAATGAATTTATTTTTGAAATAAGTTGATTACAATGCGATTTCCAATCCAATCTCTCATCCAAAAAGATACCCAAGAAACGTACATTTTCAAAGGAACAACTTAAACTAACATCTGTTAACTCGATTGTAAATTCGTCTAGATTTTGTCTAGTTCGAAATCTAATTAAAGGCGGAAACATACTATCAAAACGTGACACGACGCCACGCATGTTAGTCCATATATTTATATTGCGGCGTGTGGTCACATAGCGTGTTGTCTATGTGCTTCTAACTGTATTAAATATATGGAATTGAGAGGTACTAACATGCGTCGGGTGGCGTGGCGTCGTGTCACGTTTTGATAGTATGTTTCCGCCTTTAATCAGTTTTTTCAGTATTGAAAAAAAGATTAAGGCTATTGAAATGTCTATTTTTACTCTTTGATCATTTTTGGATGAAACCACTGACGAGAAATCGTCTGCATACGCTACACAATAGTTACTGAGAATATATGGATTTAAATGATTGACATACAGGATAAAAAGAACAGGACCTAATATAGAACCTTGCGGTACACCAACAGACACACTTAAACAATTAGAAGTTACTGAAGAAATGTTATTATTTTGTTGTACATTTATAGAAACGTATTGACTTCTCTCCTTAAGAAAATTGGATATCCAATCAGAAGCAACACCACGTATTTCATACTTCTCTAAAATGTTTAATAAGATAGAATGGTTGACGCAATCGAATGCCCTACTAAGATCACAAAAGATGGCAACAGGGCATTCGGTTGCCTCAAGATATTCAATAATTTGATTATAGAATGATATCATTGCTGTGGTAGTGGACCTACCTAATCGAAATCCATGTTGACTATCCGCAATAAGATTAAAAGCATTTAAAAATGAAAGAAGACGTTCTAGAAAAGCATATTCAAATACTTTTGAAAGTCCGCAAGGAACCGTTACAGGTCTATAATTCTCTATCATCGTTGGATTTTTCTTTTTAAAAATTGGAATATATTCTTATTTGTATATTTTCTAAAATTTCAAAAAACCCCTAAAGAGCACAAGAAAAGTGACTTGTAGTTTGATGCTTCGTCTATGGAGGGCAGAAGGAAGAACCATCTGAATGTATTAAAAAGTGTCCATCGGAAGGGAAGAAATTAAGATGGTGCCACTGTAGCACGAGAGTAATTTTTAAATGAAGCGCTAAATATTAAAGACTATGGAGAGGTGAATAATGTGGATATATACAGAATACAACGCTTTAAAATTGGATGATTTGACTATCAACGTTATCTCACATAACTTTTTAGGTTATATTCACCTAATTATTCGAATTCTGCATTCTTTACGTTCTCTATAATTCATACACTCATTTGATATTAGCGCTATTTCGAATTTTGAACTATAATTTGCTGTTTAAAGCGGACAGTTTTTCTGCTGGATTCTTATATGAGATGGTGCTCCTTGCCTCTACCCTCCATAGTTTTGACAGTCTCTCATTAACTTCATGCTATATGTGCTTAAGGAAAAAGTGAATAAGAGTCACATTCGAACAAAAAATCGAAAAAATTACTAAGTATTCATAGTTTAGTTGTTAGTCTGTTGTCACGTAGAGGCAAAGATTGCGGGTTCGAGTCCTGCTGGATGCGACATTTTTTCAATTTCTCCTTATTGTCATTGTATATATTGTTGTTTGTATATATTATGATTTATGGGGGGCTGGAATATTAAAACGAATTAATATCACTCCTTTAATTTTACTTTATTTTATTTAAATAGCAAGAGAAAAGAATATCTTTATTCACAGAACTCTCTATAACGACTTACTTCTTAAAACTAATAGGGAACCGGACAACTTTTCAGATAGTGTTTAAAAATAATCTTTATTCACATATATAGCCATAAAAAATAATATTTTAATTAAATAAATCCTTTGGAGTACTTGAAAACGTCAAAAACATAATTTATTTAAAATTGCCGCGAAAACAGCACTTCATGTCAATTCAGATCGCGTGACGTCATATGTGGGGTAAACAAACTACAAGCCATATACAAGTGATCAATGCTTGGATAAAGTGTAATGAAATTACTACCCTTTGCTAGCTCCAGGGATCGTGGCTTCCTTCTGGTTTTCTTTAACTCCCCCCAAACAAATATATAAGGGCGCCAAATTACAGACAAGCAAATAAAAGAAATTTGAATCAGTGTTAAATTGTTTATTTCAAACTTTAAAAAATTCAATTTTGAAGTTAAGTCAGAAAATATTTTAAAAAAAAATCGTAATTAATTTAATCTTATCTTTTGGATTATGATGTCTTCTGTCGGAGCCTTAGTTGCCCAAGTAGTAAAGTGAAATTCACATGGGTAGTCCCCGGAACAAACAATTTCTGATGATTAAACAAAATGGAGGTGGCTTCTGGAAAATCGATATCCTTTATGGTAGTTTTGAAATGCTGATTTCAGGAAAATAGATCGTGGTGTCGAGAAATCTATCTCTTCCTAGGACCCTCTTCAAAAGTGGCAGCAGCCCTAATGAAATAAAAAAAAGGCAATGAATCTCCGACCATAAAATCCTTAATTTCGTACACAATCGCTAAAGGTTTTCTCCAAAGATCGAGAAAAAATTAATTACTTACTATGTTTACATTTTTTACTCAATAAAAAACTGATTCTTGACAAGCGATTGTAAACGAAATAATTAAATATTAGTAAAAGATTAAACTTAAATATTAAATAAAATATTCACCAATTTTGGATTTTTACAACTAAAATTAAAATAATTAAATTCTTACTCACCGAACGAGGGTAGAAAGTGAAGAATGAACTGAATTCAATAAATTCTCAAAATAAAATGAAATTATTTAACGTCGAAACATACGAGCAAATGCGATTTCCTACCATATCGGCTGCGACGGCGCACCATTTAACAAGAAAATTAAAAATATTTTATAGTCAAGAGGCCAGGCCAAAAATAACGATGTAATCGTTACAAAAGTAAGTATTTTGTAGTTCTTAATCATCATGGACCAAAAAAATATCGTTGGTGTGTTGTACCTCGATGTGGAAATACATCAGTAACTACTCCAAATAAAATTTTCATTGATGTACCT
The DNA here is from genome assembly GCA_964028335.1 of Altica lythri. Lineage (NCBI taxonomy): Eukaryota > Metazoa > Arthropoda > Insecta > Coleoptera > Chrysomelidae > Altica > Altica lythri. The sequence goes on from OZ034806.1 coordinate 21,753,610, forward strand.
CGAAAACCAGACATACGAAAGAAATGCTTTGACCTAGCAAGACAAAAGTGCGATGGAATGTCTGTTACTTCACCAATTTACTTTTGCGAAGGTCACTTTGATGTAAACTGTACCTAAAGTCTTATTACACAACCCACAACACAAATAATCATATTTAGTGTGTACGTAATGTAGGAAAATAACTTGGAAAATAATGGAACTAGATTTAGGTTAAGTTTTCTTTTCTTATTTCTTCAATCATTTCTATGATTAAGATAAACAAAAAGAGGTTGAAATACTTACACAAATGTTTTCACATTTCTAAATTCAGCAGAACAAAAGTCGGAATTAGTGGCAAAGAAACTGCCGACCATGAAAATATCAACTTTTGGAAGATTTCTATTGTCGGCTTTTGTATAACCTTGTTCCATGATAAAAACTTAACAGAAGGCTTCAAGTACTTGCGATAACTTCTGTTATGACTATAGTACTTCAATTCGTAACTAATTATAATTAAATATTTTTAGAAAAATGCAAATAAATCGTAGAAAAACGCGATACTATACAAAGCAGTGTTGTTTACTTGTGGCTAACCACAAATGACGTCACGCACTGTGATTGGCGCTCGGGTTCTTACGCTGCACAGATAAATTTACGCAACTTTATTTATTGATTTAAAAATACAATTCATTGTTATTTCTTAAAAATCTTTATTGAGTGATAATTGTTGTATAACAATAGTATATTATTCAACGAGCTTATAATGGAAGCTATTATTCACGAAGATGAAGTTTACAACACGAGCCACAGGCGAGTGTTGTAAATCATCTGTGTGAATAATAGCCATTATACACGAATAGAATACTATACTTTGTCCACGACACAATTGCTATAATCACAACTTTAAAATTCTAAATTTACGCTATAATTAATGTAATTGAAGTTTCAAATGTATATGATTTACACTAACTACGATCTAAATTTAAAGATTAAAGTGCGTAGCTTAGATGTAGTGGTAAAAGGTAGGTCGATTCTTTATACATGTGTTTTGTTTGTTTACACCATTGACATACAAATACGGATTGAAATGTCAAAGGAAAATATAAAATTTGTCTAATATGAGTTATTCTCTTATAAAGTTTGGACATACGTTCTGTTGTGACGTCATGAACCATTATTCAATAATGAACCATTATTCACTAGTGAATAATAGGTACTATTATTCTTTATGAAGCACTAGTATAATGAAAGTTTTGTAGAACAGTCGTGGACAAACTTTATTTTAAAACACATTTTAGACTTTTTTTCGATTACTGTCCAGTACCCTATTTTTAAGATATATTTTATATATCTTTGTCCATGCTTATCTTATATTTAGCACTAATACTTTTAATACAAACAGTTTTTCTTATTTAGACAAGAGAGTTGCTTTTGGATTAGGTTATCGTTATGTAAACAAAAAAATAAATACCAGACTCGAAAATTCCAAACTATGACTTTGTTTTTTTTTTTTTCATATTTAATTTTTTTTTTTTGTTAATTTATGAAAAATTTCGAATTTTTGTAAATTCTTTAATTTTTGTTACATTTCTTAGGTTGTAAAAAAATATATTTCATTGAAAATTGCACAAACTTGTTTAAAATTATTTGGCATATCTGGTTTAAATTATTACTTCTTCCAGTATCTTTAACCACATGGCTGTTCCTCTTTAAATGATATTTTCAACAAAATTGATATTACATTAAAAATTGAAAATTAACTTTTTGTTTAAGGTGCTGCTGTTATTGCAGCAAGAAAGATGTCTTCAGCAATGTCTGCTGCAAAAGCAGCTTCTGACCATATGCGTGACTGGTTCCTTGGTACAGCTCCTGGTAAATTCGTGTCCATGGGTGTAGTCAGTGATGGCAGTTATGGTGCACCCAAAGACGTTGTTTTCTCGTTCCCTGTAACGATCAAAAACGGCAAATGGGAAATTGTTCAAGGTTTACCCATTGACGATTTCGCTAAGCAAATGTTAGCAGTTACTGGAAAAGAATTGGAAGAGGAGAAAGTTGAAGCAGTTTCGATAATCGAGGCATGACTAGTTAACAAGCTTTAGAAGGTTACACAAAAAAAGTTAGAATATATCTGGTGTACATTTTATTCTTACTCAAATGTATGTAGACATGTATGTTAAATAGTAATCTAAACTACTTTTGTTGATATTTAAATTAACTTTACCCAAGAAGAAATAGTAATAAGTAATGTTTTTGTAATATTGAAAATTTAATACTCATGATTTAGTTTAGATAATATTTTAACATCTATGTTTTGTTTTTCTAAGCTGTGCAAATCTGCACACTTTGAAAAATATTTTCAATAGTGAATTTGGTTTTTAGGAATTTGATAAATATTTCAAGGTCATACGTGTTTTCAATAGTAAAATCTGGTTCGAAAGCCGTGGAAGTCGTAAGTATAAAAATACATTTACGAAAAAATGTTTGAACACGGAAGGTATATTTTTTAGAAATAGGGCCTGGAATGTAATAAAAGTATCAAGCATGAAATAACGACTGAACTTAATACACTAATGTTTTACTCATGTTTGTAACTAAGAAACTAAATATACAGAGTGAAAAATTATCCGAGTAGTAAGTGTTTTAATCAAATCAGAGTGTTTTTTAATTGTATTATTATTTAAAATTTAGATAAGGCGGGTATTGCCCTTGATGTTGTCTAACACGCAATATAACAAAAGTAAATTGTTGAGAAGATTTTATAGACGGTAACAAATATTTTCCTCATTTCTATACATCAAGTTATACATATTATTTGAGCAATATCGCATTATATTTATTTACAACATATTTATTTGCGCTGCACAGTGTGTATTCTGTTATGTAATGTAATAATCGATAGGTCTATACCTGGATTTGCATTAAATTGGCATTGACGTCATTTGACGTATATGCAAGTAGACCAATACGCGGTAGGTATGAAGCGTAGTTGCCAGGTTTAACTTAGAAAGACTTACCGCGTATTGGTTCTTCTTGCATATACGTCAAATGACGTCAATGCCAATTTAATGCAAATCCAGGTATAGTAAATTAAGCAATTAATAACTTTACTGCCAGCAACAACATCTTTTCTTTTCCTATACTAAGTGTCTCTATGTCTGAGTCTTTCGAGCTCTATTATACTTTATCACAAATTGATGTCATAAGTTATATGGACATTTAGTAAGTTAAGAGGATCTTTACTATGCGACATAGTAATTTTATATAACAATAAGACTGAAGAGTATATTTACAATACTAAAAACTAACACTTGTATTGATACATCTTGTTGACCATATACAAAAATCGTAGGATGACTCCATTTCATGATGCAGTTATATCATGGATACATTTTTTAATATCAAACGTAATTTTGCCTTTCTCATATAAATTTTCAAAAGTTTAATAGGGATTTAAAAAAATAATCTATTAATTCTATTATTTAGACTATTCCTGTCGAAATGGGGTACATCTTTTGAAAATCAAATTCACTAAATATACTATTTAAATTACTTGATTAGGTAGCCAGATATATCTATAAAAAAATAATCAATAAAAATAGACATTCAAATTTTCAGTTATTGTGATTACAGACCAATTATATTTTGTTTTTTAATTTTTTTGTTTAACTTTTTAAAGCTTTGGAGATTTTCTTTGTTTATTGTTTATATACTTCCAGTACTATCTGCCCAATTTTACTTTAGCTGTGATATGCGCAAATGAAGAAGAGAGAGCATTGCAACAAAGCCAGAAGACATTGTCTCGAGACCGACAATCTGAGCGTCTCCCCACCTTGGTTCATCATAAACCAGTGCGCATCTCAACGTCAGAGCTAAAGTGAAATTGGGCAGATTGTAAAATTATATGTATTATAGCAGGAAGGGGTATTTTAAAATCTTTTTTGTGGGCAAGAAGTATTTTTGGCCTTAAATCTTCACAGGAACGATTAAAAAAACTAAAATTGCACTAGTTTACTATTGTTTTCTTTTAGGTTGAACCTAAATTAATTGAGGAAGAGATATAGGTATCTGGGAGCTCAAAGTAATATTATAAATGTAAAGTTTTTTTGGCATTTATTATATTTTTGGTATAGGTATTGTTATTTTTCTTTTAACCAGATGTATATTTTTTTCAATTTATTGAATCTTGTGTTGGTCTTAAACGCAAATAAACTTATTTTTGTTAATTATCCAAATTGTTTATTTTTCCTTTTATAAAATATTTCTAATATCCATATTTATCTTACAAAATGTAATGTATCAAAATTTCAAATATTTGACTTATTTTATACTAACTGCACGCCCCGGCTCCGCACTGGTGGTGTACCTATTGAAAAAATTAATCAATCTGCTGTTTTTAAATAAAATTACAATTAAATTTATCATACGTAAGTATTGTATTGTAATAACTTATAGTGTGCACTATTTTATGATCGTCCGACGGTATCATTACAACTGCCCTTTTTAACATAATTCTGATAAACAAATGTTGCAGAATACAGAATATTAATTATTCTATCGCTTTACGAGTTATTGAAAAACATTTTCAAAGACATTGACCATTTAACTAAGAAGAAACAACTACTTCCCGGGCTATGTGCCCCGACGGATATTGAATTATACTTCAAAGTCAAACGGGGTTGGCATATCTAATAGATAATTTAAACCAACCATTTTGGTTTGTAGTTAGAAGGGACAACATAACTTGTAGACCGGTCTCGGTGTATTTGCACCTCGTCAGTACAAGGTATATGTTATCCGTCAGCGAGCTTAAAGCATAATCGCTGACTGAAGACTACACTAAAATCACAATCAATATATATCTTTCAATAACGAAAGTGTAAAAGATGTGATAGTAGTGACATCTTCACTTTTAACGGCAAACCAAAATTCGACTTGACAACAAGACTCACGCTGACGTGATATTAGATATGCCAACCCCGTTTGACTTTGAAGTATAATTCAATATCCGTCGGGGCACATAGCCAGAGAAGTAGTTGTTTCTTCTTAGTTAAATGGTCAATGTCTTTGAAAATGTTTTTCAAAAACTCGTAATAGAATAATTAATATTCGGCATTCTGCAACATTTGTTGATTGATAACTCGCTTTATTAAATAAGACACTATTACAGTTTCTTGTAATTATACTTTAATAGTATCAAGGCGTGAATAATTCTGATGGTTCGAATTCGAAACTTCAATGCACTGAAATCTTGAAATGTTCATTGTTCCAAAATCGACCGACTTATGCCAAATGTTTACATGTAATAGGTACGTTTGATCGTTCGTTTTGTCGCCTTCCGTCTAGAGTGGACGGCATTGAGCAGTAATTCCCAATGTGATCCAGATGGACCCCTAGGGGTCCACGAGAGACTCGACGGAGGTCTACGTTGGGCGTGACAAAAAATGGGGGTCCACAATCGTAAGCGGAGGTGCATGAAAATTAATTTGGTTTCGATAGTGAAGAATTAAAATGTTGACTTCTCCTATCAATATAGGCAGAAAATATTTTAAGAAGCTCAGCGACTGTTACTTGTAAAAACTTGCACATTTCACGTCGAGATTTGTCGTTACCGCGCCAGTTTACAGAAGTATATTTCATGTACGTCAAATATCCTAGTTTCTTCATAAAGGAGATCACTGGAGTTTCTTCGATTTTTTTGTAGATGATTTTCAATTTGTATGCTCAATTTTTCTAGGTGAATGTTTACTAAACCTCCCCATCCCAAAGTTCCATAATTCAGTCTAGAATAAATCAATGCAAAATAAACCATTTTCAACTGTGGTAGGTCCATGAGTTCGGTTAAGCATTTAAATTTGTAGAGCATGGTTCTTAGAGTTTTTATCCAATATATTTGATTTTATCTGTTGTAATCGGGTAGTCCATGCACATAGCAGGATAGGGGTAGAAATTTTGCCTTTTTAAAATTTATGGTTAATAGTTTATGATTAAACCAATCAAAAAATCCATCTCCACTTTATTTTTAAGTTCGATCCAAGAATCTGCAGTGTAACACACAGATAGTTCCAGAGGTATTAGTGGTGAGAAGGTTATTGATCTAGAGGATGAACAATAAGAGGCCTAAAACAGTACTTTAAGGTCACCACATTTCACTATTCGCTCGTTGCTTTCTGTATCACTAATTTTCACTACTTGCTTGCGATCTGATAAATAATTGGCTAGCAATATGTGTACATTGCCTCTGCATCCCATATCTTGCAGCGCCTCTAGGAGTTGTACATGGTCCACTTTATCAAAAGCTTTCGCAAGGACCAAAAATATACACAGTGACTCATTCATTTTAGAGGTTAAAGCAGCTATTGCGTCTTTAGTAGATCTATTTCCCTGAAAGACAAACTGATTTTCTGATAGTGATTTATTTTTCACTAGGAAAGACTTCTTGTTTTAAGAACTATTTCGAAAATTTTCGCATAGTTATTTATCAGAGAAATTGGTCGATAATTTGAAGCAATCTGTTTAGTCTCCATTTGTCTTGAAGATAGGAAAGCTTCTGTAGTTTCGATGACTGTTTTTGTTGGATTATTATTACTATTTAAAACAGTTTTGATGGCTTTACGAATGTAGTTGAATTCACCTTCTTCTTCTAATTTTTAAGATCGGCAGGTGTGTAAGTGTAAGTGTGGTTATTTAGATGCAGTTTGCCGGTTATGATGACGCATAAGTTCTTTGGATCTTCTTTAGCTGTCACCATGTGCCTCCGCAATATTTTATTTTGCCTTCTCTGTTTCTCCTGAGAGACACTTATAGAAAATCCTTCCAACTTTTTTATATTTCTCAGTATCGCAAGTTTTTTCAGATATGACGTGAATTCGACATTTATTGGACTGTCGAGAGATTTTCTCAGTGGGTAAATATTATTAATATCGTTGTCAGCTAGTTCTATATTTAAAAGATCTATTATGAGTGTGATGAAATAAACTGCGGTTATGTATTTTTTACTTCTCGGGATTCCGAAAATGATAATATTTTTCATTTGATTTGTCTAGAGTAATTCTATTTTCTTCCTCAATTCTTCATATTCCTTTTTGACGTTAATGAGCCGAATACTAATTTCTTCTATCTTCAAAGAAAGTTAAACTTCTACTGCCTGAATTGTTGACTTCAGCTCTTTATTCCCTTTCAGTATTTCTACCAGAATCTGCATGTTAGAAATATGTGCACCACTCATTATTTTGGGTATACGATCACCTTTATTTTAAGTTTATCAGGTCCGACAAAAACAGGCCCAGATCGGATCGCTCTCACTTTGTATGTATACAATATTTATGTATATATACCGCTTTGTAAAAGGCTATGTTTATTCTGTGTTAGAGTATATGGATTTTGACATGAGCTCTACGTCACAGATGCGCAAACAACAAAATTACGTACGCGGACAGTGTACGACCGGAGTTGAAAACATTGCCATTTAAATTTTAGTTCTTGCCCCGAGCAGATCAAATTTGTCAGTTACTGAATTTGTTTTTCATCGTTTTGGGTAACGCGCTCAATTAGTGTTTTATAATACATCTTTTTTGAAATTGTTAAAACATAAGGGTTTATAATGACTAATTAAAGTCGTATCCGCTTATTAGAATACTGGCTAAACGAATATTCCGTTTATTGTCAACATAATAATTGTAGATAAACTTTAATTTCCATTTAAATATTACAATTGCTCATTCTAGGAATTCCTTATATTAGAATAATTACTGTTAACTTTCTTATTTATTACTTAATGACTATTTAATGTGTACATTTAATGACGTATTACGATTTTATGAACATCTTATTCATTACTATAAAATAGATAATCAATTAACGTAAATTACCCATTTGTAATAAAACGCAACAAACTAGACGTTCTGAATACTTTTGACAGCATATTATTTGGTTTTATTGATTTTTAGTGCGACTTCTGCTTAAATAATTTATATATAGGTATATTTTTGTAATTTAACGTTTAAATTGTAAAATAAAGCAACGCGCTACCCTTAGCGTAATTCACGAACACAGACATGCAGTACCTAACTACCGACCCGATGTTTTTAAAACTGATTTTACTATTTCTTCGCCCGATTGCCAGGTTCAGTTCGCGCACAGTGTTGCTGTACGGCGGCTCATGACAACATCCATCTACTCTACTATATGGAGCCGAGGCATGGACTCTCAAAGCCAACACGCTCAATAAACTGGAGCCGTTCGAGATGTGGGTTTTCAGAAGACTGCTAAAGATATCCTGGACCGCTCACGTCACCAACGCTGCGGTCTTAAAACGGATGGATGTAGACAGGGAACTTCTGACCATAGTAAAAAGAAGAAAAGTTGCATAACTTGGTCACATATTTCGCAATACAAAGTACCAATTTCTGAAACTAATTATGGAAGGAAAAATTGAGGGAAAGCGGGGTATAGGTAGGACAAAATATTAATGGATCACAAACATCAGGGACTGGACGAATCTAGACACCCATGCACTATTTAGAGCTGCACAGAACCGAGAACAGTTCGCCGTAATTGTTGCCAACATTCATTGAAATGGATATGGCACTTTAAGAAGAAGAAGAATATTTATGTTCGATATTGAAAGATTATCTTAATATCTGAATTTATTAAAGGTTTGAAGCAATTTGAAAATATGCTGACATACCAGATTTTGATAATCGATCAGGAGCTGACTTAATTACTTCGCGAGTTGGTCCTATCAATTTAATAATGAAAGTTCTTAAAATTATAACATTTTGATAATTTCGCGGATTAGTCGTATCCTAAAATGGGCCAGTATACTTTTTAAGACAAATTGAAGTTCATTCTCGTTACCATCAAATTCTGGGCGAGCTGGTCCTATCAATTTACTAATGAAAGTTCTAAAAATTATAACATTTTGATAATTTCGTGGAATAGTCGTATCATAAAATGGGCCACTATACTTTTTAAGACAAATTGAAGTTCATTCTCGTTACCATCAAATTCTGGAATGGTTTCGGCCTGAACTCTAGATTGTTCTCGCAGAACAAATGGAGTAGGAAAAAATAGAGGAGTCTAACATGTACAGAAATAAATTCACTTACAGTATAGTTTTCATCTGCCTTGAAGTCCAAAATGCAATGTTTCGGTGTCGGTCTGGAATAGCTGGTACCTAAGGAATTGTCAGTACCACTCGATAAAGTTCGAGAATCAAAAGAAACTTCAAAATGTTCGAAAATAGTCATTTCACTATACTATGGATACTTCGTGACTATCCTACAGACTGCGCCAATAATATAAGTTCGAAAACTGTAAAAGAAATGTGTTGCCACGCCTTTGATGGATCTAGGAGTGGATTCCAGGAAAATAGTTTTTGGTTAGCATGTTGCATTATGTAATTCGTAGGTATATCCTTTATTATTTATTACACTTCAGCTTCACTGCAACATCTAAGTCGTAGCATATTACTGTTTTAAATACAGTCAATACCAATACGAATCACTATCATTAAAGTAATTTTAGCACAAGGAGATCAACTCACTATATTTCTTAAAGTATTTAAAAACAAATTTTTAATTGAAATGCACGAAAACTATATTATGATTTGTGTGTTTTGATATGATTTCTCATAATATGATATCTGGAGAAATGTTCACCACAAATATCACAACGAAAAGATTCATCGTTATGTATCTTCATGTGATGATTAAGATTATGTTTCCAAGTGAAAGCTTTAGAACAAATTTCACATTTAAATTGTTTAATGCCTTGGTGAAGCAACAAATGTGCATCCAAGTTTCGTTTCTCAATAAACTGTTTAGCACAGTATTGACAAGGGAACCTTTTTGTCTCACTGTGAATTAGTAAATGTTTATTCAACCTACATTGAGATACAAAAGTTTTAGAACAGGTTTCACATTTAAATGCTTTTATTTCTTCATGCATTTTCATGTGAGTATTCAGTTTGGAATTCTGTGGAAATGCTTTGGAACAAATTTCACATTTAAATGGCTTTTCTTCTGTATGAACATTCTTAATATGGTCTTTTAATAACTTTTCACGAAAAAATCTTCTGTCACACGATTTGCAAGCAAAGGGCCTCTCTCCTGAATGCACTTTTAAGTGATTTCTTAATGAGTGACTTGAAGCATATTGATTCGAACATAATTCACACATATAAGGTTTTACATTTTTTGGTTTATTGTGAGTTATTTTATGTCGGGTTAATTTGTGTTTATGTGTAAATACTTTAGAGCATATATCACATTGTAATACATTATTTAAACTAAAATGATTAGTTTTATTATGTATCAACTTGTGCCTTTTTAGACCATAATTCTGTCCAAAAGTTTTCGAACAAATTTCACATTTAAATTGTCTCTCTCTTGAATGCGTTTTATAATGTTTTTTTAAAGTTTGCTTAGACGCAAAATTTTTATTGCAAAGATAACATACATTCTTCTGAACATCAATTATATTATTTATGGAATGTTGGTTTCGAAATTTTTTATGTTTTCCAAGTGTTTTAACTTTACTTTTGAACTTCCTTCTAGTTACATAGTGAACAAAATAGTGACTTAAAAAATGTATTTTTGTAAAAAACACTTTTCCACAGTACAAACATAAGTTTGATTTTTTTCCAAAATGTATTTGAAGATGAAGATCTCTTGACTTCTTTGAATAAAATTCTGGAAATAAATAAAATACATAAATTTATACAAATATCGGTAGATGACGTATATCAAAACTCTTTAATGTAATAGGCCAAATTAATTTAAACAAAATTTTCATTAGGTAACTATTTTTATGCAAACTAACGTTTTTTCCGTTATTTATCAGTTTCTATAATAGTATTATACGTTACAAGGTCGGTAGGTAACTTATTACAGTACGAGTTACTTTACGGACGAGGCGACGTAGGAGTCGAGTCTGGAAATAAAAACGAGTACTTTAATAACACCTAACGACCATGTATCGTATTATATTTTATTTCATCCTGTTTTTATAAATTAATAAGTTCATAAAATTTTTAAAAATACTTCGTAACTTGACTAGTTACGTCAAATTACCTTAACTGTCAGTTACTGTCAAATAATTAAAAAATTTTGTATTAATTGTTAAATCGTGTTTTAAATTAAAATAAAATAAAAAGTAAGTAATTAATTATTTTAATTTTATAGTCACTATAGTGTTTTTAAATGTCAAAAATTAAAAGTAATTGTCTTCCCTTCAGCAATCAGAGCAGAGTTGCTAGGCAACACAATACAGTACCTGATACCGTAATGTTTTACTTACCGGCGCCAAATTGATTATAGGGAAGTTTATTTACTGGACAGGATAAAATAAAAAATATTTCGCAACGCAAATACTTAATTCAAATGACCAAAATGACTCTATACTTATATTTAATGTCTTGTAATACTGCATTATATCGAGAACTTCGAACATATACTAACTACAAACAGCCTTCAATAGTTTGAACTCGAGCCGAGTAACGACAGAGAGATAAAATGAAACTATGTGTTATATCTCTCTTGAATTTCTCTCTGATAACGATAACCACAGCCGACTGTTTGGTTTAGAGACAGAGAATGGGCATGCATAAAACTATTCCTCTCTCAAAACGACGCGTAAGCTTTTCACAACATTGAAGGATGCCTCAAGTTAGTATCTGTTTGAAGATTTGCTGATGCGACTGTATAAAACAAATATTTATATAACCTTTACTTTATTAGTAGTTTAAGATAATTTAAATTACTTAGAGATAAATGTTCCAGATTCACAAGTCTACTCTATCCAAGATCAATTTAAGCTGCATGAGAATGCCACTTAGACTACTGAGCGCATGTCGCTAGTTAAATGTTTGCAAATTGATCAAAAAAAATTTTTTTGTACAACTGTCATTAAAAGTGACACTTTTAATGATAGCAAACAATGTTAAAAACGATTGTTTACATAGCAGCGTGTTAAAAATACTTTTAACACGTTGCCATGTAAACAAGTTTACTTTTAACACGGTTTAGTTTACTTTTAACACGGTTTGGTTTATTGTCATTGCAAATTCGCTCGTTTCATTATCAAAATAGGGAAGTTGTACAAAAAACATTGTATGGTATTTGTGTTAAAAGTGATTTTATTTTGTTCGTGAAATTGTTCAATTCGCTCCGCTCATTTCACAAACGTTTTCACTCACAAAATAAAACCTCACTTTTTACACTCATATCATAAATAACTATTTTTTTAAACCGGCCAGAAATGAATATTTTCTGGTTTATTTTTAGGTCAGAAAATCTCATTTTTATTTACTTTCCGGCCTATCTTTAATGAAAAAAACAATAAAATAGTTAGTCTAAGATAGCGGTAAATTGGTTTCTATGGTAACCGCGTTGTGTATATATTTCAAACTATAAAATAACTTGACATATTTTGACATTTAGTTGAAAACGTGAAATTTATTATAAAATAGATATTTAAAATGATGCATTTGATTGGGAATTAATGGAAGATGAAATTATACCAGATAAAATTGTTAAGGCGGCCACCCAAGCAAGGTTTGTTAAAAAAAATTAGTTAATAAAAAGTTCTTTTTGTAAAAATGTATAATGAATAATATGAAGTTTATGGCACAACAATGCCCGTTTTAAAAAAAATATTGTACGTAATACGTCCCAAAAGTGCTTTTACTGGACTCGCGCTCGCAGGGCTCGCCTATGGCTCGCCCTGCAATTTGCCCACTCGTCCAGTAAAAGACCACTTTCGGGACTTGTTAGGTAAACTACTATTAAAGCTTTAGAAAAATACAAAATTCAATATCGTTGCGAAAATCATCAATTGCAGGATAGTAATCGGGGTTGTCAATTTGTGATCGAATATCTTAAGACTATTACCATGGAGACTAGACAAGGAGTACGCACTCGATCGGGGGAATTGCCAAAATCTCTCCACGGTATCGTACATATTAGGTTTACTTTTTTCACCACTTGCGGCGCTAGTTTTCCTTTTGGACCGGTATTAATATAGATAATTAAATAATCGTGAATTATTAAATTGGTTTTTATTATTTATATCTGAAAGATCGAACTATTTTTTTCATTGTGTAAATAAATTAATAATGAAATAATTAAAAATTATTTATGTTATTTCAAACTACGTCCTCATTGGTCGTCATTTTGGTACAAATGGAACACCAGCGCCCTCTTATTTTGGTAGCCCTATTTGCATACATGGAGTTCGTACTCCTTGTCTAGTCTCCATGACTATTACGTTAACAGCCTATTTTAGTAATTTAGGTCTCCTCTGATTAAATCAAATTGTTGGATGAGCATTATATCTTAGCTATATCAAAACATTCTTCAGCATATTCTATTAAATGAATATCTTACACAGCTGCGTCATACAATTCTCGCGTTAATTTACATAACATTGTTAATTCTCTCGATACTTTTAATCATAGACATAATCACGAAATTGTTCAAAATTATTATGTTTTTATTAAATTTTGCAGAACAATAAATACTGAACCTGTAAAGACCTAAAAAAATCTGCTGCTCCTTGATTAATTTTTTTTTCTAAATGCAATTTTTATATCTAAAGAGGCTCTCACACTGGTAAAAATATTGCCCAATATTTTGAAGCTAAGTTTGTGCAAAAATATTTCAAAGTGTGGGAGGAAAAAAATGAAATTCAGTATTTTGTAGGGAGGTCAACATTTTTCAAAAGGATTGTCAATTTTTGCGGACCCGTCAATATTTAGAAGAACAAAAAACTATTGTGGATTTTTTTTCAGTACACCGGAGCCTCCACCGCATGAGCCACGATCCCACGATAGATAAAACACCAGTGAAAAAAGTCGGGGAAAACGAAAAAAGATGACGATCATGCATACATGGTGCTTTGTATTGAAGTAACAGAACTTCTATTTTGACGTGCTCATAATAGAAGTTATATTCAAGATATTTTACTCGATGTGCACTAACTTCAGGGTTTAATTGGAAAAGTCCTCAGCCTAAGAGTTTGTATGTATTATCGAAAAGGTTTATGATGCCATTGCACAGTTCCTGACATACCAAGAAAATCCGGCAACTTCTAAAATTGCTAAGGAGAAAGAACATGAGGTACCTAACCCAAATAATTGTGTCCTTTGATTAAGAGCGAACAATTTCTCAATATCCTCATCATTTATCCTCAGGAAATTGGTAGGTTCTAGGCTCAGTTCACCAAGTAGATTACGATGACCATGATATGATTGCTTCTTTAACCAATTCCTGACCCACACTATTCTCTTCTCCAACTAACAAACATTCATTCTTCGGGTCTGGGTAAAGCTACGAACGTAACTATGGAAGCCTACAACCCAAGAAGAAAGGTTTCCATCGCAGGTCGACTTAACACTGAAATATTGTGCAAAAAATAGGGCCCAAATCATCAGTATTCGGTTCAATATTTTTACATATTTTTGCTAGTGCGGTGGTCCCCTTAATTCCTTAACTCCCTTAAAACTAATATTTCGTTCTCATAAGATAGAAGATAAAAATACTATATAGAAATTACTATTTTATATTTAATAACAAAATTCTGCAGTAGATAGAATATTACGAACCACAAAACTAAATATTTATTTATTTTATTTTGGACATGAACAGAGTCAAGAATTTTTAGTAAACTATTATTTTTGACATAACTCTCAACGTATTTTTGAAATTTTTGAAATTTAGAAATTATACAAACAAGAAATTATTAAACTGACATTAAGGAGAAATTGACCAAAATGTCACATCCAGTGGGACTCAAACCCACCATCACTGCCTTATACGCACGCATGCTTTAACCACTTAAGCTATTGGATGATTAAGTAGTTAGGAAGCGAAACGTTATAATGAACTCAAATCCCATCAGATATGACATTCACTCACTTCCTCCTTAAGCACATGTTACATGACGCTAATGAGAGAGAAGATTTGTCAAATCGACAATTGAAACATCAAACTCTAAGTCACTTTATTTGTGCCCTGTCTTATATTTTTATTCGGTTAGGAGACCGGAACCATTGATTTTTAGTAAACTATTATTTTCCTATGCAAATTTAGCACCCCATCAATGGTATTTTGGGTCGAAAATGACCTTAATCTATAAGTTTCCGTTAGGTCCTTCAAGGTCCCCCAATTTTTTCGAGGTCTCCTTTAGTTTTTTTATAAATAATTTTTTAAATTTTGGGTATAAAGAACTACACTTTAGCACCTCATCCATTACAAAATTGGCGAATTTAATCAAAATTGTATTCTTTATCGTTAGGTCCGTATTGGTCCATTATTTTAATGGATAAATAATTTATTTTATTTGTTTTATTCAAGAACGTATTTAAGAAGGATGCTCCACTCCCTATGTTGAACTATGAGCTGCCGTGTGCAATGAAAACGGAAGCAATGTGGGCAAGGCGAGAGACGGGACTGGCGCAAACGGCTACTGCGCATTAGCGCTGTCTCTGTTCTTCTCACTGCTCGTTCAAGAGTGAGAAAGTCAGTAGCGTGCTGGTGTTTGGTTTGTTTTAATTGAAGAATCAATAAACTTCAATTACAATTCAGAAAAATTTCATGTATATAGTTCGTGGAGATTAATTATAGAATTCTTATTTTGCATAAATTTATCCGCATTACAAATTGTAAAAAAATTATTCAAAACTCTATTCAAAATTTTATTTACAATAATCCGAAAATAGCTGAAAACCTTTCTTCAAGTTTTCCATTTACTCGTATAAACTATGCATATAAACTAAAAATAGGAAACCATTTATTTCTGACGAACAATTGTATTCCATAGGATTCTCCAAACTATATAGAAGTGTTGAATGCCATCGGCCATCATTTAAAGCAAAAAAAACAGCGCCAAAAATCTTGTACGTTTGCGATTTACATTATGCAAAATCGTACATATTGAAATCTGATATTAAAATTTGGAAAGATGGAGTAGAGGTAACTTTACCACGACAAAAGCGACGGTTGAAGGACAAAAGTATTGTCGATTTCACAAATCTTCTCTCTCATTAACGTCATGTAACATGTGCTTAAGGAGGAAGTGAGTGAATGTCATGATGGGATTTGAGTTCATTATAACGATTCGCTTCCTAACCACTTGATCATCTAATAGCTTAAGTGGTTAAAGCATGCCTGCGTATAAGGCAGCGATGGTGGGTTCGAGCCCCACTGGATGTGTGACATTTTTTCAATTTCTCCTTAATGTCAGTTTAATAATTTCTTGTTTGTATAATTTCTAAATTTCAAAAGAGTTAAGAATGTTGATTTCTTATATTACGGTTAATGGGACAGTGGCCAATAAAAAAGCTGATATACGGAACATAATTTTGCGATATATTATTCGTTAAAAGTTCGTGCGAACTGACTAATCTTAACAGCTACCTCTTGCCGTCACTTAAAGCTCAGGTCCGTAATAGAATCTATATTATACCAGTAGGTATCGACTGTTCTTTTCAATTATTATTTTACGGCGGCACGAGAGCATAGAGTTTTTTTTAGTAAACCCATTAAAAAACTACTATTTTTCAAATTTTTCTATTGAAAGATTTCAATTTACTTATTAATTTATTGCTTGGCATAATATAAACTTATTATAGTACAAATTAATGAGCATTTCTTTTCTGAAAAGAAAAAAATCGAGTATATTAGTAAGAATGCACAAATAGTTTTTTATATTATCTTTCTAAGAGTGTCATTGTCTAACAATTGAATATAAAAGTAAATAGAACATTCTCAAAATATATATACTTAGAAATTTTAAGAAATGTATCTGACAACCTTGATTTGAAAGGCGGTCTTTTTGATAGAGTTAGGAGTTTTAATGTTGGAAAATTATGCCTAGTTAAATGATATCAATATTAATGTCGATCTCATCACCACAGTCTACATTTAGAATTAATTTATTTATATTAGAAAATATCTGTAAGTAAGTCAGATTTACTAGTTTGAAATGTTCAAAGCAGCTTGTCCGGTTTTGATTGTCTATTGCAGCGACTTCACTTTCTATTAACTTTACCATAGATGCACTTAGTTATGGAGTTTGGTTTTTGCTGGCAATGTTCCTTTTCAACTAACCCCAAAGTAGCTCTATAGGATTTAGGACGCAATAATAGTACCTCCCTAATATTTTTCAAAAGTAAACTAAAATGAATAAAAAAACAAACAAGGAAAAATTGTGGAGGAAGAGAAAGAATATTGTTATAATTTTTCCTTCGTGGATTCGGGATAAGTGATAAACCGCAGACAAACTTAACATCTTATTGGTAAACACAAATAGATAACAATTTCTTAAACTAATTTACACAACTTTGATACAATCACAATTACTAAATAGAGTCTTTAAAATATCTCTTACAGCAATTCGCACTTTATCACCAGCTATTACAATTACAATTATTTTCACAATCGCAGCCTATCACCTACTATTAAAATTACCGCCAATTACTTTTTGTTTCTTAAACAAAAGTGTGTAATTTCAATTTTAGCAAGAACAATCTGCCGGGGTTACCGTATATTATCTTATATCTCTTATATCTTTCTTATTTTACTTGGGTTTCTTATATTTCCCCATCCTCAGGATAAAAAACATAAGTGGCGCCCATTTTCCTTTCTCTTTCATTTCTTTCTTTATCCTTTTTTATTTCATTTAACTTTTAATATTCTATTAAATATATACTTTTTTATCTTTCCAATAATTTACCATCTAGCTCGTTCGAATCCACGATCGCTCTCCACTAACCAACTGAGTGCCGTTCGCAATAGTTAACCTCCTCAACGAGCATTTACCATCTACCGAAAAAAGAGGTTACAACACTATTAAATGTTGCATATAAAGTATTATCGTCAATGATGCATAAAAAAATAACGGATTAAACCAAAAATTTATCATGAAACAATACCAATGCGGCTTCATAAAAGGCAGATCAACAACGGACGCAATACATACCATTAAACAGATCATGGAAAAAGCATACGAACATTAACATCAAATAGTAATATTATTTATAGACTTTGAACAATCCTTTGTCTCAATAAAGAGAAAGGAAATAATGAAAGTCCTAAAATATCAAGGAGGAAGTAAATAATTAAGAAACCTAATAAAAATGTCAATGAACAAATCAAAAGTCAGTTTACTAACACAAAAAGGGGAGACAGATGAATTGGAAATAAATAAAGGGGTAAAACAAGGTGACTCACTGTCAGCAACACTATTTAACCTGGAAGTAAATTTTGTGTTAAGAAAGAAAGAAACCTAAGAGCATCAGGTTACCAACTAATCGCCTATGCAAATGATATAGAGCGAGTAACAAAAACAAGAAAAATCATGGAAAAATTATTAATGGAGAATGGAGAAGAGGGAAGTAATGAGACTCGGTAAAACAGAACAAAATAGAGAGATAAGGATAGGAAATAAAAAAATACGAACAAGTACAAAAATTTAAATACCTGGGCGTTATAATAAACAACAAAGGGGAAAGAAAAACGGAGATCGAAGAAAGAATAATTGCGACAAACGGAGTATACCAAGCAAATAGAAAGATACTAAAAAGTAAAACATTGACCAAACAGTCAAAAATGAATATTTATAAAACAATAAAAAGACCAATAGCAATGTATGCAGCAGAAACGATGACTATGACAAAAAAGAAGAGACATTAAGGATAAATGAACGAAAAATAATAAGAACAATTCAGTAAGAATCAAAGAACAGGAGTATAGAAGGAGAATAAATAAAGAAATTTTAGAAGAATTAAATGAACAAGATAGAGTGAAGAAAATAAAAGTGCAAAGAATCAAATGGCTGGATCATATATGGATACAAGGACCAGAATCAGTAACAAAAGCTATGGTATTATGGCAACCAGGAGGAAAATGTAGACGTGGTCGACCCAGATCGAAACGGTAAATTGAAGTAAAGAACGACCTAAGCAAGGCAGGAATTACAAAATGGAAAAAGAAGACAAAAGACCGGAACAAATGGAGACATATAAGCGTAAAATTGATCTAGAAAGCGAAAGCGGCGAAACCCCACATGGGGTGTTAAGCCATATACTATACTAATATTTCATGATCTTCTTGTTTCGACAAACAGTCAATGACATACTCCTTTATAAATGTTTTTGCATATAACACTTTTAATAATTCAAACCGTCAGAACTGCTACAATGCAGACTGCTAATTCGTTTTTATTTCTTAGAACGAACTTTTACACTGCATTTTTGCTGGTTTTGATAAGCTCATCCTCACTTCACCGTTGCATGTGTGTCGTACCAAGTTTCATCCAGATAATACACTGATCTGTCACATCCTCTACATTTTCTGATGGTTTGTAAATATTTGTTTCTCTATACATCCATTCTCTTGCTTTCCTGATAGATTGACGTTTATCGATAGTATTAAATTTAAATCAGTTGTTCTTACAAAAATTCCACAAAGTTGTTTTCGTAGAACCTATCACTTCTTTCCTTTTTAATAAGATTTAAATACTACGTAAAGTATGATAATTTCTTTCAGTCTACATATTATAAAAAATATCTAGTATTTGTCCTAAATGATGCGTTTTTATAACCTTTGAGGAACCGCAATCAATTTGCGTTTTTTCTCGGAAAAAGTCCATTTTTTATTAATTTATACGGTGGTTAGTGACACTTCTGTAAAGGGTTACAGTGTCTATGCTACACAATTATTTGCTGAACATCTTCACTATAAAAAACGACAACTTAGCTTTCACCTCTTTCGACACTGTCAGCAACTTCCACTATTAGATCATTATCACTCGCAACCACCTCGCTACAATAAAAAAATTATTGTCCTGATTTTCAGTTTCTGGTGTAAGTCAAGGCTGTCCATTTTGATCGATAATAATGAATTATATAAAATAACAGTAATTATAAAACAAAAAATTAAAATAACAATAACATATGAAGAAGAATAAATAGCAACATTAAATAACAAATTTTTTTTGAAAGCTCCGGTCGACGACAATACTACTGTACAGATCAAAACCAGGTAATATAATATAATGGAAGCGATAACCAGCCGTCGTTAAACCTTCATTAAGATAAGAAAGGTCAGTCCGCACGAACTTGGAACGAATAATAAATGGAGTTGCAATTTAATAATGTATCATAATACTTACTTTTTTTACAAATAGGACAAGAGCACTGCACTTTCTTCTTATTGCCAGATTTAACTTTCTGGTTCAAATATTTTCCCATTTTACATTTTTGACGATTAAAGTAATTGGCTTTAACCCTTGGAAGTTCAATTTTAGCATGAAGATATTCTCTTTCCTTTTTTGTATCAAGTAAAAGAGTATTAGTTGGATAAGTTGTAACTTCGTTTCTATTGTTAATTAAATTTGAACACAAACTCACTATTGATTCCTTAGGTGTTTCTACATTATCAAATTTAGTTATTTCTGTTTTCACGTATTTTTCTTCAAATTCAAATTCTGGTTCCGTTTTAATGGTTATCTCTTCTTTTATTGAAATCTTTAAAAGTTTGTTAGATATCTCCATTTTAATTATTAATTTATTTTTCCTAATTTCGAAATTTTGCTTAAGTGCAACGAAACGTGTCTTCTGGACAATACACAAATCTAATCTGTGAGTTCTGTGACACAAATACACCTATTTTTTAGCCTGCAACCTGCAATATGGACAATATGGTTGTACGCAAGTTGTAACCAAATAATCTGTGGTTGTATATAAAACTTTAATAATATACATATAACATGTAATTTGTGATATATAACGTGTATGTAACAAACAAAAAACAAAATCAAGATAAAAATCTGTGATTACTTCTTCTTCTTTTTTTACTTTATGACTTGCATCATACTAGTGCATCTGCCAGCGCATTCTAAACGTTGCATGCCGTCTTGATCGAGGCAATGATGCAATGCTTCTTCTAATTTTTTTCTTTTTTCTATATATTATCCATATATACTTTGAATGTTTTATATTCAAAGCATATATATTACATATATGGTTATTATAGACACAGAATAGAAGAATGGTGATGGTGTGGTTCATTTATATTCAAAGGGTTCATTAATAAACTATTAAAAGTAAGGCACTATAGATGTGCCTTATTAAAAGAGTACGAAAAAAGGAGATTTGAAATTAAATACAAAAACAAAATTAAAGTAAAAACATTTTTTTGTTAAATATATACGAATAATAAAATATCAAGATTGTATATATTTTTTTAATATAGACAATAATTCCCGGACTGTTTGCATTTATTTATTAGACAGTATTTCAAAATAGAAGAGGTGTTGCTAACTTCTTCTCAGTGGGCAAATAGTGAAAATAAAAGATGATTGACAGAAAGCGTAAAAAAATAAATGTAATTTTTATAAAAGAATATGATATGTAAATATTGTTGTTGTAGTTGTAATATTAAATTGTAACAGTACTGTGATATTTGTAATGGCTGATGAGGGATCGGAAAAGGGGTCAGATCAAGAACTTCGAAAAACCCTTCATATGATCCAATCTATGATTGATGTTTCTGCTCAACGTTTAGAGGGACTGAGGACACAATGTGCCACCAGTGCAGAATTAACCCAACAAGAAATTCGAACTTTAGAGGTATAAATACGATAATTTGATGCAGGTTATATATTAATATTTCAGCCACAATGTTTGACCTTAGATCATGCACTAACTATATGTTTTTTAGGGAAAACTTATAACAATGTTCTCCGAACAACTAGTTATAAAGTTAAAATTGAAAAACAGTTGTGACGAACGCATTCCATCCCTTACACAGTGGTTACAAGTAGTTGGATTAGAAAAAGAAAGTATTCTTTGTTTCTGTCAAAAAATTTCTTCAGTTGAAGAACTTCAAGAAAAAAGTGATTTTGAATTAAAAAGTATTCTAAATGAAAAACGTTCCAAGCCTGAGGAATTAACTAAATTATGTAGAGCTTTACATAACTTAAGAAGATATGTCGGTAAGAAAAATTAAATGTATTAATTAAATGATAATATCAATAACAACATTTAGGTATATGTTATTAGAATGTGTATTTGTTAGCAATCCTTTATTTGTTATAAAATTCTAAAGAATTTATTAAATTATATATTCTATTCTAAATTAAGACGTTGAACGTCATGAATGCTAATGTATGATGTATACCTAAATTTTATTGATTCATAATATATTGCTTTTATCTTTAAATTGTATGAACGGAATAATTCATACTATGCAATTTTTATGAAGATTTTTAGGCTTTATGTAGTTTTTGTTGTTTAAAAGATAAATTAAGTTAGTAAACACTTCAGCATTAATTTTAATTCATAGATGAAAGACAGTATAATATTCATAACATTTAGAATTATAGTCCATAATAATTATCAGTCTTCATACTTAAAAAGGGATTTTTATTTTTTATTTACTTATTAGTGATTACGTCAATATCGATCGAACTTTAGTGGTGTTTTTTATTACATTGAAATCATTTAGGTAATATTAATTTTGCATAGGAAACATAACCTTTAAACATTTACTTAGGTAAGAGTAGAAAAACCTTTTAAAAGTTTGAAAATTTGAATAAATTTCTCTTTTACGTTTCAGCTGCTAACTATACTTTTTATATATCTTCTTTATTTACTGCAACTCTAAACGTACCCTTATAAGGAGGATTTTCCTTAGCTTTATTAAATTATGTATAGTCCGTCTAGAAAGTATCCCAAAAAACTAAGCTGAATTGTTATTATTTAGTATATATTTTTAATACTTGAATTAGAAAAATATAACAAATAATTCTACTTATTTACTTATACAACCTTCATTTAACTTCAAACATTTAACTAAACGTCGAGGTACACCGGAAACTAGTCAGCACCATAATTTTCGGCGATAGTAACCCAGGACTGTAAAACAAAACAAATCAATTAATCTTTATTTCGTGTTGATGCTCGTTCAACTTGAATCTTCATTATTCCTCATATGTTTTCAATGGGACTAAGATCTAGGGAAGCTGCTGGCCATGGAATTGTTGTAACTTGGTGTTCTTGCATCCAAGGATGAGTATAGGCCTAAGTATGGTATCTAGCATTAACCTGCTGAAAACGCAACCATCTAGATATAAACCATGCACCCTTTCAAGAAGAAAATCATTAAGAATACTTTTCATTATTAAACGGTACCATTAACTATACAGAGAGGTGTTGCACTACGTTGAGATATTGCTCCCCAAACCATTATTTTGGTGAGAAATTTGAACAATAACAGGTTGTTTTGTTAGGATTTTTAAGTGATTTGCACTAAGTTGGAAATAACTATCATCCGATATAAAGACATGATTAAAATTATCTTGTTGAAAACATTGACAAAATGCTATTCTTCGTTCCTCTTGTAAAGGTGTCATAGGGATATTATTTTTTTTTTGTTTTCTTGATATGAACTCTAGTCTTTTTAGTGACTTACAGACGGTTTCTGGACATACTTTAACATTTCGCTGATTTCCTAATCTGCGAAATTGCGAAACCCTAGACGAAGATTTTGTCGTCCCAAGGCCAATAAAGCGTTTATATGGTTCCCTTCAATCTTACGTGATCTTCCTGAAACTGGTCTATGTCTAATATCTACGCCATTTTCTATCTTATTTATTGTCTTATATACAGAAATTTTTTCAAATTCAGTAAATTGGACTAATTTTGTAACATTTCGAATACCTTTTCTATACAAATATTGTGTTTTCTTTTTTTTTAGTTGCGACCTTATTTCATAAATTGTAAACCTGTTGACAATCAATAATATTTGACAAATGGTGTTGGCCTTACAATGTTACTAAAAAGAAATATATTAAAATTATGAAAAATAATTAATTTCTGATACTTTCTAGACGGACAATACTTCTTCTATTGATCTATCTAATTTTAGATAAATACTGATATCCTTATTTGATATTTTTACTTATTTTTAACAATATTGTTTATTATTTATAATATTTTTGTTTATATGTTATATAGAGAAATTAAAAACGGGTGCTAAGGACTGCAATGATACTTTTGATCTGCATTGGGACTCATGGGTTCCTGATCACCATCATCCTGTCAAAACAGGATTGTCTCCAAGGCCAGGAAGATCCAGAGCTCATAGAACGTCCGTTCCATCCGAGGAAAGCTTAAGTTTAAACAATAACAACAATAAGGGAGGTGCGATCATCCCACCTTCGTCTTCGGTGTCTTGTATTGACACTTTGAATGCTCATTTAAATGTGTTAGGACCTCCTTTAACTCCTCCTGGACAAGGGAGAGGGAAAGGTATGCATGTGCATGGAGCTTTTTTATATTTTATATTATATTCCAATCTTTGCCAAAAAGTTTAAAACGTCTTAAATACTAAACACTATAATTAAATTTTCACTGGAAATATATATATGATATTTTAATTAACATTCAGTCAAAGAAGTATTTTACAAAGTAAATTTTTAGACGTCTCTACGACTCTGCTGAGGCATGTGCCGACAGATTTTGAGAGTAGGGTTTTTTCTATAATAGTTAGGAAAACGTTTCATACCAAATCTAGTATATCGGAAAAAATTAAATTTTACGTTTTTAATAAAATAAACTCATTTTTGCAAGTATGTTAAGTTAAAATATTAACAAAATATTTTTACTGCATTAAATATTACACAAAAATAAACTATAATCGCTTTTAATAGCCGTTCAGTGTGTAATTTGTATATGAAATTACATTAATCTTGTATCGATCCCCCAAAATGTAGGAAATTTTACGTGAACACTATCTCTAGCTTTTTCCGACCATAGCTATCCTTTTCCATCAGGTAAAATAGCTGTTTCTGTAATGTAACACATTTAAAGATCAGCCGTTTTCGCCAAACATTTCCGTCAAAGACATTTCCATTGTAAGTTTTTAATCCTCTCCTAGCAACGCCATTAATCCTTCACAAAAGAGCTGATTTACGAATCTTTGTAATACATGTCAATCTGATTCTACACATTTTTGAACCTCATCACTTTATCGTTATCTAACAGTTCCAGCTTTTCAAAGTCTTTCTTCAAATCGCCATACGTTTTTAAGTGCCCTGTACTTCAGCATCACTGTTAATCGTAATATCTTTAATCATCCTCAATTTTTCTTACTTTCTACGGAATTGTGAAGGAGTTTGGACAAGGATAAGTTGATGTAGCTATTTGTTGTTCATTAAAGATAAGCAAAGTTTGAAGTTTAAATGGAATTTTATTTTTATTTAAGTCAATTCAAACAATTGTTTATTATTTTCTTATATGTCTTTTATCCCATGAAAGATAGCCTTGTGACTGCATTAAAGCACGTGCATACTCACTTTTTTTTATTATTAAGGATGTCCTCGTAGGTATAGACCTAAATACAAATGTACTGAGAACATTTATTGGGGCAGAAGGGACAATTTATTAATTTGGGATTTAAAGGCCTGTAAGTTAGGACGAGTGGGGCAGACGTGGAAAGGTAAGGAGTTCCACAATCTGGTGACCCTGGGGATGAAGGAACGATCGAATCGATCCGTTCTCGATGTCGGGCATTGAACAGTATAAGGGTGCATGGAGTTGGCACGTCGCGTTGCTCTGGCTGGTCTGGCAAGTGGAGGCATTATAGAGCGGAGTTCTTCTGAGCAAAATCCTTTTATGTATTGGTAAAACAAGGAATGATCAGCCACTGTTTTCGGTGGGATAATGTGTTTTTGGTGATACTGGTGTCGTTTATTAGTCGAACTGGTCTTCTCTCTATTGCATCAAGAACTCCGAGCATTGACGGAGCTGCCGAACCCCATACCTGCGAGCAGTATCAAGATTAGGCCGTATTTGGGCTTTGTAAAGAATAGCTAAGTTGGATGGAGAAAAATATTTCCGTGCTCTAAACAGAAAGCCTAATTTCTTTCCTGCTGCAGTTGTTATGGATGCAATATGTTCGTTCCATAGTAAGTCCTGGGAGATCGTTATACCAACCAGCGTAATGGAGTCGCCCGCTACCAGTGTCTGATCGTTGATTGTAATGGATGAGTCGCATGTTTGCCTCTTGTTGGACAGGCAACATAACATG
Organism: Altica lythri; assembly: GCA_964028335.1. NCBI lineage: Eukaryota > Metazoa > Arthropoda > Insecta > Coleoptera > Chrysomelidae > Altica > Altica lythri. The sequence goes on from OZ034806.1 coordinate 21,779,682, forward strand.
TCTTTGTCTTGGAAGGGTTGAAATTAACAAAATTCTTTCTTCCCCACATGCATGTTTCTTTTTCTTCAAGATGGAGACGAATGGAGTAAACGGTGTTTTAAATGTGGAAGTAAAACCTTGTAGAAAGTATAAAGTTTCCCCCATTATCGGGTTTAAAATGTGTCAAATGCAATTCATTGTTACACCTTAGTTGTGTTAAACACATGAAAAATGTATAGATGGTTGATGAAAGTAGTGTAATTTGCAGCAAAAATATTTCTCACATGAAGTCTGTTAATGACGAACATGCAAACGATGATCATACCGGTGTTGTTAATTCAGTTCAAACAGTGACTATTCTAGAAGCCGAATCTAAACTGGAGCTTGAAATAAACTACCTCAAGCAATTACTTAAACATAAAGACGATTTAATCGTAAGTTTGAATAATAACATAATTAGTCTTAAGCCACAAATAAATTGCATGAATAAATTATTGTCCTTGGAAAAAAGATTTAAATCTACTCCATTAACTGGTCCATCTACATCGACTAAATACCAAAGTGCGCATGCTATCAATCCACAAACGCTATTAAAGGGTCGCGCGCAGACTAATAATGTGACAAATTTGAATGAAGTTTCCATAGCTACCTACAAACGACAACAACTCGCTGGCTCATAATCCTAATCATAAATAATCAACATTAACAAATACACAGATAGCTGCGGCAATACATCAAGCTGAAATGGCCATAAAATTTAATAAACTGGTTAATGTTGAAGCCGAAACTCAAAGTCAAAATAATTGGGAAAAGATCACCTACAAAAAGCTAAGAAACAAACCTGTTGTTGGTACATCAACAATTGAAACAAAGAAAGCTTCTACGATGTCGTTCTTGCATGCATATAGTTTGCATCCTGATACAACTGCTGATGAAGTGACGGAATTTTTAAAACTCAAACTTCTAGAAGTCAAATGTAAAAAAATCAATGCCAAATATCCACAGTACTATTCTTCCTTTAAAGTAACAATTGTGGAAGAAAATGTTGTTATAGGTCTAACCCCTGGCACTTGGCCTGATGGATGTTATGTAAATATGTGTTTTTACCACTTTCAAATACAGATCAACTCAACCTAATTAAATCCAGTTAAAACTAAAACAGCAAATGAGTCAGCTGGTTAATGATTTAAATAACAAAATTGAAAATATTTAATTACGTTTAGATAAATACGATTTTGATGTTTTTTGCTGTACTGAACATTGGTTAAAATCAAATGAACTTGAGTTGGTAAATTTTCCTAACTATTACCTCGTGGCATCCTTTTGCAGAGCTAGAATAACTAGAGGGGGTTCATGTATTTTTATTAAAAATGTTATTGAGTTTATACGTTTAGATTTAACAGAATTTTGTTCGGAGTTACATTCTGAGTTTTGTGGCGTATTACTACCTTCTACTAAGACTGCGTTAATAACTTTTTATAGATCATGTAAGTACGGAAACTTCAACATTTTCTTAGAAAAATTGGATGCACTATTGGTTGGTGCAAAAACACTTCTCTTGGGCGACTTCAACGTAAATTTTCTAACTTCCTCGATTGATTTAGATAATCTAAATTGCGTGACTAAATCTTACGGCTTAATACCTATTATAAATGTTCCCACAAGTGGCCCAAATTGCTTGGACAACATATTGTGTAATTGAACCAGGTCTATCATATCATAAAGGGATTTTAATGCAAACTTACCTACTGCCACAGAAAACACGTCTAATTACAAAAACATCATTAAATAATTTTCACTTTGACCTAGTAAACTGTAAGCTTATATCACTTCTTAACGATCCAGATCCTAATAGTTGCGCTACTAAATTGACAAATATATAGCAAAAACTTGTAAATAACCGTTTCCCATTGAAGAAATTAAAACAAAAAAATTCGAAAAGAGGTTGACCTTAAAGGCCATCCTTGCAACTTCCCGCTAGTTTTAACCGTAAAGCTATAGTAACGTGATGTTCAAGATGGCATTCGACGCAGTTTTTTGAGACCTAAAAACGTTACTAGGAGTGTAAAATCGATTAGTCAAAAAATCTCAAAGTTATTGAAAAAAAATTTTTTTTTTGAAATTTTTCGACAACGATATCTCACGAACGAATCAACCGATTTTAATTTGCAAAACGGCATTCGACGTGGTTTTTTAAGCTTGAGAGCTGATTAGGTTATGAAATTGATCAATGTAATGGCCAAAAAGATATGCCCAAAAAACATCATTTTTACCAATTGTTTTTTTCGGTTATTTTAAAATTTCTCGAAATCTACCGGTTCGAATCGGTTCAAACTTACAGGGAATCTAAGTTAGATGGAACTCTTTGGAACGCTTTTTATTTCATCCCGATCGGTCAAGCCGTTCAAAAGTTATAAGAGGTTTACATACATCCACAAACACATCCACACGTACATACAGACACCCTCGTAAAAATAGTCAGGGGAGGTTCCAAATACCTCAAAACGTTGAGATCCGATGAAAACTCGATTTTCGAAAAACGGGGTAAAACCAATAACTTCCCGATTTTAAAAAAAATTTTAATTTTTTTAGCGGGAAGTTAAAAAAGATACCGTATTTTGGTTTAACGATTGAGTTTGATCAATGAGAGATACCTTATTAGCTTTAATTTAAAAACCATTTAAGATGTTAGAAAAGACTAAAGACTAAATAATGCAATTTTTTTACAAAATTCGAAAAATAGGTCTCGAGATGCTTGGAAATTAATAATTAGTGAAAGAAATTTTCGTCGTTGTGATCAGATAAAAATTAATATTTTGCCTGTGGCACATACCTAATATAGAATAGTATATTGTAATACAAGTGTTACAATGACAGAGGTTTCGTAGTACGAGTTCAGTTTGTGAAACGAACCGCGAAGCGGTGAGTTTCGCAAAGAACGAGTACTACAAACCGTCATTGTAATTCGAGTGTTACATACTATTTTTTATAATGCACTTTTAAAAGTATAAAAAATAAATAAAATGAGAGTTTTTCGAAATATTTATTTATGTTGCCAATCTTGACAGTTTTGACACTTGTCAGTTTTAATGATTTTAAATTAGAATGTTTGTCAAATTTGTATAAAATATTCCGAATTTTTCAATAACGCTGATAATGTAGTGAATAATTTACTACAACATACTTCTTAATTTACTACCTGAACTCTTTCGTTGAAAATCAGTGCAGTGCAACCAATTGTGTAAAACAAAAAGTTACCAAAAACAGTGTTACAATGAATCTATTTCGATACTGTTTTTAGTGTCGAAATAGAAACTTTGTGAACGTGAATTATAAAAAACTCTTATAATTTAACCTCCTGTAAGCAGTAGTTTTTCCTTAGAATCCTTGTCGTTCGAAGATGTGCAGATTGCGATTACGCAACTCAAGAAATCTTTTCATGTTTTGATGTGTTCTGCATAAATAGCAAAATTATTCACGAGACAGCCGACTGGTTAATAGAGCCACTTGCGCATCTATTTAATCTGTTTTTTCCCAAATATTTTTAAAATCAGTCGAATAACGCCGATATTTAAAAAAGGTGACCGTAATGAAGTGCATAATTATCGTCCAATATCAGTAATCCCTGTGTTTGGCAAGATCTTTGAAATCATTATAAATAATAGACTGACTGCTTACTTTGAAGAAAACAATATTGTAACGTTTTCCGGGCTTAATAAAACTACGTCGAACGTAACAATTTACTTTTATTAAAAATACCACTAATTAACAACAAATATTACAAACGTAATCGCAACTACAAAGAACTATCGCTTACAGAATCACTTAATTAAGCACTGATTGATAACAGAACTAATTACCGCAAACTGTATCGTTTTCTAATTCACTTTACTTATCGCCTGTCTAATATTAACTTCCCTCCTGCGAAAACTTCGCTCGCTTATATATCCGAAATAGTCAGGTACTGGAATCGTCGAGGCAATTCCCGACGCTCGCGTGGCTTCTAGATCTGGCCTATTTTTCTAAACATTCCCGAATAAAGACAGGGGCGTACCCGGTTCAATTCGTTACAATATATTAAATCCGAATCAATTCGGATTCAGGAAAACCAAATCTACAATTATAGCTTTGCTAAGAATAGTAAAAGGCATAGTCGAGGGTTTTGAAAGGGAAGAAAAGACAACGCTTACATTGTGCGACCTTTCTAAAGTATTTGATAACATGACCTTGTAAATAATTAGGTCGGTGAAGTGATATTTGATATTGTTTTTGAAATTATTTTATATATTTTATACAGTTTTTTTTTGTAATTCCGAGAATAAAATCACGTCACTTACTTGGTATTCAACATCCCATATTAAGGAATTAATTTTTTATTTAATATTAACTACTTAACAAAGTAAAGAAATTTTATCAAATTTGCTAACAATTAAATATTTGAATTTTATAACTTAAATCGAACTTTAATACGATGTGTCGTGGAATGGAATCTACATAATAAAGGCTTGCAATATTTGGGGATGAAAGAGTTAAACATGTGTGTATAAAAAAAGGATATAATTTTAGTTTACAATGAAGTAAGTAAAATAACACACGTAAGTTTTACTTATTTATAGTAAAAACTGAATGTTTCTGTAACTCGTGTTTATATGGATAGATTACTTTGGGAAAAATAATTCAATTATATATTACATTTGTCGTCGATCTGGCAAATATCGCCAAATTAAAATTTATATAATATTTAATTAGTTACTTTTAATATAAGACTACGAAAATGTCAGAATGTTGATTTGAATTGTTTTATTTAATAATAAATGTTTTTTACTGGAATTTGCAAATAAATGTTCAAAAATTGATCATTTTAAATATAATCGTTCGCATCTGACAAGTTGGTGTTATTTATGTTAAATATGAAACATCTGTCCAATAACGCATGAACGCTTGAAATAATTGTAGTGATGTTTTATTTGATGATGTTTCAGTTAGTATAAGATTTTTTGCAATTATCAGTTATTTTCGATGTGATTTTAATGACTGTTGTTTTCGAATGCCCCTTGCTCTATGAATGTGTTTTGCATAATTATTAAATGTTTTTTAGTTTTTCTTATTTTCGTGATATTTCCTGAGTAATGTTTTATTACATAAGTTTTATGACAATCTCTAATATATCAAAGTTATCAAATTGGAGGTAATGTATTATTGTTCATACCCATGATGAAATACATATATTTTGAACATGAGGTAAACACCTGCATAAAAAGACATGTTCGTGCATCTGTTGTAACGATTTCAGCTTCCAATTTTGTCTATGACTCATTCCTACGTGCAGATAGATGCAAGTCTAATACTGAATAGCAGTGTCTTTACTGTGATACCAGAATACTGTCACGCCTGGGGGATAGAAGATGTGGCCTAGAGTTTTGGGATGAGGGGTAGCTTTACTAAAAACACTTCTCACCCAAGTCGCGGTTATCTTACCGCCTGGTAAGTATCCTGCTGAGGGCAGAAACCTAACCAAGTCGAAGATGAAGTAAACAGTAGGAAACAAACAACAAATATTTTAACAAGGAAACAAGCAATAAAAACTGATAATTAAAAAAAATAATGGCATGACACACTTTCTCATGAGAATACATGAAGAGTCACAATGGCCAGACCCAAAAGGTCTGTTTTAGACGCACCCCAAAGGGTGACTCTTACAGATAACTTCAGACTCCGAACTCCTCGAGTGCAACCTCAACGACACTCTTTTATAGTCAGTTCCTATTCTACATGAGAATAAAAATTAAACTATATATGCTCGCCTTTATATCTTTTTTTTTATTAAGGATGTCCTCGTAGGTATAGATCTTGTAACCCCTTTTTTTGATGTTAAAGGCTCACAAAGGGTTAGCCAAATGCGGACGGCACTCAGGGGGTAGGAGGAGAGCGAGTCGTGGGTCGAAGGAGCAATTGGGCGAGTATCTGGGAAAAAGGAAACATAGAAAATATTTACAAATCGGTAAAGGGCGCCACTTATTTTTTTTTTTTATAGTGAAATAGGAAAGAAAATAAGAAACCTATAGGGAAACAGTTTATTAAATCTGAAATGGTTAGGGAACACACTTTAATTGAGCTATATCCTTAAGTCAATAATTATTTTAAACTTACCTTATTGATTCTACAATTCCTTGAATCCTTTTGTCTTATTAAAATCTAAATCTTTATTAAACAAGAGGTTTGAATCAGAACAGTTACTGGGAAGGTATAAGAAATAAATACTCAACGATATCAATAAAAACAATAAAACAATGTATTAAAAAAATAAAACAAAAATCCCCAGTATTAGTGAGAACGGTTATCACCAAAAAACTAACACTTCTGTTTATACAGTGAAAGATATTAACCGGTATTTGACAATACGGTTATTAAAAAACTAATATTCCTGTACATATAATATTACAGATTTTATCTAAATTGATTAACCTATTTTCAATAAACGAAAGTATGTAGAGAACTCAATTAAAACAAAATATATACTGAAGGTATATTTCCTTTCTTTAAAACAAAATTCAGTTCTCTAAAGAGTGCACACTCTGAGTGTTCTAAATATCTAAAAATTACCATATACATGAATACAAATATGAAATTTAGCAATACAAGTACCATAGAGGTAATAATCATGTAAGATTACGATTGAACACCAACACTTTGAAGAAAGTTAAAAAACAAAATTTAAAAACACTACATATTTATCATTCAATCATAGTTCCATAGATTTGAATAGTAACTAATGTTATTAACTGATTTAATACCGCTAAAAGCTTATAACCATTTAAATTTAAATAGAATCACTATAAAAAGTTTCCAAAAGCATATTCTTCCGAATAAGCACTAAAATTGTGACTGTTTCTTAGAATATTCGCAGTTCAACTAAGTATCGAACATAGAGAAATAACAGAAAGAATAGTCGAAAGTTTACCTTGTAATCCAGAACCAAAATTCATACTTCGTGACCGGAAAGTCACGCTTCTCTTATAAAAAGGCTTCTTTAAACATACCATAATTAACCAAGAACCATGTAGAATTAAACATCAGCACATAAGAAATCATCTATAAAACCATCCATAAGGTTTTTAGATCACTAGGTATCCATTTACCTCGGTACCATATAATTTTATAAAAATTTCAAAATGGAGTCTTCCAACAGACAGCACGTAGCACCATGAATTTTATTGATACCATAAATCAAACAGATTGTACTTCCAATTTAAGCACATCTATATCCAAATTGAAATGCAGTATTTTTTCAAACACTTCCGATACGGAATAAACCAAGAACAAACGGTAATCTTAATGCTGTGAATTAACCGGCAGCCATTAATTTTCGCAAACGAGGGAATTAACTTCCTTTCGCTTGCTACGTAAAATCGTAAGTGCTGTTCAAAGTGCGTCCTCTCACCCTGGTTGCTTAACTCGGGTCTTATCGAGTATTAACGCTCGATATCCGCTTCCGCCTGTCAAAATTTGAAGTAAGGTTGGTTGCATACCGACAAAAGTGTAAACGAGAAGATAATATTATTTAAATGTAACTGTCTTCGGAATAGGTAAAGTTGGTTGCCTACCGACAAAAGTGTAAACGAGAAAATAATATTATTTAAGGTGGTTTTTTGGGAATGCTACAATCTAAATAAAAATGTACCGGGAACATCTATTGGGGCAGAAGAGACAATTTATTAATTTGGGATTTAAAGGCCTGCAAGTTAGGACGAATGGGGAAGACGTGGGAAGGTAAGGAGTTCCACAATCTGGAGACCCTGGGGATGAAGGAACTATCGAATTGATCCGTTCTCGATGTCGGGCATTGAACAGTATAAGGATGCATAGAGTTGGCACGTCGCGTTGCTCTGGCTGGTCTGTCAAGTGGAGGCATTATAGAGCGGAGTTCTTCTGAGCAAAATCCGTTTATGTATCGATAAAACGTACTGATTTTGACCTGAACGATCACAATACAGACTAATACAATAAAATATAACACAATTAAATTACTATGTAGAGTAAAACTACCCTATCATAGTATGTGGGTAACAGCCACAAATCGTATCTCAAACTATTGTAATTAGGGTTTATTCTCTGCGGATAGGACGATAAATGACAGGTGTTACTTGAAAACACTAATTAGCAAAATACTTTTACAAAAACGTATACATTCCTTTTTTTTGTAGATCCGGCGTCAATGCTTTTCAGTTGTATTACCGGGAATTCAACAAATAAAATACTACTTAATTTCATGTTTTATTGTAGACTAATTCAGTTTCTATTATAATTCATTTTAAAATTTTTCGATTTTTTTATTCACTTTTATAACAATCTAATCAATTTTAATTCTTATAACAACCAAACAAGAACTTCACAATACCTATTTATAGAAATATTCTAACTCATTTTTGCAACCAACATCTAAGCATAGGTCCACATTCCTAGAATTCTACTGAGAGAAAATGTCCCTGAAGAAAAATCCATATTAATATATATTGGATTCTTTTATTTGCTTGTGAAATGTGCAAAAAACATGCGAAAAATAGCTGCTTTGCGGTTACTCTCTAATTCTTTTTTATGTTAATCGATAATAACATTCCGATTCTGATATTTTTCCAATCGGTATGGAATTGCTAGTATAAGATTGGTAATAACTGTTACTACTCAAAAGAATACTTGTATATAACACAAATAATAATACATTACCTCCAATTGACAATTTTTGTGAAAAGAAATGTAAGAATGGTTGTTTAGTTTGCAAAACTAGAAGTGTTTAGGTTTATATAATTCATGTATTTTTTCATAGGTACAAAATTTCCAACTACACCGCCTGCTCGACGGAGACATCAGACAAATAATCCGCCAACTTTGCTACCTGAATATCCTCTTACAAAAAGCAAGTCACATGAATCACAATTGGCGGCTACGAAGGGAGAAACTGATTCGAAAGCTTCAAAGTAAGTTAGTTATAGAGTAGGCATGTTAAGTCTCCGGTTATATAATATGTAAAAAATTACTTTACTCGTTTACTGAATTCGATAGTTATTTTTAAAGGTATACCGCCGTACAATTAATTAACGTAGTTTTTATTGTTATAGAAGGTATTATTCGTTCCAAGTTCGTTTGGACTGACTTATTTTGTCTTAATGATGGTTTAACGACCCTGGTTATCGCTTCCATTGTATTATATTACCTGGTTTGGATCTTTACAGGTTTGAGTTTCATATTGTCGGCTTTAGATTAGTTAGTCCGCACGAACGAATAATAAATAAGAATATATAATTAATTTAAGTAATTGGACTAAAATGTGACAATACAATTAGATCCTGATATAACAATCCCTAAGGTACCGACAGAACATCAAAATAGGCGACTCCGAGATAAAAGAGACGCATATGTACAAATACCTCGGGCACGAAATACAAATTGGAAAGAACAATCAAACGCACGAGTTACAGCGTAGAATAGGTTAGGGTTGGGCGGCTTTTGGCAAATTGCGAGAAGTATTTAAGAGTGAAATACCCATATGTCTGAAGAGAAAAGTGTACGAACAATGCGTGTTACCGGTAATAACTTATGGAGCAGAAACTCTAAACATTAACAAGAAAGTCAGCAGAGAAGCTGAGAGTATGTCAAAGAGCTATGCTTGGAATTACTAAAAGAGACAGAATACCCAATCACACTATCAGACAAAGAACCAAAATCAAAGACGTAGTTGACCACATAACTAGAATAAAATGGAGATGGGCGAGAACATCAAACGATAGGTGGACTAAAAGAATATTGGAATGGCGACCACGAGAAGACAAGCGTAGCAGAGGCAGACCACCAACACGCTGGAGCGATGATGTGAGGAGAATCGCTGGAAATTGGATGTTGACGGCCCAGAACCGAGAGACATGGAGGAACTTAGAGGAGGCCTATGTTCAGCAGTGGACAGTGATGGCTACAAGATGATGATGATGATAATGAAGGTACCGACGACCCTTTTAGTACTGACCAGACGGCGACACATACAGAACAACGGATACTTTAAACTTGTTTTTTTATTACATATGTATTAATACTACTACAATTCTTATTAGGAAATATAGTTAAGTTTATTTTTATTAAAATACAAACATAACTAAAATTAATAAATTATACTTACACATTGCACATTCTATACACATTAACTAACGAAAGACACAGTGCACATATCGCAGCCATCTGGTTAAATTAACCAGCTTATTGGATGCCTAGGTATTCATTGGAATCACTCAACGTTTAGCAACTTGACGAATTATAAGGTGATTTAAATTTAGTTCTGATTTTTGCCATTGCGTTCATCACATATAATTTTTGAACTATGGACGATATTGTAATTCCTGAAAAAACAGATGTGAAGTATCTAGGTTTGTACTTTGTTCAGCGCTATAAGAGGCACAAACATATTCACACAAAACGATGGCAACTAAATCTTAAAGCAAGACAGGTGTATTGGCTCATAGGAAAAAATCCAAGTTATCAGTCAAAAATAAAGTCTTGCTATACAAATAAATGTTAAAACGTATCTGCTTATATGGGCTCCAACTCTGGTGATGTACCAAACCAAGCAGATTAAAAATTATTCAGAGATTCTAATCTAAACACTGCGGACAGTTATTGATGCCCCATGGTATTAACATTACATCGAGATCTTCAAATCCCATTTGTTGAAGAAGAAGTAAGAAAGGTCGCCACTAATTACCAGAATTGTCTGCTAGGACACAGAAACGAGCTGTGAACTCATGTGAGATGACTGTCATCCTGGGTACCAACTTACAAAATGAATTAACACTATAGTCAATAATAACGAAGTTCCAAAGTTACAAAAAATAAATTTTAGTTAGTTTTTCAATTTATCTAACATAAATATGGAGTGTCCTCCTTTTTCAGTCTTGTTCTATCCAACGTCATGTACACTTCAGAGGTCCAGGCTAATTGCATCTGGTTTTTGTTTGTTTTTTTTTTTGGTGTCACATTTAATTAAAAATGTTATTTTCACCTTAGTTGATTTTTACTGTTTTAAAGTAATCATCTTAATAAACTTACAATTAAATGTTTGTGTTGCACGTGCTTCGTCTTTTACAATCTTGATATATTTTACATTTCCCACTTTTAAAATGGCATGATGCTTTAGTTTTTGGATTCCACTATTTGGTGATATTACTTTTCTTTAGGTAAGAAACTTGTTTTACATTTACAATATTTTTATATACTGACTGTTTTTTCTCTTTTTCCTTTATGGATCTTGATAATGCTCATTTTGATCGAAGCCGATCCCTACTTCATATTTTTTTAATAAATTTATCTGTGGGAAGCTTTGTGTTTTATTCCTTTTTACCATTGGATGCCAAATTTTAAATAATGCATAACCTACTGCCTGAAAAATAATTATGTTGTTTGATGTAATGTACTATTTTTTTTGTTTCAGTGGTACAGGAACTGTTGGTAGACGAGGAAGATTATCAACAGAACCAGGACCAGAGACGATGGGTTATTGTAGTCCTCTTACCACCAGTCCAATTAAATCGCCACCCTATAATCATAATCACACTCCTGGTGATAGCGACGATAGTAGTCATAAATGTGAGTAATATTTAGTTGCTATAATCTCTTTATTTACTGGCATAGGAATAGTATACGACAAGTATACGTACTTTTTTAAATAAAACGTATAGTCCAGTCAATGAGATCAAAAATAGGATACAACTTCCGATTTGTATCATAATGCATCAATTTTGATGAAATCTTGGGAATAGGTTCTACTTACATGCTAATTCAAAGTCTACTCTATGCCGATATTTGCTTATAACTGTTTATTTATCGCCAAAATTGAATAAAAATTGTTGTAACGTAAATCAAAGTGTTTTGTAGGCTTTAATAGCGTTTAATGAATTTAAATAAAGGTCTTCTTATACTTTAAGACATTATGGTTGGCTGAATAATTTAACTCTTATAACCACCCCCTTTGATAATAAAATGTGTAAAAAAAGTGATTTATTAATATTTTTAATGAATAGGTTACTAAGAATATATAATAAATATAATTCAACGCTTTACAAGTTTTTGAAAAACAATTTTTTTTTCAAAGACAATGACCGTTCGACTAAGAAGAAACAACTACCTCCTGGGCTATATGCCCCAACGGATATTGGATTATACTTCAAAGTCAAACGAATTTAATGAATTTAATATCTTAGTAACATCAATATTTCAGCGGTATTTTGGTTCAATATTAATTTTTGTTTTTTCAATTTTCACCCCTTAAAATCAACCCCTATTTTTACAAAATAAAAATACCTTAGAACTTATCATTTATACATGTCTTTATTTACATAATATTGATTATTTACTTCGATTCAAATAAACCAATAGAATGTCATAATTTTTTGAAGTTTGACCAATCAGAATCAAATATCAGCGACTATTGCACTAGAGAAATAGTCACGTCAAATATAAATGTCAAAAATTTGTCTTCTCAGGAAATAATCTTCCTAAATATAACACGACCTTGATTAATAGTCTGCTATTTTTGTTGTTGCTAAATTGCTCGAAAATTTGACAATTTGTTTCGACATAATTTGACATTAACAATCAAAGATTAAAGCCCCCGAGCTAAAGCTCTCGGGCTTTAATCAGATAATTAATGTCAAATTATGTCTCAACAAATTGATACTAAAATATTCTCGAAGTCTAGATACCACAAAAATAGCCGACTATAATCAAGGTCTTGATATATTACCCTTGATTATTTCCATCGACTCAAATTAACCAATAGAATGTCATAATTTTTTGAAATAGGACCAATCAGAATTAAATATCAGCGATTATTTCCTTCGATTCAAATTAACCAATAGAATGTCATAATTTTTTGAAATTGGACCAATCAGAATCAAATATCAGCGACTATTGCACTAGAACAATATCAGCGACTAGAGAAATAGTCACGTCAAATATTTGTCAGTTTAACAACGGCATTATTAATTATTGTTATAATTTTCCACAATGGAAAGATTTGGTGCATTAGATTCTAATGCCATCGAAAAAGCTGTTCTCAGGAAATAATCTTCCTAAATATAACACAGCCTTGATTAATAGTTTGCTATTTTTGTTGTTGCTAAATTTCTCGAACATTTTACAATTTGTTTCGACATAATTTGACATTAATAATCAAAGATTAAAGCCCTCGAGCTAAAGCTCTCGGGCTTTAATCAGATTATTAACGTCAAATTATGTCTCAAGAAATTGATACTAAAATATTTTCGAAATCTAGATACCACAAAAATAGCCGACTATAATCAAGGTCTTGTTATATTACCCTTGACTATTTCTCTAGAGCAATAGTCACGTCAAATATAAATAACAAATATTTGTCAGTTTAACAAGTTCTCAGGAAATAATCTTCCTAAATATAAATGATTGATAGTCTGCTATTTTTGTTATTGCTAAATTTCTCGAAAATTTTACAATTTCTTTCGACATAATTTGACATTAATAATCAAAGATTAAAGCCCTCGAGCTAAAGCTTTCGGGCTTTAATCAAATTATTAATGTCAAATTATGTCTCAACAAATTGATACTAAAATATTCTCGAAATCTAGATACCACAAAAATAGCCGACTATAATCAAGGTCTTCTTATATTACCCTTGATAATTTCCTGTCATTTACAATAAAAAAAAAATTTTGTAATTCTATATCCCTTAAAACTACCCCTCATGATGAAAATATAAAAGTAAAAAAGTATCTTTGCAGAAAAAATAACGAATTTTATGTAAAAAAAATTATACATTTAGAAAAATAGTCATGTCACTAACTTATTCTAATTTACATGACTGTCGCCACTGTTATTAGTTTCTTCCTCATCTTTGTCAGAGATTGAAGCACTTTTTGGCAGTTAATACCTGCATTCCCCACATGTAGCGTTACAAAAAATCCCGATCTTTCTGGAGGTGTATGACGTGCTGCATCCAATTTTCCAGTTGCATAACATTTCTAATAATTCCTGCGGCACAGGTGATTTATGCATTTTTTGTGGGGTTTGCAAATATACATTAGTATAATTGTACACATGGTAAACCCCCACTTCACACGCATGTTTATATAAATTTCCACCTTTCTCCAGCAGCTACGTAAAACGGATGTTTCGAGACAGTGTGAGTATTCGGTATACCCATTCAAATCTGCTCCAAAATTAAAAAAAAAAAAAGTTGTTTGTTTTTTTTTACAATAAGTTTCTTCATTTTAAAGATATCTTTTCCACTCAAAAACCATTTTAAAGGAAAATTAAAGGACTATGAAAGCACATTGATCACATTACTTCCTAATATTTTTAAAAGATAAGGGGTTAAAAGTCGCAAGAAAGGTGCTATTTTTTCAAAAACCATGCCTTTTAAACCAGTCAAACTTTTTGAGCATAATAACACCAAAATAAAAGGTATTGTAGAAGGAAAACGATCTATTAAAATTCTGGTGAATGCGGAGTTAATTATAATGCTCATTTTTTCTTAAAATAATCGAGTGATCAATCTATTCTGCACTATATTTCGCTTAGTTTGAAAGTAATCTATATTTAACTGTGCTTACTACACAAAGTGTTTTTAGCATTATACTCGTAAAATCGATCATTTTTCTGTTTTTTCAACTTAAATGCAGCGATTCGAGCATTTACATCGCTTTGTATTGCAAGTAGAAGATTAAAAAAAAAAGAATCTCTTTGTTTTTTCATAAGATACGGTTATGTTTCTTACATTTTTTTTTTTCGTTAGATGAATAGTTTTAAAGTTATTCGCAAAAAAACGTCCAAAAATGTGCCATTTTTTAATGAAAATGGCAAGTTTTCAATCACGAATAACTCAAAAAGTATTGAGTTTTCACTAGTAATACCACTAGAGGTCAAATTATTTCCGGAAATTTTTTCGAGCTCATGAATATTTTGAAAATTTCCCAAGTCAAGAAAAAATTCCAGGATATTAATTTGACTTCGCGTGGTATTCGCTAAGAAAATTCCATACCGAATGTAATGGCCATGTAGTGGCTTTTCAGCCTGCCCTTTAAGATATTGTTTTCTACTCATTGTAGTTACACGGTAATGCAGTTTTATAATAAAATAAAAAAAGTGAGAGGTGTCAAAGGACACCCGGATGGAACGAAGTTCCTTTCGATTAATTAGTGAAGGAATTGTAATTTGTAAACACAACAGAGAGTTTGTATATACATAAGCATTTATTATCGTCTGTATAAAATCTCTACTTACCTAACTCTATCAACAATATCCGGAACTTGTGCAGAAACATTGTCAGGATACATTATTGTTTTTATTTTCTATTATTTTAACATTTATTATCTACAAAAAACCTGTATTAACAAAGTCGCGACACTACTACACTGTTCAAAGCAAAATAGAAAAAAAAAAGTAAAAAAATTGCAGTTTTTCTGCTCGCTATAATGTTTGCAATTGGGGACGAAACACATCACCATTTTTACTGCAACAGAATACTATTTAATAGTTAAAGAATACATAATTATTTACAAGATTACCATAATAAAATTTATAAACTTTGAAACAAAACATAACCTCAATTCCACTAAAATGCATATAAAATTTAAACACTTACACTAACTTTCAATGTTTATTCACTATCACAAATTGGATACAATAGGTCGTATGAAAAGTGTCCGGAAAACGTTAAGATTTTTGATTAGAAACCACTACAAGTAATAGAAAAATCTTTTATGGCATTTTCAATACAAATATGTTTTGTTTGTAGTTTTGTGTTTTGTTTAGAAATAGAAAGATTTGTAAGCTCCTCCCATAGCTGAGGTCACACTTTTCTATGCATTGTATTATATCTATCTATGAGAGAGAGGGAGAGTTATTTATTTTTTGGTCTGTGAGAGAGAGAAACATGCGTTTGTCGGTGCATTGTGTCGGTGCATAGTGTCGTGACAAATTTTGGTATGAATTTTTTTAGGCTAGCTCCTAGCGTCAGCGTAACTGTTCGTAACGCGCGAAAGGGAACTTCGTTCCAATAAAATATATTACATTCTTTGATTTTTTTATTTACTTTGGGCTACTACAAATGGTAGAAAATGAAAAAAATATTAGTTTGACAGATACATACCTACAGGAACAGATTACATAATAATATTCAGTTTGTCTTCACACCAATGGACTCTTAGCCTATAAACTGTTGATTACTACTGATTCTAGTAGCTCAAAAGTGCCATTTAGGGACAAAAAATATAATATTCTTTTATTTTATAGTTACTTGAGCTGACTACAAGTGGTAGAAAATTATAATTTTAGAGGTTTATCGGGAAGCTGCATGAACAGATTCATAGCGCGTCATAGCTTTGTCAGCAATTATTTAGGCCTTCAAATTATTAATTTCTACTCATTGTAGTTGCATGGGAATACCATTTCAAGATAGAAAATAGTATATTCTTCAATTTTAACTAAGTTTTGAGTAACTACAAGTGGTAAAAAAGTGTTTTTTTGCGTTTTTCTTAACGTGCGTCTGTCAAAAATGGTATGTTAATTGTAAAGGTCAAAAAAATTTCTGTATAATACGCTGTTGGGTACTCCACGAAAAAAAAACCGCTAAAAACCTCCGATGTCATGGTGATCTGTCAAAATAACGTTTTTTGATTGGTTCAAAATTATAGGTGTGGAATTATCAAAAAAAAACCTGTGTGCTTACAATTAGGTTCTCTGACGACTCCCTGGGTTATTTTGACCAACAAAATTTCTACCCCTGAGAAGGAGTGGGAACTACCACCAAGATAAAAGCATTTTTTTGGCATAGGGTAGACTTTTTTCTTGAGCTATTCCCAACCTACTGTGAAAATTTCAAGTAAATTGATGCATCCGGACGGAATACGGAGCCAAGTATCCTCATGGACTGGAGTACTAGGTGATGTTTTCATTGGCGTACAGCTGAATCATAATTTGTGTGTAAGCTTTGCGCTATGGTTTGTACTATTGAATGATAATTTATTCATGACATTCAAATATATAATGAACAAAAATAGAACTCTATGCCAATTTTTAGTCAAGCCAAAAAACTCTATTGTTTAAAGAAATAGGTTATTGTTGGCAAAGCACCCTACAATACATAATTTAATATATAAATATACAAATACATAAATACATTGTAAAATTTACAATAAAAATCTTACAAATACAAAATATTCAACAATCGTGAGTTCTAAAGATGTGAGTCCTCTATACCCTATTTCAAAAGAGTGATAGTAATAAAATCTCATTAGGTATTCAAAAGGGCTACAGGGTGATCCGTCAATAAATTCTGTCACTTCCCTAGTCTGCATTGCAAAATTCTCTCATTTCATAAGAAGCAGGTAGGTCACCCTATTTTATGGGATTAGCCCATTGTTATCGACCAATAAACACTTCTTGATTTATTACTCTACACTCTTTTGAAATGGGGTATAGTAATATTTGATGAACCATTGAAAACAGTTCTATCACTCAATTATCGTCGAGAAATTCATTTACATTCTAATAAGCTTTTTCTGATAAACATTATTTCGTAGCTTAATGAAATTTAATTTTATCAAAAATTTTTCTTAATGGACAATTTCTTTCCATTAGATAATATTGATTTCTTGATTTCTGAAATAATGCTGATTTCGGAATAGGAAAAGGAATCTTATAGATTTGACGCGTATTGTGTATTGTAGATAGAAGATACCCGTATATCATTCTTGAATATCTTGTGTACCAGACATAGTGTTCCCAAGAGGTACACACACACACATGTAAATTTGATTAATTGATTAATATATTATTAAAAAGACAAAATATAATTTACAAATTAAAAAAGTTGAAATTTAAAAAAACAGCCACTTAAATTATTTATTAACTGGTTTAAAAATGTGAAGATTAAAATATTCTTTGTTTTTCTTGCAGCTATAAGTTTACAAGTTCCAAAATCTCCTCGAAGTCACATAGTACATAGTGGTCGAGTAATGACTCATACAATAAATCATAGGTTTACAAAAACTTTTAAGGTCATGTCTTTATGTGGATATTGCCAAAAACCAATTTATTTTGGAACAGGATTAAAGTGTAAAGAATGCAAATACACCTGCCACAGAGATTGCGAAGACAAAGTAACGCCATCTTGTGGACTTCCAACAGAGTTACTTAATGAGTTTAAAAAGAATTTTCCAATTGACACAGGTAACAACTAAATTTTAATACTAAAAATATTTAGAAACTGTTAGGTTTTGTATTAATCTGAGTAAATTAAAATTTATTTATAATCTACTATCTGACCTGGCGAACTTCTTTTCACCTAACAATTAATAATTTTTTTCCATTTCCCTTTTTTTCCAACTTTTACGATTTTGTATCAATGGTTTTTGGGCTGTTAGGCCGGCGTCGATGGTCATGTTGACTTGACGTTTCGCCAACACGATCGGTTGGCATCTTCAGAAGTTGCTTTCTGGTTGACAGTCTGCGAACTCAGTAGTTTTACCATGAAGTCTCCCGATGCAATACTACACAAAAGGAGCGTTAGACTATCTTTGGTCATATTAAATTCAGGTTTTATTTTTTCGAGATACAGGTTTTACGGGGCATTTTGTGATACCAAAACCGAGTTTCGTCGGCATTAAAAAACTGATCTGCTATCTATTCTTGCTCGGCGATAATGTTTTGAGTTTTTTCTGGATATACCCTTGTGGCTTCATAATTAGCTGACGCAGACTCTCCTTGGATTCTTATACGCTTTTTGAGTTTTTCAAACCAATGTTTACTCGCCACAAAATCTGGTTTGGCAGAGGATTCTCTTTGAAGATAGTTGTTAATTTTTAGCCGTTTTTGTTTTATCATATTGCCATCTAATGGAATTCTTTTTTGACAGCAATCATCTAATCCAATGCCTTTTCCAATTTCTCAATTATTGACATTTTGGGGCGAGCTGAACTTTTTGTCCTTCTAATTTTTTTTTTTTTCATTTTTTGCATATTGAAGAGCAAGAGTTGTTCTATCAATCTGAGCCAAAAAAAAAAAATCGAAAAAAAAATCATTTTTTTAATAAAAATCTAAATTGCAATATTGTTGTAATTTAACACTTATAAACTTTTAGAATATTTCATTTACTCGTGCTTTTTATTTAAAAATGAGATGATTCTCATTACATTATTTGTAAATCTATACATATAATAAAACTGTAGGAATGTATATGTTTCTGCGCGCATCACATGAAAACTACTGATCCTATTCGAATGCGGTTTTTAAAGACGTATTTGTCTTCTTTCAACTTAACATCTGGTGTATAAAACTTTCTCCCCCCCCCCACTCCTTTAACGGGGTGAGGAAAGAAATTTTTATACAAAAATCAACACGCCACGCAAACGACGTCGCGGGTACATCGAAATAGAACCCAAAAATGTGGTTAGCTTTTTTGTCTGTCTGTCTGTATGTTTGTGCGCGCATCACATGAAAACTACTGATCCGATTCGAATGCGGTGTTCACAGATGTATTTGTCTTCTTTCAACTTAACATCTGGTGTATAAAAATTTCTCTCCCATTCCTTAAATGGGGTGGCGTAAGAAATTTTTATGCAACAATCACACGCCACGTGAACGAAGAAATTTTTATACAAAAATCAACACGCCACGCGAACGACGTCGCGGGTACATCGAAATAGAACCCACAAATGTGGTTAGATTTTTTTGTCTGTCTGTCTGTATGTTTGTGCGCGCATCACATGAAAACTACTGATCCGATTTGAATGGGCTTTTCACAGATGTATTTGTCTTCTTTCAACTTACCATCTGGTGTATAAAAATTTCTCTCCCATTCCTTAAATGGGGTGGGGTAAGAAATTTTTATACAACAATCACGCCACGCGAACGACGTTGCGAGTACAACTAGTATTTCAATATAGTTAGACATTTGTAAATTGTAAATAAATAAACAATATTAAATTTTCTTTAATTAAAAGCTTATTAAACACAATAAACTATAGAATAGCTGTTTTTCATACAAAATATAATAATAATCGATTACCTAAATAAAATTTTTGATCAATTGGACGAAAATATGATCTTTTGTATAATTATAAATGATAATGTTACTTGTAAAATAGTTATTTTTGTTTTTTTTTTAAATTGTTTAAGCAAATTACTTTGTTTGTTTATAAATAATTAATGAACAAATTGCATATTTGTAATGTACTCAAGAAGTACCTACATACAAATTAAAAAAAGAATGATCAAAATCCATCCAGTAGATCCGAAGATATGAAAACTCGAGAGACTTGAAGTTGAATTTTCATTTTTTTCAAACTTAAATTTGAAGTTTCCTCCACCACCTCATTTTTAACAATAGATAGACGGTCTATTTAAGGAGATATTAATATTGTTTATTTATTTACAATGTATTATAATCAAATGTCTAACTATATTGCAATATTCATAATGTAATGAGAATCAAATATAATTTATTGCTTAGTAAAATTGTGTAAACTAAAAAACAAGAGCTAAGAGAAACAAAAATTAAAATTCTACGCTCCATTCGTGAGACGCATTGTATATGGCCGAATCCATCCGTCACGAGACTTAACTGTGCAGAAGATGCATCCTTACATGTTTGCGAAAATTTAACGGACTTAGACTTTTCCATACAACGGGAATTTTATTATAAGACGACGCCATTGTGTACAAATATGGTGGACTCTTATAAACTAAAATCTTGTGAAAGAAACTCAACATATGAATCCTATGCCGACCTTCCATATTTACCCAGCCAGAAATCCTCAGGATACCAGACACATGATTACGACGACGGATACCATATATAAAGCACAAGCAGGAATTCTAAACCTTTTCAATCCTGGAAGAAGTAAAGCGAGCAAGACAAGGGCCGTAAACATCACAAAAATTAAAATGACTTAGGACAAGGGAGTCACATAGTGTCTTACGTACACCAATTGGTAAACACTTACGAAAGGGATAAATTTGCCTTAAAGATGAATAGGCTTTTTTGACGGAAATAGAAATATGCTTTCTGAAGCGAAGACTAACATCTACCATTAGACCCAGATCCCTGGCTACCGAAGGAAAACCCAAAATATCCTTACTCACCTTCAAACGCAGATTCTGCTGAAGAAATTCACGGTCCCAATTATTGTAGAAAAGGAGCACAGACGACTTTTGAGGGTTAATTTGTAAGCAGTAATTATTCGCATTTAACATTAGACTAGTTAAATCTTCATTGATAATGCGCTCCGCCACTGCTACCTCCTTAGTGCAAAATGGAAAGTACAACTGTGTATCATCTGCATATAGATGATATTTGCAGAACTTTAAACAACGTTATAAATCTGAAGTATAAATGGTATACAGCAAGGGACCCAAAATAGATCCCTGTGGTACACCAGCAGACAAGGGCAAAGGATCGGAAAGCTCACCAGATATTTAACTCGCTGCGACCTATTCTGGAGATAATTGGTGAAGAATGGCAAAGGAATCTCTGATAGACCAATGTAACGAAGAATACTCAGTAACAACTCATGATTGATAGAGTCAAAAACTTTCGAAAAATCTGTGAGGATCAGAGCAGTATTTTGGTAAGCACCAAGTGATGCCAAAACATCATCTGTTAAACAACACAGAGCAGTTGCACAACCATATCCTGGTCTAAAACCAGACTGTGTTTCAGGAAGCACACCGAAAGTGTCCAATGATGTCTCAATTGACGTTCTAAAATTTTAGAAATTGATGATAAATACTTATCGGTCTTAGATCTTCAAATGCTTCACACTTTTTACCCTTTGGAATTGGAATAGTAATTGCCCCCTTCCAGACAGAAGGAAACACTCCCTCTAGAAGGCATGTATTAATTATGTTTGTAAGAGGTAATAAAACAGATGGGCAAGATGGCTGAAGCATTTTACCGGTAATACCATCAATGCCAACAGAGTTAGACTTAATTCCAAAGACCAAATCATAAACATCCTCAAGAGAAAACGAAAACTTATCATCTTGAAATATTTAAATACAAAGCACGAGTAAATGAAATATTCTAAAAGTTTATAAGTGTCAAATTACAATAATCTTGCAATTTAGATTTTTATTAAAAAAAAAATATTTTTCTTCGAATTATTTTTTGCACAATTTGATAGAGCAACTCTTCCTCTTCAAAATGCAACCAGCAGAATTGTTCTAGCATCATTATTTTCTGACTTTTGTTATTGCAAAAAAAATTCTCTCAGATAAACTAATTGATGGATCAATCTGAAATTTTGAGGGTTTGTTCAGCTTTATAAGTCCCTACTCTGGACGCAATAGCAATATTGTGGATTGATTTTTACAATAGTTGTTGATCATTTTTAATGTTGCTGTTTTATGCAATTATCTAAGCAACAAATTACTCTATCGACTTTTATAATCCGCCATTTTGTTGCTTTTTTATGCTCTAAAAGAAACTTTTTTGCAAGTTTTTTGAAAATTATTTACCCTCAGAATTATAATTAAAAAGTGAAAAAATTGCACTTTTGCCTTAATTTGTTTTTAAAAAAATAATGGTACTGAACTTGTGGTTGGAAACACATAGGTTTTCATTGTATAGGTATACAATAACTAAAAACCTTTCCAGATACCTGGATTATTCAAAGTCACGAGAAAAACTTATTTCCTTGGACTATTATTCAAGAAACAAGTTTTTAACTCGCTTTTATTAACTTCACTTATATTGGAACGAAGTTCCCTTTCGCGCGTTACGAACAGTTACGACAGACGCTAGGAGCTAGCCAAAAAAAATTCATACCAAAATATGTAATAAAACACTTAATAAAAAGGTTTAAATTTCCACTTTATTAACGAAATTGCATGACGCACGTTTCTCTCTCTCACAGACCAAAAAATAAATAACTCTCTCTCCCTCTCTCTCATAGATAGATATATTACAATTAAAAATACACTATTTTAAATTAAAAGAAAATGTACATTAAAAAGAAAATACTGTAGAAAAAATAATAATTAACTATAATAGTATTACATTTTATTTCATCCTGTTTTTATAAATTAATAAATTCATAAACATTTTAAAAATAGTTCGTAACTTGACTATTTAGGTACTTACGTCAAATTACCTTAACTGTCAGTTACTGTCAAATATTTTAATTTTAAAATTTTGTATTGAATTGTTAATTCCTGTTTTTTAAATTATAAAAAGTAATTCTAAAAAGATGTGTTATCTAAAGCTCTGGTATTGTATAAATGGACACTTTTGTTAAAAGAAACGAACTTTTAGGTAAGTAGAGATTTTATACAGACAATAATAAATGCTTATGTATGTATAAACACTCTGTTGTGTTTACAAATTACTAATTCCTTCACTAATTAATCGAAAGGAACTTCGTTCCATCCGGGTGTCCCTTGACACCTCACACTTTTTTTTTTTCTTTATTGGCAATCAGAATAAATACAATACAATCTATGAGCCAATATGATGACTTGTACATAACAACGGTAAATAGTATGTACATTTAATGACTTGGAGAGGTTAACATCCAATGATGTTACCTCAGTTTTCTTTTAGGTCTATTGGCCAACTTCTTTTGAGTCTTCTGTTGTCAAATGGTTGTAGTAGTGGCTGCAGGAGTGGATTGGGATGGTCCTCCAGTTTGTTGTAGTGTTTGTTAGCGTTTTCTCGGATTACTTCGTTTATGTAGGGGATTTTGAGGTCAGTGTGCAAGGTATAGTTTGATATATACCAAGGTGCGTCAGTTATAGCTCGAAGAATTTTCGACTGTGCTCTCTGTATGATAGCTGTGTTGGATTTGCTGGCGCAGCCCCATAACTCAATTCCATAAGTCCAAATCGGCTTTAAAACTGCTTTGTATATTAATAGTTTGTTTTCTAGGGATAGATAGGATTTTCTGCCAATAAGCCAATTTAGTTCTTTGGTTTTCATGTCTAACTGTGTTCTTTTCTTTTTTATGTGCTTCTTCCAATTTAATTTGCTGTCAAATGTGAGTCCTAAGTATTTAACACTATCGCTCTGGGGAATATTATTTTGTTTCATTTTCACTGGTGGGCAGGTTCCTTTTCGTAAGGTGAAAGTTATGTGTGTAGATTTGGATTCATTTACTTTGATCTTCCACTTACTAGCACAAGTTTCTAGTAGGTTCAAATGATGTTGTAGATTTGTAGAAGCTGTTACTGGATTTTCGTGAATTGCAAAGATGGCAGTATCATCAGCAAATGTTCCCGTAGTTGTTGCAGCTGTGGTAGGTAGATCGTTTGTGTAAAGTAGGTATAAAAATGGTCCTAGTATGCTTCCCTGTGGTACACCTGATAGTATTGGTAGACGGTTGGAGTGTTCTTCGTTGACTTTCACTTCGAATTTGCGTTCGTGTAGGTATGACTTCAGCAGGTTAAAGTAGTTATTTGGGAGAACTGTTTTTATTTTGTAAAGTAGACCTACGTGCCACACCTTATCGAAAGCTTGGCTTATGTCCAAGAAAGCAGATGTGCAGTATTGTTGGTTTTCTATTGATTCACTTATTATATTTACTATACGGTGGCTTTGTTGTGTTGTTGAGTGTGATTTTCTAAATCCAAACTGATGATTGGGGATCCAGTTTTCTGGTTCTAAGTCTTTGTTCAGTTTGTTAAGTACTAGTCTTTCAAGTACTTTTGCTATTGTTGGTAGAAGGCTTATGGGTCGATACGATGTGACATCTTCTGGTTTTTTCCCAGGCTTAGGAATCATTATGATTTGCCCTATTTTAAGTGATTTCGGCCAGTAGTTAGTTCTTAGGACCGCATTGTATATATATAGAAGTTTTACTAGACCTTTTTTTGGTAGTTCTTTTAACATCTTTGCTGTTATAAGATCTATGCCTGGTGCCTTTTTTTCATTTAGAGTTTTGATTACATCTTTAACTTCTTTTGGTGTGAACGGTCTTAATCCTGGTTGTTCTTCTAATGGTGCATTCACTGTTTCTTCTACTTCTAGTACCGGATCATTGTTTTGTGGTGTAAACACTGTTGCTAGGTACTCTGCGAATAGATCAGCTTTTTCTCGGTCACTTTTTGCCCATGGTCCAGGAGGGTTTGTCAGTTTTCGTATGGGGGGTGATGTTGTAGGTTTCTTTTTATTTTTTATAGGCTTCCATATAGTGTTGTCAGTTCTCGAAAGATTGGAGATATAATTGGCAAGCGATTCATTTTTCATTTCTCCCAGTTTTGTTTTTAGTTTATTGCTGAGTTGATTATATATAGTTCTATTGTTTGGTGTTCGGGTTCTTTGCCATCTTGACCTGGCTCTTCTTTTTTGAGCTATTAGCTTTTTGATTTCTACAGGTATGTTATTTACTGTTTTCTTTGGATTAGTCATAGGTGTGGCTGCTATGGCTGCCTGTTGTAATAGACTAATAAATTTGGCGCATTCATTTTCCACTTCATGGGGTTCCTTTAATCTTGTTGAAAGCTCTATGGTGTTTTGGATAGTTTGTCGGTAGATGTCCCAGTTTGTTTTGGAGTTATGTAGTCTTGGTTTTGGGGTTTTTACTATTGGAACTGTACTTATTGTAGCTATTATCGGGCTGTGATCTGATGACAAATCATAATTGGATGTTACATCTGTATAGCTCATGGAGATGCCATTGGTTACAAAAAAGTCGAGTAGATCTGGGATTTTATTCTGGTCGGTTTTCATGAATATTTTTATTTCTTCTTTGTGTCTTGGAAGGCCATTTGCATTCCATTGTGCTATTCTGATAAACTTGGCCATTTTTTTTTTTTTATTTTATTGATTAGCGTTGTAGATCATATTGAGGACCATACCATTCTGCTGGATTAGTTGATTAAAGAGACTTCTGAATTCATTTAAGAATTGGGTTAGTACGCTAGTTGAGTCTTCAATTTGATCGGCATTTCGTCCAGCTGCTTCAGCATAGGTTCTTGGTTGAGTTGATGAGTTGTGTTGAATGTTTTTATTATAGTAGTTATTTGTGTATATTGGTTGTGTCACTGTCGTTGTTGGTGCATGATTTCTATTGTTTCCTTTGATTATTCTTTGGTATTCCTCACAGCCTTTATAATTCGCGGTGTGATCTCCACCACATAGTCCACATTTCGCAGGGGTCTCTTTTGGTTTTTTACACTCTGTTGTATTATGATTTCCTCCGCACTTTACGCATGTAAATGGTTTATTGCAATACGATTTTGAGTGTCCATACTGTTGGCACCTCGTGCATTGAACTATGTTGTTTGTATTTGTTCTTGGTGGTTCTATATGTACTATTCTGTTTTGAAGTCCAGTTATCTTGTAGATATCTTTGTTGTTTTGGGCTGGTTCCAGGTCGACAAAGAATAAATTGAGAGGTTCCTTGGTGATTCTTTGCTGTACGTTGGTTATATTTCTTACTTTGTGTCCCAAGTTTCCTAGTTCTTCTTTTATACTGTCCAAGTTTGTTGAATGGTGCACTTATATGTTTATATGTTTGTTTGTTTATTTGTGGGATGTAACTATCCGTTGTTCCGTTGGACTAAGAGCTTGTGGTTTATTACTGTTACTATATCCCACCACTGACAGTGCGTTCGTTGACCCAGCTAACGCGAGGATCTTCGCTTACGTTGATCGTCGGATTCACCGGGAGTTAAAAGAAAATCCAGAAACAAGTACCATAAACATTTTAGAATTATTTGCCTCAAATATATTTTTTCTAATTGTATGCAAATTAGTATTTTAAGCATCTGGCAAGTTAAATACTCGTCAGATCTCCAGTTCTGTCTTAAGGCGGCTACTCACTACGCGGCACTTGCCAAGTTACCTGACTTGGAAAGTACTTATCAAGTACTTGTCAAAGTGCAAGTAAATTTTACACACTACGTGTGTACTTGCAAGTGTCTATTTATTTCGGGAAATACAAGTAAATAGGCAAGTACTAGTTAAAAAATGGACGATAGTGATATACACCTTTAGCTGCATTTGTAACGATAAGTTGCGGTTTTCTTTTACTAAAAAATAGAAAAAAGAAGAGCAAACCA
Source organism: Altica lythri (assembly GCA_964028335.1). NCBI lineage: Eukaryota > Metazoa > Arthropoda > Insecta > Coleoptera > Chrysomelidae > Altica > Altica lythri. Next base: position 21,806,736 of record OZ034806.1, read on the forward strand.
GCACTACTTTTTTCACTGTTTTTTATTTTCCTTTTGCAGTTACGAAATGTGGCCATAAAAGAGTCCTTTTTCTTTTTTAATTCGTCAATGCTGCATTCCAAGTTTACATTGTGCTGAAAACTGAATTTGAATTCGTTTCCAACCATCATATAAGTACTTCGTTTCTCACTTTATGTTGTTTATGTGATGGGTCCCAAATTATTGATTCGTTCTGATAAATATCCAGAAACGTGAATGTAATTTCATTGCTCCACGCCATTTCAACTTTTAACCTAAAAACGCACACGCAACAACTACTAGTTACCCGGCAAGCAAAGCACACGTAGTGAAGCGCAGATAAAACCAATTCGGAAGTAATCGACTTGGCTCCTTTGACGTGGACTCGGTTTCCGACAAACGATGGGAAGTACAAGTAATTCTCCAAGTCAGTGCGAGTCGCCATACACACTACTAGCTACTTGCTAAGTACTTGGCAAGTTCCGAGTAGTGAGTAGCCGCCTTTAGGGTAGTCTAGGAGAGATGTATGACAAGTTTTCAGCTTGCCTCTAATATCTACCCAAAAATGTCTTACCAGCTCTTTGACTATTTTTTCGTTTTATATAACATCATAATTAAATAGCAATTTTTCATGAGTTTTTTATTTCTTCTCTTCTTCGTCAAAAGTCCCATAAAAATTTTAAAAATCCTAAATTAAAAAAAAACTTTTGGAACGTTTTTATATTATATATTTTAACCGTTTTTTTTTTGAGAAAATGTTCAAAATATTATTTTTTGTAGGAAGTGCTTTCGCATCACCAACAGCTGGAAGAGCAAGTGGGAAAACCATAATTAATTCGTTAACACGAAATAGGGCCAGGAAGAATTCACATCCACAAACTTCAACATGTATCCCATCATATCAAGTAAGATTTTGTATTTCAAGATTAATACACAAAAACAAAGGATCGCTTTCTTCTTTTTTATTTAAAAGTAATTTTTATCCGAGGCTTTTTCAACAGTTTTTAGATTTATTAAAGTTTTCAATATTTCTAAAGATTTTATTTTGTTAATATTATGGCTGTGGCATGTAAAGGTTTTGTAAATCTTTTTTTTCTAATTTTGTTTAATTTGGTTTTTCCTTTGTTTTTAGTTTCATTTAATCCTTGTTCATTGTATAGTAAATTTCCGATTATCCCATTAAGCCAATTCAGTGGATAATTAATCCGCAACATTTTCATAAAGTTAACAATTCAATTTTAATTTACACATAAATGTAAGTTTGTATGTAATTTGAAAAATGTTAATATACAATATAAAGGATTTGAAGACACCCAAAAAAAGTTGGCATAGAAGTATAATAATTGCCAATATTTCTTAAATGCTCCTAATTGCTCCTCAATTGCTCAATTATAATCTGCAATTGCTCACATTATTAATTAATTATTTAATTAGTTATTAACAAATAAAAATTCAAATAATTTTTTCTCAATTACGTGAAGAGCATTCAACTTTTATAATAAATCTTTTCTTTAATAAATTGCTCACAATTTGCTCAATTATAATCTGCAATTGCTCACATTATTAATTAATTATTTAATTAGTTATTAACAAATTAAAATACAAATCATTTTTTCTCAATTACGCAAAGATTATTCAACTTTTCTAATAAATTGCTCACAATTTGCTCAATTATATTCTGGAATTGCTCACATTATTAATTAAATATTTAATTAGTTATTAACAAATGAAAATATAAATCATTTTTTCTCAATTACGCGAAGAGCATTAAACTTTTCTGATAAATCTTTTCTTTAATAAATTGCTCACAATTTGCTTAATTATAATCTGCAATTGATCACATCATTAATTAATTATTTAATTAGTTATTAACAAATAAAAATACAAATATTTTTTTCTCAATTACGCGAAGAGCATTCAACTTTTCTAATAAATCTTTTCTTTAATAAATTGCTCACAATTTGCTCAATTATAATCTGTAACAGCTCACATTATTTATTAATTATTTGATTATTTATTAACAAATGAAAATACAAATCATTTTTTTCTCAATTACGCTATGAGCATTCAACTTTTCTAATAAATCTTTTCTTTAATAAATTGCTCACAATTTGCTCAATAATAATCTGCAATTGCTCACATTATTAATTAATTATTTAATTAGTTATTAACAAATGAAAATACAAATCATTTTTTCTTAATTACGCTAAGAGCATTCAGCTTTTCTAATAAATCTTTTCTTTAATTAATTGCTCACAATTTGCTCATATTATTTTCAACATAAGTCTCATTAAATTTCTTTTATTTATTTTTAATTAATTAAAAATGATTATTGCTATTTGAAACGGTGATGGGTGACGTGACATTGAAATGTTGGAATGTGCATGCGCACAAGAAATCTTCTGCTAATGTCACATCACCCATCACCGTTTTAAATAGCAATAATTATTATTAATTAATTAAAAATAAATAAAAGAAATATTAGCCAGCTTGTGATCAGATTCCTACATATGCTCAATATAACTATAAACATTTTGACACATCGCGATGACATATAATTCCCTAACTAAAGTTCTGTTTCCATTGAATCTAGTAATAAAGTTAAAGATGATCTCACACGTACCCAGCCCACTTGATGACACTTCTATCTGAATCGACTGTAAAATGAGAGTTTTTCGAAATATGTATTTATGTTGGCAATCTTCACACTTTTGACACTTGTCAGTTTTAACGATTTTAAATTTGAATGTTTGTCAAATTTGTATAAAATATTCCGAATTTAGCAAATAACGCTGATAATGTAGTTAATAATTTAGTACAACATACTTTTTGATTTACTACCTGAACTCTTTCGTTGACAATCAGTGCAGTGCAACCAATTGTGTACAACAAAAAGTTACCAAAAACAGTGTTACAATGAATCTATTTCGATACTGTTTTTAGTGTCGAAATAGAAACTTTGTGAACGTGAATTATAAAAAAATGATTTGTATTTTCATTTGTTAATAACTGATTAAATAATTAATTAATGATGTGAGCAATTGCAGATTATAATTGAGCAAATTGTGAGCAATTTATTAAAGAAAAGATTTATTAGAAAAGTTTAATGCTCCTCGCGGAATTGAGAAAAAATTATTTGTATTTTTATTTGTTAATAACTAATTAAATAATTAATTAATAATGTGAGCAATTGCAGATTATAATTGAGCAAATTGTGAGCAATTTATTAGAAAAGTTGAATGCTCTTCGCGTAGTTAAGAAAAAATTATTTGTATTTTCATTTGTTAATAACTAATTAAATAATTAAGTAATATTGTGAGCAATTGCAGATTATAATTAAGAAATTTGTGAGCAATTTATTAAAGAAAAGATTTATTGGAAAAGTTGAATGCTCTTCGCGTAATTGAGAAAAAATTATTTGTATTTTCATTTGTTAATAACTAATTAATTAATTAATTAATTAATTAATAATGTGAGCAATTGCAGATTATACTTGAGCAATTGATGAGCAATTAGGAGCATTTAAGATATATTGGCAATTATTATACTTCTATGCCAACTTTTTTTGGGTTTTGAAGACTACATATAGTCGGGAACAAAAGTTGTGATAGATCCTCTCACACCAAGCTTCTTGTATGGCTTCATTAGACCAAGCCAGACGCCTCTCTTTTTGTTTTAGGGCGTTTTTCCTTTAAATTTTCCAAAACTTGTCGTTTTTACGACATAGAAAATTTATAAATACTGTTTTTTTTTTAATTAAATATTTTAAAAATAATTGTCTGACGTCATAAGTTGATAATTATAAATGTCAGACATATCAAACGTTCCTTGCAAAATTTATTTATAACCACTTAATTTTTTTAAAATGTCTTTATTAACATCATTAAATTTATTAATATAACCATTTGTTTAAAATTTTGTTGTTTTTAAATAAAGTATAGAGTATGGTATTAACATTGTCTGATAGCCAAATGGGGTCCTTTTCGTGATAATTGTTTTTATTTCCAAACTAAAAACTAGACTTTTTTTCTTAAGTATATATTAAGTCCACATTTGTTAATAACTAGCTAACCCGGCGGACTTCGTACCGCAAATCATTTACGTCATTCTTCCATTTTTCGTTTTTTCAATTTATTTTGATTTTATCCTGTTCATCATATTTTCTCGTAAGTTATCAGGTTTATACTTTTTGTTTTCGTTCTATTTTGTAGTTTATCGATAAAATATATTAGATGCATCACAATACTTAATTTAGTAAGAATTTCTCGTTTAAATATAAGTGATATTAACTGCGCCACCTTACGGTGACGTGATATAAAGTAATAAAATAAGTAGTGGTTGCTCGTTTAATGGAAGCACCATCTGGTGGTAACTTCCATTAATACGAATATCATACCCATTAAAAATACATCATCATACTGATTTTCATGACAATCGGTTACATCAATGGGCATAGCATATAAACCTTCTCCGTGGAAAAATACATGTACATACCAATTTTCATAATGATTGGTCATATAGTTTCTGAGTATCGATTTCATACATACAAACATCCTTTTTGATATATATAGACTAGCTGATTTTTTTCACCAGAGCTAAAAAAAAATACGAAGAATGCAATATATCTGATGAATTTGTTCAGTCTGACGCTTTAAATGAAATAAATAATAATAATAAATAAATACATAAATAAAATATTCTGTAAATATAGGACTGTGACTGCCGAAAACATTGCATTTTTTCGTCATACTGTAGTTAATCCACTTTTTCTTATAATAAATACCGATATTCTATTTCAGTCAGAAATTTTGGAAAACTATTTTCGTCAGACGACATGAAAAGTTGTTTTTAATGTTGTTAATTTAAGTATTCTGAAAAAATTAGGTGGTTATGTATATATTTTACAAGGGCCGTTTTTCGACATGTTTGAGGTGCCAAGACAATTGAAATGACTTACATATGACGTCAGACAATTTTGCTATCACGTTTCACTAATTATTTTTAAGCTATTTAATTAAAAAACGAAAACAATATCTATAAATTTTCCATATGTCGTAAAAACGATATGTTTCGGAAAATTTAGCCGCAAAATTAATCCATACAAGAAGTCTGGAAAGACTATCTATCAAAACTTTTTCCCGACCAGCACTCTACCTATTTCGTGAAGAAAATCAATTACTATGTAACAATACTTTTCACTATTAACCATATACAGGGTGTCCCAGAATTAACTACGGAAACTTCGTATACGTATTCCTTGATGACAAATAAGTAGGGTCTTTCCTATAAAAAAAATTTTTTTAGAGACTCCTGTCAGAGTTATAACCCTTTAAAGAGGGGTGGTAAAATACGGTTTTAATTTAATATCTTCTGATTGGTCCAAAATAAAAAATTAAAAATTTGGGTGAACATCATTTTCATAAAGACGCATGTCTCCTGCCACTTTTCACCTGTTCTACCCCATTCTAAGGGTGCAAATCAAGGAACCCCTCTTAATATTTTTTTTGTAACTTTCTTAGCAATTAATATTTGCAATACTAAATAATACTTCTAATAATATTTCTAAATAATCAAAACTTCCTAAAATAATTTTTTGTTATTGAAAATATTAATTGCTAAGACAGTTACAAAAAAAATATTGAGAGGGGTTCCTTGATTTGCACCCTTAGAATGGGGTAGGGCAGGTGAAAAGAGGCAGGAGAAATGCGTCTTTTTAAAAATGATTTTTCACCCAAATTTTTAATTTTTTATCTTGGACCAATCAGAAGATATTAAATTAAAACCGTATTTTACCACCCCTCTTTAAAGGGTTATAACTCTGACAGGAGTCTCTAAAAAAATTTTTTTTATAGGAAAGACCCTACTTATTTGTCATCAAGGAATACGTATACGAAGTTTCCGTAGTTAATTCTGGGACACCCTGTAGAGTGAAGCACCACGTTAAAATACTGCATCCAAAACCATTATTTTGATTGAAATTTGAACAATAACAGGTTGTATTGATAAAGACATTAACATTATCTTCTTGAAAACTTGGGCAAAATTTTATTCTTCATTCCTTTTGTAAAACTGTCATTATAGTTTTTTTGATGTGAAGCCTTGTCTTTTTAGTCACATACCGACGGTTTTTGGACATAATTTTACATTTCGTTGATTTCCAAATCTGTAACATGTGCTTAAGGAGAAAGTGAGTGAATGTCATATCTGACGGGATTTGAGTTCATTATAACGTTTCGCTTCCTAACCACTTGAGCATCCAATAGCTTAAGTGGTTAAAGCATGCCCGCGTATAAGGCAGTGATGGTGGGTTCGAGTCCCACTGGATGTGACATTTTTTCAATTACTCCTTAATAATTTCTTGTTTGTATAATTTCCAAATTTCAAAAATTTCAAAAAACTTATTCTTTGCTTGGGATTGATGTTTTTTAGCACCATTTTATCAGAGTGAGGTACCGTTTTGTTCTTCCAGATATTGAAGTCCGTCTAAACTACGTCATGGTTTATTTGCTTCTTTGTCTTATTCTCTTCTTCCTTACTTTCTTCTAAAACATTATCTGATGATCTGTCTAAAAATTTTTGGTCTGTCAGATATTTAAAGTCTGGATCGCTAATATCACAGTTAATATTTCCTCCTGTAACAAATTTTGATAAATTAGCTAAATCGCAAACATAAACTTCTTCACTGTCCTTTGCCAACTTTTCTAAAGAATTTTCTACATTTGATTAAATTTTCCTTTAGGACTTTACTGACGCAGATGGTTTAACTTACTTCCAAGCATTGTTTTTGTCATAAATGCTGTCAAGAATTGTACAATCTTCTCAGCTTTTTCCTCTTTAGTTCATTTTTTTAGTAAGTTGCTTCTGAGTTTTTTTATTGATGAAATCATCTTTAGGTACATTGGCTGGATAAGAGAAATTTACATTTTCTGGTTTTAAAACATTTTGGAGAATAGAGCGTTGTCAATCTGTGGTAAATTCTTAGATTTATGGTGTTCTTTGACTTGATAAATAAACCTATTTCAAACCATCTTTAAACATTTTTTCGTCCCTCCAGTTTTTTATTTTGGTTGAATTACTGTACTAGGAGGTTTGTCCCTTTAAATGATCACGTTTTTTTAGATTTACGAATTACAACTAGTTATATTTTGTGAGATCCCGACGAATAGGCATGTTCACTCATGTTACAAATCCATCTAATTTTTTTTTCTCTTATTAAATACAGTATTTGAAAACCTAAAATAAAATTAAAAGAACCTAATTTTTAGTCTGAAATTAAATAAAAACAATTTAAAATGCGTTATTTATTATCTATTATTACGTGACTGCTAACACCATTTAGAGCGATATGACGTCACAGATCGGTAAATAATCTAATTTACCTGTCATATTCAAGAGCCACCAGCGAACGACTACAATAGCTTACTTTTTTTATATAATACATTGTATTACGTTATCACATTTGGAACTATAATTATGATATAAAACAAAAAAAATATTTAGAGAGAGGTTTTGTACCTTAAATCCGTGTTAAATACAAAGTTTTAACAGTTTACTTAAGCTCTGATTTCTTCTATTTAGATCCAATTTAAATACTTGTATTTACATTTTTAGTTTGCTAGTACTTACTTATATTAAAATGATCTTCACAAAAATGACTGGTACTTTTCGGTGACAATGATTGTGGGTGTCTTTTAGCAAGTGTTAACCACTTTCTTCTTATTAGGATGTTCTTTGGAACGTTTATAAAAAGTTTGTGCGGTGTACCTACTTATTGAAGTATTCTTAGACATTGGCACTGACAGTTTTTGTAAAACGACGTCATTTTTACAGCTTGTGATCAACAAGTTCTTAATAATTTACTAAAATACAATGTACTTTAATGGAACAAAAGCTTTGTTTACCGGTCACTGACGTAGTATTTTATCAAGTTACAGTATGGAGCGTTTTGGCGGCAATTATGAAAACAGATCTATCTATTAATTTTTTACTGAAATTAGTAATATTTTTTTGATAAAAATATATTTTTCGTGTTTATATAAGTTCTATCAATAAAATAAAAGCAATTTGAAAAATTAGTGAACATGCCTATTGTTGCACTTCAGTGATTTTCTCTGTCAAAGGTTAATGCTGAAGTCGACAAACATTTTCAAAAAAAAAAAACGATTCACCACTTTTTTACACTTGTCCGTAGAAAATTCCCGGTGATTGGAGAAGATTTTCAAATTTCGTTTTGAAATTTGTCGCAGCATTTATGTCAAAACTTAATTCCCCTCGTGAAGTCCTTTCTCCCTTATGTTGTAGCGTTAGTTGAACCTCGTCAAACAACCTGATGATGCGTCAAACCTAACGTTTTGCTTTTGTTACAATAATTAGCCTTGAACAGGAGTTCCTTCACTTCTCAATTGACTTACCCATTCCAATAGTGACACATCCAGTTCTTTATATGAAAACTTTTTCTTTTTGTTTCAAAATGTCCCTAAGAGAGGATTCTCCTATTCCACACTAATTTGCTTTTTCGATACACCATTTTCAAATTCTTTTATTATTTCAAGTATCTCGTGAATTGATAAAATCGTATTTTTTTCTTTTATCCGTGCTAGCAAAATACAAGAGAAACGTACATATAACACAAAACATGTCCAGCTCTCCCAGCAGCATGTCTTTTTCAGGTGGATTGTAGGGACACAAATTAACAGTTTCTTCTGCGGTATCAGTACTTGACATTTAAAAAAATAAATTAAAGATCGAAAATTCTGCAAAAAAATGTAGGTTAATAATACTAACAGACACCAATAACTTACAAGAACTGACAAGTCGTGGAAAAGTACTACATTGTAGCGATGTACCGTCACCTTGGCCGATTGCAGTTAAATCTGGTTGGCCAGCGTAAGGTGATATTTTATTTTAACCAATAGATGCAAATTTGAGTGGTGATAACTCGTTTCGGTTTCTCTGTTTGTTGGATGCATGTAGTATAGTCTCATCTAAGAACAAAAATCGCTTCCAATTGTCAACCGTCCAGTTTTGATGGTTACCAGCGAAACGTACTCTTGCAACTTTGTGTTCCCTGGTTAACAAAGGTTTTGTCGCCGGTCGTCTACTGTTCAATCTAGCTTCATTTAAATGTATTTTCACAGTTCGAAACGTTATCAGTATATTGCGAGCAATAGCTAACACATTTCGTAACATTGCACCAGTGACTGTCCTGTTTCGAAAACCAGATACATGAAAAATGAACTTTTGCGCCTTTGTCCAGGTCTGTGATTGTAAAATCCTTTCTGGTTGAAGCGTTTAACCGTATGAATTATAGTGGAATGATTTCTCCCTAACAAATTAGCAACATAACGTATAGAGTATCCTTCTGCTAGTAAAGTTGATGCCTTTACCGCGTCCTCTTGTCTAAATCTCTGCCACGATTCATTTTCTGAAACTAAAACTTTTGGAACAACCACTACTAACAACACAACACCTTCTAACAAATGAAATCTTTTGCTAATCAACAATTTTTATAACGACAATGTGCTCAACTGTTAATACAAGTTAAAATTATGACATTTATTATTTTAACACAAACAACTATTTGAGTACATGTGTCTAGATTATCAAAGAAGACCCCATCCCTATTCGTAAAAAATTAGTAACCTTAAACATGATCATTATTTTGAAATTTAAAGCCAAAAAAGAGGTGGAGCTTTAATTTTGTCCATGTTTAAGGGGGAATTGAACAAGTGTCTTGTGGACATGAATTAAATCAAGATAGGATCAAAAACACCGACTAACCGCTAGGATCATCAGTGGCTGAACGGTTTGAGGTGCTATCGGCTATATGTAAATAGAGATCACGTCAAATTTATCATTTACTTTAAAATTTGTGATATACTCTTTAAAATATCCTGATTATTCTCATATTTTGTGTTGTTTTTTAACAAATAAAAAAAGCTCTAAAAATTGTAAAATTTAAAAAAGAATGTAAGCAAAGGCAAGAATTACAGTATTTTTATTCATCAATTAAAGTGTTCTTTAAAAATATTTAGAATTTTAATATTAGCGACTAATTTTTTTTTATTAATTTTTTATAGCCTCCAGACTCTAGTTCAAATACATCAAGTTGCAACAGTTCGACACCTTCAAGTCCGGCTATTCAAACCTTAACCACTCCTCACTCTAGTCAGAAATCCTCGTTTCACTTTCCAGGTAAGAACTCTTGAACATAATTTAATTATTTTAATAATAGTATATAAAATATAATTACTCGTTATCCAACTCAATCATTTTCTTTTACTTTACCAGGGCTGATTTAAAACGTCTTTATATAAAAGAACCTAGTAAAATTCTTATTTAATTTTGCTCACAAACCGTAGAAGCCTCCCCTTATTCTTTTAAAACCGACCATTATATTATTCGTTCCAAGTTCATGCGAACTGACCTATTTTATCTTAATGAGTGTTGGTTATCGGTTCCATTGTATTATATTACCTGGTATTCATCTTTACAGGTTTGGGATTTATATTTTCATCTATTCACAAATTTTAATATTGTCGTCTACCGAAGCTTTCGAAAAATTATTTAGTGTTGATATTTATTATTGTTATGTTTTTGTTTTATAATTACTGTTATTTTATATTATTCAGTAAATAATTGAAAAGCTGGTATAGTATAGTATAGATCCTATTACGGTCCTGAACTTGGAACGAATAATACAGTCGCCAGATTCTATCGACCAACTCCAGGCCCGTCTAGTTTACCTGCTAGTTAATATTACATAATAAGACCTCTATTTGTTTTCACAGATGCTCTCCTCTACGAAATTTTTTATTGGGATGAGAAATAGTTTAAATTTTAATATAACAATGGTGGGTACATTTAGTAGTAAATCATTCTGTGTTTGTCTTAAATAACAATGTAATTCAGATTGGTGAAAACTCAATAAGAACGACTAAATGTACGGAAGTCAACGAATTATTTTAAATATTTATGAGTGCATAAAAAATAAAAGTCTCTACAATCAGAAAATTATTATTGTAATCGCACGCCCATGGAGACATACTCTTTGTGGTAGTAAAGTGCCGCTTGCCACTTATTCAAACGCTATTTGAAAAAGAATATGCGTAGATTGATTTTATAATCAAAGTTATTATTCTATTGGCCAATATTGATAAGCAAATTGATTTAAAATAGTTTTTTGTTCATCATTCAGCACTAAAGATATTAAAAGTTTCGCTTCCATTGAAATTCATAAAGTTCCACAAGTATTTTAAGTTAAGAAATATTTCTTTTTGTTTTCCACAAGTATTTTAAGTTAAGAAACATGTTTTTTTGTTTGTATCTTTTTGAGATGTTAAGTTTAAGATTATAAGTCTATTGTAATAAATTTAAGAACGTTTTACTAACTGTTGTAATAAACCTTTGTCCCTATTTCAAAGATTCAAGATTGTTTTGTAACATTTTTTGTTTGATTGTTGATACTGTTTCGGTGACTGAAATCCTTATAGTTCCAACACTAATGTATCTATGATTATATAACTTTCAAAAGTTTTTAAAAATTATTTGATAACTACAAAATAATGTGAGTTGTACTTCTAAAGTGAAATTTATCACCTTATTATAGGATACCATGACGCTGACCCGGAAAACTTGCGCGCAGGAACAACTTGGTGCGCGAGAATAACTCGGCGCGCGAGAATAACTCGGCGAGCGAGGACATCTTGGTGCCAGATTTAACTTTGTAGAAACTCATATTTATTTTAAAAAGATTCCTAAGAATTCCTAATGTTGGTTGTTTAAACTCGCGTGGGGTGCTTAATATATTGAATGTTACAATCATTCTATTGACAACTATTTATGAGAAGAGAGTTATGAAATGTAAAATGCACCCCACGTTTTTTACTCTGAATTGAATTATTCTTCGCTAACTTAAATTTTATTATAATTTTATTTTGAGGTGATTAACTATAAATGATTGTTTGATCTTCTTCTACTGTAATATAAACTCTTTGTAATTGAGAATTATTTTCTATTTTTTAGTTCGGTTAGCCATAAAAGCGTGTGTTTTAGTTTTTTTAAACTATTATTTATTAGTTAATATATTTCCTGTATTTATTCCAGTTTGTCGATCAATAGTCGAGGTATTATCTTATCTGTTTATCATAAACTTGTTTGTAATTTATTTCGAAGTCGACTGGGTCGTGGTCAGAATTTAGCTTTATTATTGTTTATGTTTTGAGAACTGGTACATTTTAAAAAAATAGTCGATTGTTGATGGTAAATGTTTGTTGTTAAATGAAAAGTGTATTGGCGTGTCAGGTTTAAATATGTATATAAGTTTTTTTTCTACATTGTAATACAATATTCTACCGTTCCTGTAACAAGGAGTAGAGGACGAAAATTGGTGGTCAATATCACATTGACCGATGATATTCTTCGCTACCCTCTCTGTTTTAATTCTTTTAGGGTTTTTAAGATTTTGGTGTGATCTTCCTCTTTTTCTATAGAAACGATTAAGTATATTTTATTTAAATTTCTCCTTTAATATGTTTTTTAAGTGTTTAATAATGAAAATTTTCGATCTTTTTTATATGTGGAATATTATTTTTCTGCACTGTAGTACATGTAGAACAAATGACAAGTATTTTTATCAGTCGAAGGACCTATTTTCTAATTAGTCTAAAATTATATTAGGTGCTATATTGTTAATATCGTTACTATTTATTGATTTTAAATCATTTTTAAACCACAGCTTATCACAAACATCGCATACATGTCCCGAATTCTTATTAGTGAATATTCAATTAAATTCTGTTGTGTGGATTTTCGTCTCCGGAAAGTAGTGTAAAGCCTTTGTTGTTGTGGCGTATGCATAATTCTACATTATGTATTATATATTGTATATAATGCGTTATAAGAACAAAAATTGAAGTACTATAACCTAATGAAAAAGTTAATAAAACTCTAAAAATCTGTAGATGAGGTAGTAAAAACGGTATATTGGTAGATTACTTCCTAAATCGGTAGATCTACTCAAACATCCGTATCGTTGACATCGCTTTTCACAAGTTCTCACAAAACTGCACAAAAAACGTCGTCAAACCGGAGCGAAATATGGCCCAAAGAATTTCAAAGACGGCGCGCAAAGTGATCCTACTATTCTTATCTATATACGGTGCTTCAGTTTTATTTTGATCATACCTTTGTTCACTTTAATATATATTTTTGAGGGTCATCTATTTTTGATGTTTTACAGACGTTTTCATTTAGTTTGAGTGGAATAGTGTAACGTGCTAGCTCCAGGGTTGTGGCTTCCTTCTAGCTTTCCTTTTTTTAACTCTCCCCAAACATTTAAATAAGGGCGCCGAATACAGACACACAAATAATAGAGAAAAAATCAGTTTTAAATTGTTTATTCAAGAATTATTGAATTGAAAATTTTCAAGATATTAGTAGATTAAATAGTGAATAACTAGTTTCTTATCTTTTTTATTGGATTCTTCCTCGAAACAGGGTGAGGACGACGGAGAATTCGGTCCTGGTTACTGATGCCGATGGCAAGATGTTTTCATTAACAAATCTTCAATGCGGTCACAGGCTGGATACGGCAAAAAATAATTTCGGCTAGGCCAAAGCTTCTTTGTCAAAATAAATTGTTTCCTGGCTTCCAGTCCTTTCTTAGGACCCTTCAAAATTTGGCAATCAGCCTATGAAATAAAAATGAAAACCGTCAAAATTCCGTCTCACTAAACCATAATTTCGATTACAATCATTCAAGGTTTCTCCAAGTTTGAGAAAGAAAAAAGTTAATCACTTGAACTGTTTACTTATTTTTAACTCAATAAAAACTGATTTATAACAATGATTGTAATCGAAATAATTAAATGTTAGAAACAAGATAACCATTATAGTTATTAAAATAAATTCACCAAGTTTTTGATTACCACTAAAAATTATAACATTTTAGTTTTTTTACTCACCGAAGGGAGAAAGATATTGAAAGAACTGATTACTTTAAAAGCACAAAATGTAAAGAATAAAAATAGCGACACTTTTCACGATCGAACTAAAAATTCCCCTCTCATCACTGAATCCAAGTCTGCGGCGACTCCAATAGACGAGGAATTGTAAAAATTAAATAGTACGTAGGCCAGGCCAAAAAATAACGTTGCAAAATAGCCGAGACATTATAGAAATTAAATAGTATATAGGCCAGGCCAAAAAAATAACGTTGTAAACGTTACAATAGTAATATTTGTTGATGAATTGTCTATGTGTGTGTCATAAGTAATAGGATAATAGGTCCAGCAATATGAGAATAATGTACTATTAAATATCTTTTTGACATAAATGGTACATCAACTTTAGAAGAACCAGCTATCTGGGATGTGTGTATGTATCAGAAAATATCTTAAGTTTTTGTTGTTCACGATATTCTTGAGATTGCTAGTTCCTTAAAATTTTTCGATGAGCAATTCTATCCAAAATTATTCTATTTTGATCCACCTCTAGGTGATTTTTTATCTAATAGATTTTATTATGCTTTTGATATTTTCCAACAAGATTTAATTTGTTCTTTTCTTAAATTTGTATTTTCTATTATTGTCATTCATGTCTATGCTTAAATCATCACTCCCGATTGAATCATCCGTAAGTTGCGATTCATCAGATTTCTGATTATTTTATTAGTTTCTCAAGCTTTCACTTTGTTGCTAACTTTCATCGCTAATATATTCATACATTCTCAGAAGTCTTATTAATTTATGTTATTATATTGATTAAAAATTGATGAGGAAGTTCTATCATGGAATCTGAAGTCATGCGAGTTTTTCGCCTCGTTACGCACATTTTTAATACCCGATTTTTATATACCTATAAATACTTTAAAAGCTTATGCATATTATCCATTAATATAACCGAGTCAGGTGGTATGTTCCGTAAAAGTTGTTCTTTAAAACATTTTTAAGTTTAATTTGAATTCATATCTGCGTGATAATGAGCAGAACTGCATTTTAAAGCTTTTGCTGATAAAAATAAAGCATTAAGAACGAAAACGTGTGTATTCTCGTGGAATGTTGATAAATGCTCCATGGTATGTATCAAATACAACAATACACAATGACCTGCAAATACGATTCATGAGAGATGTCATTGAAACCCATTCCAGAAAATATAAAAATCTATGTACTGACCATAACAACGAACTTATCAATGACCTTTTCACTCTGCCATTGGAGGATAGAAGAATATAGTCAGAAGATATTTAAAGTGAAATCCAGAGAGCCGTTATTGGACGGTGCCTGACTCAAGAACTCTAATCAATGTCATATCATTTACTTATTAATCCTTATGTAGTAGATTGTAAATTAGCAATAAATAAAAAAAAATTCCCGGGTTTAAAATTATGACTCGCTTACCTATAAACAATCTTGTTTCCGACAGCACCCTGGTAACCACCACAAAGAAGTTGTGTTTGGTCAGTTGCTTAAAAGACTGTTTGCAGTTCCAGGCTGTTTTGGACTCGAAGGTGGTAGATTGCAAAGCATTCAAAACAGCTTGGCTATCGGAAGGGATAAATATTCTGGCTGAGTTGAGGCGTTTTTTATTGCAATCTTGAAGACAAGTCTATTGCTAAAAACTCCGCTTGGAAGATGGTAGGAGTGTTTCTCAGGGGTATTGGAAGACTTACGATTGGGACCAGTAACCCCTATACCTACTACCTCTGTGTTTAGACTCACTTCAGTGAGGGTTCCTTTTGTAAGTTGAGCAATTTTATTTTTTGTTAACCCAAGATTTCTTGTAAGATCGCCGGATTTTAGAGACTTAGTCCTTGTTAACGTAGTACTTTGCTGTGGAAAGTAACTATAGGTTAACATATTGGCATTTTCCAGAGTAATCTTCTTTATATGTCAATGCAAGTGGGGAAATTCTAGAATTACTAGTACACGTTTCCATTCCGCCAGGGATCCTTATGCAAGCGAATCTTCTGTTGCGTTGTTTTGTTTCACCAAACCAGCGCAGCTCAGGTGATTAGGGGTCCGACAACCGAGCAATGTATACTAATAATACTTTTACTTTTACACCGATTAATTAGAACCTGAGAACCGCGCGCGTTTATATCTACCGTCGCTCTCTCCCCGAGCAGGGAGAAAAAATCATACATGATACAAGTTTGCTACAAAACATTTGGTCGAAAATGTTTGCAGTGTCGCTATAGAAGTTTTCATTTAATCAATTCTGTTTCAGATGTTGCACATGGTGAAAGTGTTTCTGAAGTAATTTTAGAAAATCATTCCATACCAATTAATAGTTTGTTCCACCGTGATCTTATTACTTCTCAACAGTCAACTGAAAATGATAGAACTGCATCACAGACATCAGAAAGTACGAGTACCGACTCAGACAAAACACCAGTCAGAGTAGATTCTCAAGATAGTCAAGTTTCTGATAGTGATACTATAACAGATGGACATAGATGGCCGCGACAAAATAGTGTAAGTATATAGTGTTACTTTTTAATTTACAGAGTAAAGGTGCCGTTTCGATATTACACTAATACGGCAGTTCGCACATGACCGTGCGGATTAACATTCGTCCTATAATTCGATCTCATTAAGTTCGAAATTAAGATTTGTTACGTTAAAACGTCACGAAAGGCATTATTTCTCTATAGCTAGTCCCTCCAAACATGTAATTAAGGGCGCCAAAGTACAAACTCCACTAATTTATACTCAAACACCCGTTTTAAATGATTTATTAAAAATTTAATTATCTCAAAAAAAGATTAATTAAATTAATAAAAAATATTGCAAACTTGAATATTATATCAAAGATGATTAATTATGTTAATTAATAAATTAATTATTGTCTATCTCTTCAATAGAGTATATGTTCTATTCTATAAGGATGATTTTTCCTTCCAAAATTCAAAATTTTGGACGATATGTCTTAAAATTATTTTTCCGTTTACTCCAAAGAAATAGCTGGAACTTATCCAATCTAGTTATAGTTCAGTACCTCCGATGGACCTCTTCGAATAAATTTGGAAATACCCTTAATAAAAACAAATAATCAAAAATCAAACCTTTACAAGCAAATAGGACCAGTTTCTAGACAAATCGGATTTTTCCACTTTATTGAGAGTAAATTAATTCTTAAAGCACGTGGTGAATAATAAAAAAACTGATGTTTGGCTTTCTTAGATACGTAGATGTTTGGTTAAATTGATACTTGTTTTTGGTTACTATCAATAAAATGTCAACCTTTTTTAAACACACACAATAAATAAAATAATCAAAGGAAACATTATTAAAATCGACTTACTTGCATTTAGAAGATGTTAAACACAAGAGATGAATTTGACATACCAACTCGTAAAGGGACGAGAAATACTAATCACGACTAGAAAATGCTGATAATTTTACAGCAACACCACTCACGGCAAATTTTTGAACTACAAATATTAAACTAAGTAATTCTCACTAATATAGGCACGGTAACAATAGGCTAGTGAAATTATTTATAGAAACCGATCAGATAGATCGTTACAGGTTAAAGTACATTTTCAATTTTAACAATTTTTCAGATAGAAAGTTTTCTAATTTTTATCTAAAATTTTAATATTCAAATACAAAATCAATTTTTAATCATTAAATTTTACCAATATGGTAAACGTTGTTACCCCGCGATTTATATTTATATTTTTGTTTTTTTACAAAAACAGAAATTAGGTGTGATTAGAATAGAAGAAACTCATAATATAAAATATAAAAATGTTAATCAAATTATTGTTTTCATAACAATATGTTTGCATTCAAAAACTGAATTTTGATTGTTAAAAAAAATCTGTATATGTTTCAAAAACCAACATAAATACGAATTGAGAGTTTTGATTTTTTTGAATGTGAAATTCATGCTGATTCCATGGCAAAAATTTATTTTTTAAATATGCCAAACTCGACTTCAACTACTTCAAATGCATTCACTAATTCCTAAAAACATAACGTAAACCAAATTCGTTTTTTTTTTATTTTCACCAAAAATCCAAACTCACGTATCTCAAAAACCAAACCAAAAATCATTTTACGGTTTTGATTTATTTTAAAGAGATTAAGGAACACTTTAAAATATTTTCTAATGTAAGTGAGTTACACCTACGACATTTTGAAAACCCAAATGACCCCGCACAAAATGAATAGAAATTGGGTCCCAATTTATCTAGAATTTTAATACCCTGATGAAACGTTGTGTTGAACCTAAAGTGACTCAGTGAATAACTTCAGAGATGTACAAGAGAAAAGTTGTCACATTGTCTATGAGCCTGAATAACCGTTTGTAAGCCTCCGATCATAGTAATCAAAAGATGAAGAGTTTAGTGGGTTCTTAAAATGTGCTTTTGGATTTTCCTAGTCCGAATCTAAGGATCACCCATCCCTAAAAGGTATCTAGAGGTCAAGTCAAGGCAGAACTAGAGAATTCGCTTACGTGGGTTTATAGGCTTTTAAGGTAGCTGAACCAGAATCTGAGGAAGATTGATTATTTGATTACTATCTACATGCAGACTTAGATAGTAAATAGTCGAGATACGAGTAAGTCCTTTTATGATGAAACTAGTGTAGAAACTTCTTTTTTCTTTAAATCAGTGGGTAAACTGCTATTTGATGACAAATTCGGCTTCAGCTATCTTAAAAAACCTATAAAAGCATGTGTTTTTAGCGCAATCTTGATTTACCCTCTAGTTACATTTTTGGGATTAGTGATCCACAGACTCAGACTTGCCAAATCCAAAAACTTGCCCTCTGGTCCTTTAGAATGTAATTGTAACACTTGGTTTAAGACAGTTTTTGTCCTTTATCTCGAAACTTAAATCATGAACCAAGGCATTGAGCTCCTCTTCAGAAAGTTTTATAAAACTACTTTCTTTAAACTCACTTTCACTGTTGTTCGGCAGATTGCCTGAGCCTTGCGACATTTCAAGATCATTACAATTTCTAAAAACACTGAAATTAGCAATCATACTGAGGTTTAACCGATTTTATATTAGAATAAACCCAAGTATGTAGAAACCATTTAACTTATTAATAGGCTCAGTCCAAATCATCGCCAGCCCTTTACTTCCTTCTTTTTCCAGCATCTGCCACGTATTTTAATGAGTTTAAAACAAAATCGAAGTTGAAAACAAATAAATTAATTAACGGAAATACAACTCCAGCTGAGTTCGGTAGTGGTCTCTCTACTGGCAAATTAGTGCCCAGCTCAGCCGTAGAGGTA
The DNA here is from genome assembly GCA_964028335.1 of Altica lythri. Classification (NCBI taxonomy): domain Eukaryota; kingdom Metazoa; phylum Arthropoda; class Insecta; order Coleoptera; family Chrysomelidae; genus Altica; species Altica lythri. Next base: position 21,825,987 of record OZ034806.1, read on the forward strand.
AGTAAACAAATACTAGTGAGTCGCGCCACCGATTTAGACGGTCAAAATCGGAAACCCCTGTTGTTCCAGGCACTACTTTACCCACTGGAGATAATTAAATAAATTCAAAATTTTTCCCAGAACTATTTGAATTGTACAATAAAAAAAACGATAAAGTGAGCTAAATAAAACCAAAATGTCAACTAGACCCTTCTTTAATGAAAATATTAAGAATTTACACAACTGTCAAGCCTCGTGCTTAACAACGCAATCAATATTTATATATAAAACAAAGAATTAATAAATGAATAACTTTAAAGATAAATTTATCAATATATGTGTGATCACACGCAATACAAAAAAAACATAAATAAGAAAAATAAATCTTAACTAGTTACTATAACCGCGTCTTAAATCTAGTTAGCTTATCTGTTAATGCTAGTAAGTTTCTGCAGTCCTTTGCTTGTCTAATACTTGGGTCGGTTCCAAAATCAAGCCTTCTCCAAAACCAAAAGGCTTACACCAAACACAAAACGTGTGCTCGAACCAAGTATCAGGCCTGCTCACAAAAGAAGCCTGGATCTAGGACTAATGCCTGTATCTAGGACCCTAAAATCGTAATATAAAATCAACGATAGCTTAAACAGATTTAAATGACTCTTTGAATTAGTTTGACTTGATTACTTTGATACAACTTGAATACATTAACTTAAATTTATACTGCAATGAAAGAACAAAGTGAATTTACATGAATAATACAACATTTAGCAAATGGCTTCTCTGAATTTACATTTAATAGGCAAAACTAATGATTGAAATGTACTCAACGAAACTAAATTAGACTTGCTAGTCACAACAAAATTATAACAATAAATTAAATCAAAATTTAACGTAAAATTAATTTGCAATAGTACAAAAATATCAATTTATAATAGTTAAAAAAAAACTAATAGGAGTCTAGTTATAAAAAAATAAAACCAACATACAATACATAAAGAAATACACATGTAAAATAAAGATATTACCCAAGATTGCGATTAAATGGCGTTATTAATCTTATAGAAATAAAATTACGTGACTCACCTATCAAGATAGGGTTATTTTACTTCGTTAAACTCGATACCCCAGCTGGTAGTTGGGTAAAAACAATTTCCTCGTTGCTAACTGCAATGTTGAGCAAATTCCTACCACGATTGCTGTCTACCAGTCTCCCCTACTGTCTGTTTCATAAGGAACAAAAGGACCATAAAAATCGAATAATTACATGGATAACGAAGCATGTACTCACCAACAGAATATTTTCCTAAAATCCGGACACAAAGCCGTATTTTCCACCGAATTTACCAAAATCCAGAAATAAATCTCCTCCTTAACAATCGATGGAAACAAATTAAGCTTAATTACGCAAATCCAACCTGAGTTGACCCCGATATACAGGGATGCAAATTAAACTCTCAAAAATTTTCTCGTTAACACGCGTTCACTACAAAAGCTCGAGGTGAAAAGATAGAATCTCCCCCAATTATCAACCTTCATTCGATTTGACAACTTCAAAAGAAATAGATGGCCTCTACTACGTTAGGGACAATAACCATAGCTTATTCAGCCAACAACTTACGAACAAACAGAGGTCATTTGATATAACTAATCTTGTTATTTACATAGACGGCAACAAAAATCCCAACATTAACTAATTTCCCCATTTATTTTCGATTTTAATAATAAAGTTATAAATATAACGAAACGCTGGCTGCAAAACACTATACGTCAAGCTATTGACAAAAAGAAAGAAGTAGCACTTTCAGTCAGATGAAAACGAAATGTCAGTAATTTCAAAAATAAACACTACAAGAGTTCATAACCGGAATTAAATAAATTTTCGTTCAAAACAATATTAGCAACATTAGTTATGGCCAGAATATATTTATAAATTGATGATTAACTATAATCAATCTAAATCAACTGGAACTTATCACGATTTACTCCTTAATAACGGAGAGTTCATAAGGTAAGCAAACGATTTTGTTTACAAATTAGGATCTATCGCTAACGCGAAATCAGCCCGTGACACATCGCAAAGATTGTAATGCTAAAAGGTCATAAAGAGCGTTATTTCCGTAGCTAACTCACTAAGTCGTGAGTATTACCAGTCTCCCCCAAACATGTAATTGAGAGCGCCAAAATATCCAAAACTCCACCAATTATACTCAAACACCTCTTTTAAATGATTTATTACAAAAAAGACAATTAAGAAAATTAATAAAAATATTGAATATTGTTTCAAAGGAAAATTAATTGTGTTAATTAAAGAATTAATTATTCTCTTTTAATGGAAGTCTTCAAAAACCCTTGAATTGACTCATAAGTATGGATGATTTTTTCTTTCAATTTCCAAAATTCGAGATTGAACTTCTTTTTCTCGACAAAATTGCTGGAGCTTATCCAATCTAGATATAGTCTAGTAACTCGGGTGGACCTCTTCGGATAAATTTGGATGAACCTTGTATATCGAAGAGTTTTAACAAAAAAAGAAACCAGATTGTTTAAAGTACTAACTCGTATTGGGCCGAGAATTACTAATCACAACGAGAAAAAGTCCATCATTTTACTTACCGTACCGTTCACTGCACATTTTTAAACTACAACTATTAAACTGATTAATTCTTACCGATATTGGCACGGTAATAATAGACTGGTGAAATTATCCATACTACAAAACGATCAGATAGATCGTCACAAGATTCTACACAAGACTTATGAGCGCACAATATTTATTCTTTTGTGCTGGGCAGATTTTTATCAGAAACTTTATGATTTTTTTTGCGTTTGTAAAATATTGCCTCATATATAACAAAAACTGTTTCGGTTGTTAACACAAGGTTTTCGTAATGAAATCATATTTTTCAAGACAAAAAGCACTTTAAATTTAAAGTAAAACACGAACTGGTAATTAATTTCAAGGTCTAATAGCTGATTAGTAAAATTGTTTTTGTTAAATTCGTAAATGGTTAACAAAACTTAGTGGAGTATAATCAAATTGATATTGCTTTAGGCGGGTGCGGGTAGTTTAATTTTTTTCTTTCATATATTGTGTTTCGTAAATGCATACTGTGCAATTTCTATTACAAGTGTTACAAATACCATTAACAAAGTTAAGTTTTTTTTTTCATTTTTTTTTGTTCCCCAGTGATTAGTGAAATTTTCAAAGAAAAAAAAAATGGAATTTGCTGTACCACATTAATGTTTTAGAATTTTTTAACATTTCAAAATGCATTTGATCAGCGTAAAACTCAAGGTTGGTTGAAAATGAAAGAATGTGTATTTTTTAATGAAATTGTTTTTTTTTTTTATTCTCGCTCAGCTTGAACGCACTTATTTCAATGATCCTCCAGTAATTTTATACCATCTGTTATGATTTTCCGGAAGCTGTGCAAAATATTGTTCCACGGCTGCAATAGCTTCTTCATTCGACGAAAAATGTTTTCCACGAGGGCCAAATCTGGTGAATACGGTGGGTGTTTAAACAATTCATACTTTTATTCGTTCAATTTAGCCATCGTCAACAAATTTGTGTGAGAACGAGCATTGCCTTGATGGAAATGATTGTTTTCTTCTGTAAGCCAGGTCTTTTTTTACGATATTTTTTTATCCAACTGGTCCAAAATGTTGGAATAATATTCAGAGTTAATTGTTTTACCTTTTTCAAGATAATTAATCAACAAAACCCATTTTGCATCCCAAAAAAAAACTGATGCCATAACCTTTTTTGCCGATCGTTCTGATTTTACTATCTTTGGAGTTGAAGTACCAGCTTCGGCTTAATACGTTCCAAGTTACGCTGAAAATTCTGTTTTAGATTCAGTTTCCGTTGAATTGTTAACGAATGCGGCACTAACTTTCCAAACAGCTTTTTCATATGTAATTTTTCGTGTAAAATGTGGAGTATTCGTTATTCGTTCATCTCAGATGTCTATGGTATCTGCAATTTCACGCTTACAAACAATATATATTTGTTCAATGATTTCTGGTATTGTTGCACTTTTTGGACGTCTACTACGTGGTTCATCTTCGACGCTTGTACGACCACGTTTAAATTCCAAAACCCATCGAAGCCCAGTTGGAAATAAATGACCATATTCGTTTAACACTTTCAACATGTTTGTATGAATTTCTGTTACTGATAAACCTTTCAAAACAAAAAAAATATCGCTACACAATATTCGGCTTTTTCCATTGTATCAAAATACACTGAATCGCCAACTTCAAATGGCTTGTAAACAAAGAATGAGTTGACAAATCATAAAATTTGTTGTGTATTCAAACGGAAGATGAAATATTAAAATAGCGTATAAATTTTGATTTTTCTACTGGTTAACAGCAGAAAACCCTAAAAAAACAAAAATGTTAATTCGTATCTATTTTGGTTTTTGACAAATTCAAATTTATTTTTAACCCACGACGCATAAAAAGAGTTTTTATAAGTTTGACGTATCTATCTATACTAATATTATAAAGAGGAAAGGTTTGATTTTTTGTTTGTTTGTTTGAAATGAATAGGCTCCAAAACTACTGGACCGATTTCAAAAATTCTTTCACCGTTGGCAAGCTACGCTATTCCCGAGTGACATAAGCTATGTTTCATTAAAAAAAACAGGGATCCTTCCTAAAATGCCATTAATGTAACCAAAAATGACCTTAAAATCCTTATATCGCGTGCGCTGAGAATACTGTTGATTATAGAATAAAACAATGTACTACGATTTTGAAGAATATATAAATAACTATCTACAAAAAATGCCACGACAGCATATATCTAACTGTTATAGTTACGTCACAATAACTATTTTTTAATTTTTAAAAGTTTTTATCTTGGTATTAATCCTTATCAAAATAACTTATTTCATAATCACGACAGATATCACAAATTTAGCATGTGCAGTGGGACGAGGCTACTTATAAAAGAATTAAAGGACAATTAAGTTGTAGGAACCATTATAACTGAACCACCAGGTGGTCAACTAGCTTATACACTGAGGATCCGATGATCCCAATTGATCTACCAAATCCATTTAAACCGCTTCAATTTCCTATCAAAACATCTTTCGCTTTTACTTATAATAAGTCTCAAGGTCAAACCTTCCAAATAGTAGGGATCGGTTTTCCTTATGGCCAACCGCCTAAGGCGGGTCCGAGCACCTGAAAATCAATTTATTTTGCTGCCAGAAAATATAACAACATGTAAGATTGTTTACACGGAAGCGTTGACCCAATAAATTTAATGGCTTTTGTTATTTTTCTTTAATCCCCGTGCAAAGCCGGGTCGGGCTGCTAGTCTATTATATGTATCTGTTTGTTCTACTGTAGATCTTGAATGAATGAAACGGAAAGCCTTGTTCATCATGGTCGTTGTTAGTTATGTTTTATAAAATCGGATTAACAGTTGAAGAGCTGCAATTAGTTTACCAAGACGAGGTAGCGATTTTTTAAAGTTATTTGTACTTACACTCTCATATGTCATAGCTTGTATACGAATAGTCTAGGAGTCAGGGGATTGAGAATCCACTTCTATGTCCACTCGATATATTGACGTTTTTTTGTGCGTAGATTTGATTTTTTGAGAGTACCAGGCTGAAAATTTTAATTGTTTCAATGAACAAAATGGCATTTGGTAAACTTTGATCGGATTATTAGGATCTGAGATATTACAAATTTATTTAAAAACAATTGCAAAAACAATTTCCAAGTAAATGGTGTTCTTTTTAGAGGTATAGAACTTTAAGATGGTAACACTTTTTTAACTAGTGGCCATTTTCACAGCTGTAAAAGTGGTTTGTATAATACAGTATAAAAACTTTCATTATCGTAATGATAATGAGAAACTAGATATCTGTTGTATCACATGCTTTACACACAACAGCATAGGACCGGAACCTAGGGTGACATCTATATTAAAGATATAGAAGGACCAAGCTTTGTGACACTGCTTAAAGCATTGTGAAATACAGTCGTTATACCACCTCTTTTCTCCACCCTGAGTTTGACATTTCAAGATGAATAGATTTATAAGTTTATTTTGAAAATCATCAATTTATCCGAAATGCGTACACTACGTCCATTTTACGTTCAACAAAATCGCCCATCAGAGCAGTTAACTCGATTAACCATGTTTTCGCACCACATTTACTCTAAATGATAATACACATCCACAGAGACGTCGTACAGAAGAAGTCATTGCTGCTGTAGAGCGTGGCGTAGAGGAAGACCCGAATCAGTCTATCCGCCATCGTGCACAGAAATTGTATATGTGGCCTTCCACTTTATGGAAGATTTTGCGGAAAGATCTTGGTTTGCGTGCTTACAAAATCCAACTCGTGCAAGAAAGGAAGCCACAATATCACCTAGCAAGGCATAGCTTCGGTGAATGGGCCCAAATTGGCGTTGATCCCGATTTTCATAAGCGAATTTTGTTTAGCAATGAAGCTCACTTCTGACCGAATAGATACGTCAGTAAACAAAACTGCCGTATTTGGGATGATGATAATCGTCAAGTGTATGTTGAGACACCGTTACATACAGAATTTAAAAAAACAACATTTTCGTTTTATTCCATTTCAAAGTTCTATATCCTTAAAAAACACCCTTTACAACTAACTCAGCTTAAATAGTAGTTTACGTAACAAGTCCTGAAAGTGGTCTTTTACTGGACGAGTGGGCAAATTGCAGGGCGAGCCATAGGCGAGCCCTGCAAGTCTGCGAATCCAGTAGAAGCACTTTTGGGACGTATTACGTACAATATTTTTTTTTTAAACGGGCATTGTTGTACCATAAACTTCATATTATTCAGTTTACATTTTTATAACAAGAACTCTTTATTAACTAATTTTAAGATTTTTTTTAACAAACCTTGCTTGGGTGGCCGCCTTAACAATTTCATCTGGTATAATTTCATCTTCCATTAATTCACAATCAAATGCATCATTTTAAATATCCATTTTATAATCAATTTCACGTTTTCAACTAAAAGTCAAAATATGTCAAGTTATTTTATAGTTTTAAATATATACAAAACTCGGGTACCATAGAATTAACCGCTATCTTAGACTAACTATTTTATTGTAAATGCGTCCGGTAAAAGCCTTTACCGTACTCATTTTAATTTTCGGGCCTTGTCCGACAAAATGAGATTTTCTGACCTTAAAATAAACCGGAAAGTATTAATTTCTGGTCGGTTTAAAAAAAAAACAAATTACTTTACGTTTATTAATAAAAAAGTTATAAAGTTTCTAATTTATTTGTTTATAAGAGATTTAAACAAAATTTACAATCTGGCTAATTGGAGCTATAGAACAATTCAATATGAACATTTAAGCATTGTATTTATGTTTTTAAATGTGTTTAACATATTTTTTTACCAAGATATGGAATTCTTAATAACGAACTCTGAGGCACACGGTCAGCTCGCAGAGAATCTTAAATTTAATCTTCACCGGATCTTACAATATCGTATTATCAAAAAGGGGATAGAATGCGCACAGCCAGACGCGAACAGACGTATTTTTGTAACCTCGAAACAGCAGCTTATTATTCGTTCCAAGTTCATGTGGACTGATTAATCTTAACAGCTTCCTAACCTGGCACTATAAAGCTCAGGGCTTAATAGGATCTATATTATACCAACAGGTACTGATTGTTCTTTTCATCTATTTTACTAAAACGCGACATGACACCAAAGATGTTTTTTTTGTAAACCCAATGAAAGACTACTTTTTTTCACCTCTTTCAACACTGTCATCAACATCCACTATTAGATCATTATCACTGGCATTTAAAAAATTATTATCCTGATTTTTAGTTTCTGGTGCCAGCCACGGCTGCCACATATTGATCGAAAATAATGAATAATATAAAATAACGGTTATTATAAAACAAAAAAATATAATGCTAATAAATAAAATAACAATAAGATATGAAAAAGAAGAAATGTCAACACTAAGTAATAGAAATTTTTCGAAAACTTCGGTCGACGACAATACTCGGAGAATATTGGATTTTGTGAATTTATGAATATATGAAACACAAACGTGTAAAGATCAAAACCAGGTAAAATAATACAATAAAAGCGATCGCCAGCCCTCTTTAAACACTCATTAAGTTAAGATAGTTCAGTCCGCAAGAACTTGGAACAAATAATACAATTTACTACGTCTATCAATACCAAAACAAGATAGAAAAGTGAGACATTCTGTGTATTGTACAAATATTAAACATGGGGTACTCTGTATCCAAATTAATTTAAAGTACAAGTTAAAAATTTTATGTCAATTTATGAAAAACATAAAAAATTATGTGACACTGTATTTCTACATTTCCAATCAATAATATTTCAATCGTTAAGAACGTAAAATTGAAATCCTATTTTCATCGTTCAAAGTAGTTGTTGTTATTTCTTAAAAAATTTGACTTTTTTGTCGTACACTTAAGTCTTATTGTAATTTATTGAGATCTCAAATCCGGTGTTTAGGTTGGAATTGAATTAACGAGATTCTATAGTATGGTTAAGGATGTTCCATGGTAAAATCCGTGAATTTCATACACAACAATCTTGGCTTAAAAACGAGACTTAATGAATTTTTTAAATATTTTTACCACACACACCCTTTTGAAATTGTTAAAAATAGAAAATTTATAATTTTACCTAAACTTTTATGGGAGCTTATGTTTGTAGGTTAAAAAAATGTACGTTGATGAAAAATTTCATGGGATCTTATTTTGATACATAGATTGTTGTATTGAGATTCACGAACCTATATAAACTCCTCATTTTACTATGAATTCTTCTTATAGAAAATATTTTTTTAGTTATCAATGAGAGAGTGGGACATTCCATATGATGAATTACAAATGAATGAAGTATTAGGAACGGGAAGATTTGGAACAGTATATAGAGGGCAATGGCATGGTGATGTAGCAGTTAAAGTACTGAATGTTAATTACTTGAAAGATGAGAAAACTTTAGAGCAATTCAAAAATGAAGTGTCAACTTTCAGGAAAACTCGACATGAAAATTTAATATTATTTATGGGAGCCTGTATGAAGCCGCCTAAACTTGCCATCGTTACGAGTCTGAGTAAAGGAATGACGTTATACACTCATATACATCTAAGAAAGGATAAATTTAATATGAATAAAACTACAAATGTCGCCCAACAGATATCTCAGGTATGTATTCATCCTTAAGTAATATATTGGTTTGTTCTTCACATATCTTGACATCATAATACAAATTTTGTCCGTTAAGAAATCATTGACATTTAAATTTTATTGTTAGTTCTACCCCAATGAGTAAGGACTCAATAAGGATACTGGAAAAAATATATAATTCAAGTTTAAACGTAGTTAAGTATTGAGTTGATTATGAGCAATTTTCTTTTATAGGTTTGGAAAAAAATAGTGATTTCATTTTTTTTTTTAATTTTAATAGAAACTAGTAATCAAAAGCAATGTATAACCAGAATCAGTTTGTAGCCAAATCGGATTTTACCACTTCATTGAGCGTAAATTAATCCTCTGGTATCTGGAAATTTGGGGAGGGGCGAGCTAGTGCTCAGCCAGCACTGAGGCCACATATGACCCATTGTGCATCCTCCCGTATGTAGGGATATCCTCACCTCAGACTGTCACCAGGCCTAGTGATTTAAAATAGGTGATGAGGCTCCCGAGGGGGATCTCCCTGACATCGGCTGGTGTAAGCCAGTACTCGCCCAACACGGATCATCTGATTTCAGAAAAAGCAGAGCAGTCATACATAATGTGTTCTACTGTTTCCTCTTCTTGTTTGCAGCCTCTGCATAGCGGCGATTCTGTTAATTTCATCCTAAAGAGATGTTGTCGCAATTGGCAGTGACCTATCAAGATTCCCACAGCTGTTCGGAGATTTTATCTGGTCAATGCCTTAAATTTTTTTGCTGTTTCCTCGCCAGGATGAGGTAATAACTCTCTGGCCAGTTTACAGTTCGTAGTTTCATCCCAGCACTGTATAAAGTTTTGGTGAGAGTGCTGTTTGATAAGGTCCACGACTGCGGACTATGTTAGCTTGGTAGATGGGCGAGGGCTAACATATTTGTAAATTAATCCTTAAAGTACGTGTAAAAACCGGCTCTGACTTTCATGAGTAATAAAAAACTGATGTTTAGCTAAATTGAAACTACTTGATTTTGGTTAGTATCAATAAAATGTCACCCGTCTAGACACTCCCTTCCCCTCGAGACCCTTACATAATTAATGAATAGCCCCTAAACAGCTATTTACCGGTTTTACAATATCATAGCCTTTTTCATACCTTCAAGAAAATATCTTAAAAAATTAGATCTTGATGACAATTTTTTTCAATTCTATAATAATTTTAGAAATATATGCAAGGGTTTTTTAATATGTAGAACTAAAAGTTTTCTTTTAGGGAATGGGATACCTTCACGCAAAAGGTATTATCCATAAGGATTTAAAAAGCAAAAATATATTTGTGGAAAATGGTAAAGTTGTAATCGCGGACTTTGGTCTCTTTAGTGTAACTAAGCTGTGTTTTGGAAATAGGTAAGCATCATTTATAATATTTTTAGTTTTTTAGTTAATTTACTTTATAGGACCAAGGAAAAAATATCAGTTTTAAAAAAATTTCTTATTTTTTATATATAAATTAACGAAATGTTAATTAAACATAATCCTAAAGTTACAAAATCAAAAAATTGTATTCATGTTACATTGTTTTATTTGTGATCTGATCTGATCTAGTGTCTAAAATGGAAAATTACCATAACAATTTTAAAAAATCGGCCACAAAAAGTTAAATAAATAAAAAATCACAACTAACGTATACCTTGTCTAAACGTTACCGTGCGGCAAAGATACTCAAAGAATAATAGTTCCATAGACGTACCACATTTTAATTCCTCTTTTTTTATAATATGTTATTATTTATTAAATTTTATTATATTTAGGTACTCCTTTAATATTGTTTTATATAAAAATGCAATTTTATAATGTTAATACAGTATGCGTCAAAACAAACGACACTGAAAAACTGAAGCTTTATTAAACATGAAAAATTAAATAACAACATTTCAAATAATGTGTTCAAAGTGCTCGCCATTGCGTTCCAAGCAGTACTCATAACGCTTAAGAAGATTGCTTAGCATGTTATTAAAAATAGGATGCTGCATCCTTCTGAAAAAGGTCAAAATTTTTTCACGGAGTACATCAATAGTTGCCGGTGAGTTTTCTGTAAAAATGGCTTGTTTCAGCATACCCCATACGTAAGCATCAGGAGTTGTTAGATCAGGTGAATGAGAAGGGTAAGGAAAATTCGTGTTACGGGAAATTACGCAGTCTTCAAAATTTTCTCGAATCAGATCTAAGAATGCTGTCGTGGTATTACAAATAGCCCCATCCTGTTGGAACCATTGGGTATTCAACTGTAGGTTTCTGACACGACAGAATTGTCTGAGATCAAAAAAATGGTGTCAAAATTTGTTCTCTATATCGCACTTGATTTAGTGTAACGGGTCTTCTACGCTCGTCTTCCACGAAGTAAGGGCCCAATAATCCATTACCTGACACTGCGCACCAAATCGTTACACAGTCAATATGAAGAGGTTTCTCTACGATGATGTCTGGTCGTTCAAAACCAAGAAAACAATTTGTCTGTCGATTTATAAATCCATTCAGATGGATGTGACATTCGTCTGTTAACCACACATTAGAAAAAAATAGGGGTTGTTCATAAACCATTGCCAAGACTGAAGCACAATAAAACCCTCTTGATTTCTTGGCGTGTCTTGTCAAGTGTTGCCCAATCTGTATTTTATAGGCAAAACAACCAATCTTCTTAAACATTCTTCGGGTAGACGTTTCACTCAAATTCATTTTTAGAGATGTTCTGCGGAGACTTCTTTTTGGTGATTCTAAAACCTGTTGAAATAGCCTTCCTTGATTTGCATTTGTTGTCACGGTAACAGACGGCCAGTACAGCTTTTTCATTGAGTTAGAACGCTTCCTGTTCGTCGAAATTTTGCAAAGACTCTTAACAAGTCCTTATTAGTCGGTGCAGGCTTCTGAAACTCTTTCCGAAACTGATTGGCAACCATTAACAAACTAGGTCTATTTGATCGTCCATTCCGTATGAGCGAAAATAATACTCAATAATAAATATTTTTTCTTGCGTTGTAAGCCCCATTTCGAACCTTTTTGACAGTTTGTTAGAATAAACAATGTTTAAAAATACCATGACAACTATTGTCACTTGTTTCATATGACGCGATTATATTTCACAGGCTTCCTGATGTCAGTGTCCTTTGTTTTGGCGCATACCGTATATAGTCCATTTCATCGTTTTTGGCCGATTTGATATTAGAAACCACTGAAATAAGATTAAACTGTCATCCAAGTTACCAACGGCGGAGAGTTTTTTATTTTTCTAAATTAGGTCGTAAGTTTCTGAAACTATCAGTGTGGTTTGACATCTACAAAAATATGACATTAATAATTATTAAATCAACCCTTCAACAACGAGACGTACATGACGGTTACTAGGAATGTGAATTAAGTCAAGACTTCCGTATTGAATACTTTTTATCTACCGGTGAAACAAGATGCAGTTACGTAAGTGTTGTATTAAAAAACAAACTTCCTCATTTAAATTTCTAACTTGCCTGTATCTGAGAGAGATGTAACCCTAAATTTACTTCGAGTATGATTTCTGTCATCGGCCAAAATCGGTGAAATGGACTATATACCTTTTTAACCGGAACTTTTTGGGAGACTGTTATCTTTCAAAAATTTAAGTATTTCGCTTTTTAATTTCGTATGTTATTCTCGATATTTTGAAAAGCTGTTGCGTATTATCAACCAATTTAACCGAGTTAGGTGAAAAGTTTAGTAAAAGTTGTTCGTTAAAACATTTTTGAAACCAGTTTGCATTTATATTTTGGTGATAATCAGCAGAACTGTATTTTATATTTTTTGCTAATATTAATAAAGCAATAAGAACAAAACCGTTTTCATTTCCATGGTGAAAGATTATGACTCGCCTATCTCTCGAACAAAATGTGTTTTTAAAACGCATTTGTTTGATTTATCTACCCAGCAGTAATTAACAGTATCACGTGTTTCAATCATTATTCGTCTAAATATACTTCATTTTATTAACCTTACGATGCTGTTTGATTTCTCCTAAATAATTTTGTCAAAGCTTAACTGTACGCGGAGATTCCATCATAACTATCGTATATCCGATTTTGTATTTTTAAAACAGTATTTCATCAAACTTCTTAATATAGATCTTCCGCCATATTAGCGCACCTGCAATCCTTGTAATTGTGTGTAGAAAGTTGTTGTGAGACAAATGACAACGTTTCTACTTGATAATGGAGACTCTCAACATGGATTTCTGCCAAAAAGTTTGGTGATGATAAATATTTTGAGTTGTTTAGATATGTGGTCACGGAATCATGACAACAATACACCTGTCGATGTCATATATCTGGATTTCAAAAAGTCATTCAATAAAGTTCCTCACAATTATTTAATCTACAAACTGGAATACTTAGGAGAGTTTATTTATTTTGTAACCTCTTTTTTCTAAAGGTGTTAAATGCTCGATTTGAGAGGTTAACTTATGCGAACGGCACTCAAAGGGGTCGGAGGAGAGCGAGCGTGGATTCGATCGAGTTAGATGATTATTCATTGATAAAATTGATCAGAATAACATACACCAGAGAGGAAAAGAAAACATCTATTTAAACACTAAACAGAATTTATTACTCGGTGTGGTAATAAATGAGATGTACAATAAATAAAATGGAATAAAAAAATATCAGTGTCATAAACAGTAAATCATATTAATAAACACATTTGTGTTTAATTCAAAAACATAACTATTACTACACATAAAATAACAGCTAGGTAAATTCTTTTGTTATTTTTGTGTACTCTGATAAGCGAAAAGTGAGAGAGGGATGAAAGTTAAATAAAACGATATAATATATAAAAAATAAATCAAATTTTGCTTTGGTTTTAACTCGAGTTAAAAAAGAGTACTTACACAACCATTTATAATTAGTAAAAATACATATGAGAGATATAGAGATAAACAAAATCTAGTAATAAAACGCTATTATAAAAAACTGAATCACACTCTGTGCGTCGCGATCACTTATTACTTTAAAACTTTGTACGTAGGTGTTATCGATATTGAATGCAATTAAGAGTAATCTTCACATTTAACAGTTATCGGCTTTTCAAAAAAACTGAGTTACACTCTGAAGTTTACGGTCACTAATTACGTTAACTCTTCATACGTAGATATTGATCATATTGATTACAATTAAATCCAATATCCAAAGAAAGAAACAGTACTCTTTTTTCTTGTAGTAAAAAATAGTAACTAGGCAATTAAAAAACTTACAAAATGGCTCCTAGGTAATTAGATCAGCTTCTAGCTTAATCTCGGAAGTACGGCAAAATTCGGCTTCTTACTAGCCTCATCCACAGGTAATTATAGACAACTTTCGCTAAAACCTTAACGATAATCACTAACTAACTTTATCGGCACTAGGAACATTAATTAGCTTGTAATTTTTAGCATTAAATAGAAAAAAACCGGGAAAACTGAAACTAGACGTCTCGCTGAGATGTTATCAGCAACCCTATCACACCTAGAATAATCTCGTTAGCAACCAGAAAGGCGCCTCAGCTACCAGCGCGCGCATCGCGTGATCTTAAACGTGAAATCTCATTGGTCAATTAAAAAAAATCAATACTTCGCTTAGAAAAGTCCGTTAGATTTCAACGTTCTGGAAAGTTCTATGTAATATGTTAAGCTTACAGGGTTGGCCTGAGTAGAAAGAAATTATAAAAAAAAATTTAATTAATCGTTTTTTTTAAACGCTACAATTTATTTATTTATTTATTTTACTTACGGACTTCTCCATTTTTACAAGTTAAATATAATAATTAACAACAAAGCGGCTCCAAAACTCAATTACTTAAAAACAAAGTACAAATAATAAATTATAAAATGTAACAGAAATAAAACACTAGACACAAATATCTCAACAAATATAGTATAAATCACAGATGATACATCAAAAACCTTTATATCTCAGGAGCACCAAAAGTCGTGGTATATCTCAGACATCTTTTAAAATTATTATCATTGGAGTTAATAAAAAAAATTTTGCTCAGTCGCTGGTAGATAGATAGATAGATATTTTTGGGTTGGCTGTTAGCCTATATCACTGCGACCTTTGCAGATCTATTGTGAACACCCATTATCTGTGGAATAGGATTAGAGCACCTTGTCCAGCTCTGCCCTCTTAATGAGACTTAATAGCCTTGACAGTGGCCACTCCGCATAACTTGGAGCAGCCGGTTTCTCCTCTCCCAGTACTAGATACCGCGTCCTTGCAAGGCCTTCACATTGGCATAGGACATGAAATGCGGTTTCCTCTTCCTCTTGGCAGTATCGACAAATGTCTTCATCTGCCAAGTTTAGCTGACTCATGTGTTTTCTGAGCCTACAATGTCCTGTCAAGAGACTGACAATCATTCTGACATCATTTCGCCTTTGTGATAGCAGCTCTGCAGTAAACTTCGCCGAGTATCCCTTTATGAAGAGTTTGGCTTGTCGCTTGCCCGGTGATGTTTCCCACCAATCCTGGGCCTTTTCTAGCCTCCATTTCTCAATGGCTGCCTTTCTGAATGTATTAGCAACTCCGCCGAATGGTTCCGGGCCAATCATTGGAGTGTTAGCTCCTGCACGGGCCAATTCATCAGCCTTCTCATTGCCCCGAAACCCTGAGTGTCCTGGTATCCATGCCAGTGTCAGAGAATTTTGACTAGCGGCATGTGTCAGGGCCCCAACGTAGTCCCACACCAGCTGTGAGCTTATTTGTGCTGAGACTATCGCCTTTAGAGCTGCTTGGCTGTCCGAGTATATGACTACGGTTTTGCCCGTTATACCCTGACTTACGATCTCCGTTGCACAGTGTTGTATGGCCGTTACTTCAGCCTGAAACACTGTGGCATACGCACCTAGACTTAGTTGGATTTTTATCCTGTGTCCTCTACTGTATATACCTGACCCTGTGCCTTTCTCAGTCTTTGAGCCATCGGTATACCAAATTGACTCCCCTTGGATTGGGGGGCCATTGTTCCATGAGTCCCTTTCCAGTATTTCTACTCGAAAGTTTCTCACAAAGTTATACCTGGGGACTATCCTGTCCTGAGGCATACTCATTATTTGATCTGCCTTAACCCTATTGTATAACTCTGCTTGCTTTTTGCCTTTTAATAAGGTAATGGGGGCCTGGCCTTGTAGCAGTCTGTGAGCAGTTGCCATAGCCTCGCCCTGAATGTAAATGTGCAATGGTGGTAGGTTGAGTAGAACGTGTAGTGCGTCCGTTGGGGCGGTTCCCATGGCACCTGTAACATTCAGACATGCCTGCCTTTGAATGCTTTCCAGCTGCCTGATCACCCCGGACTGCTGCGTTCTACTCCACCACACCACCGAACCATAGGTTAACATTGGTCTAATGACTTGTGTATACAACCATAGGTTCATTTTGGGGTTCAATCCCCAGTTCTTGCCACACAATTGTCTACACCTACCAAGGGCTATTGTAGCTTTATGTGTGACCTTTTGAATGTGTTGCTTCCATGATAGCCTCTGGTCAAATACCACACCTAGATATTTGGCCTCTGTGGCCATTGGAACCAGCACGTTATTGAGCGTTATTGGTTGTAAGCCTTGTAACGCTCTTTTATTAGTGAATGGGACAATTGATGCTTTTTGTGGATTGACTGTTAGGCCTTCATCCTTGCACCACTTGTACACCATATTCATTGCGGACTGCATCCGCTCTGAGACTGTACCCAGAAACTTCCCCTGAATGATTATGGCCATATCATCTGCGAAGCCTAGGCAGTGAAGGCCTTCATTGAGGAGTTTTTTAAGGAGGTCATCCACAAGTGCTGACCACAGCAGAGGTGACAGTACTCCTCCCTGCGGACAGCCCTTTCCCACTGTTGCCTCAATGGACGCCTCACCTAACTTGGACACTACGATCCTATTCGTTAGGTTGGCATACACCCATTGGCATATTAGTGGGGGGACTCCCCTCCTTGAAAGTGCGTCGGTTACTGACTCGGGTCCCACATTACTGAAGGCTCCTTCAATGTCAATAAACGCCGCTAGGGCTACTTCTTTGTCCTCAATTGACTTTGACAATAGCCTGTTCAAGTCATCCAGCGCTAGGTCTGTGGATTTTCCCGGCTGGTATGCATATTGACGATCACTTAATGGGTTCTCCGTTAAGATTTCGTCCCTTATATATCTATCGACCAGTTTTTCCAGCGTTTTTGCTACGAATGACGATAGACTTATTGGTCTGTATGACTTGGTCGATTGGTCCGCCATCCTCCCCACTTTAGGGAGATATAAGACTTCCACCTTTTGCCAAACAGATGGTATAAATCTATAGGCCAAACAAGCCTTAAAGATTTTACACAGTTGTGTTATAATTACATCCAGCCCTTTCTGGAGTAGAGCTGGGTATATTCCATCCATTCCTGGTGTTTTGAATGGACGGAATGTGCTGATAGCCCATCTGATTTTTGCAGGTCTGGTTATTTCGGTAGCTAGCTTCCAGTCATCCCTTGAGGGCCTTACCGGCCTTTGACCGTGGCCTGCGCTATCCGATCCTGCTTCTATAAACCGTGAGCCAGGAAAGTGTGCCAATGTTAGCATTCTCAAACTTTCCTCCAACGTTTTGGTATATGATCCGTCCTCCTTTTTGAGGAGGCCGACCTCTTTCGCTGTACCATCCTTAGCCAGGACCTTGTGGATTCTTGAACATGCGGGGGTCGTTTGGACTTCCTCGCAGAACCTCCTCCAGGAGTCTCTTTTGGCTTTTCGGATTTCTTTATTGTACAGCGTTAACTTTTGTCTATACTCTTCCCAGTTATGAACGGTTTTGGCCTTATTAAACAGCCTTCTCACCTGAGCCCTAAGCTTCTGTAGGTGTTCGTTCCACCAGGGAGTATTTCTCGTGTACTTTCTTGTCTGTTCCGGGCAGTTTTCACGATAAGCCGACCCAATAGCCTCGCTTACCCTGTCCACCTCCCAGTCCAAACTGTACACATCTCTGATTGACACCATTCTGTCCTCGAGATTCTCATTGAGGGAATTTACATAGTCCTCCCAATTCGTTCTCCGTGGATTTCTGAACGTGGTCTCAATAATTTTAGGGGTGACAATATTAAACCTTACATGCCTGTGATCCGACCCAGACGGCTCGTCCGAGACATGCCAGTTTTCAATCTTGTCGTAGATGTTATTTGTGCAGAGGGTCATATCAAGGACCTCCCTGCGCGTAACTGTTACAAACGTTGGCTTTTTGCCTCTGTTTAATATCTGTAAGCTATTACTAAGTATAAATTGTAATAGATACTCACCTCTAGGGTTGACGTCCGTGCTACCCCACGCTATGTGATGAGCATTGGCGTCGGCCCCCACGATCAATGGTAGGTTTTCCCTCCGGCTGTAGCTTATGATGTCCATTAACTGGCCTGGAGGGCAAACCCTGTCTTCTCCAGGAAAGTACGCCGAGCAGACCATTAGCCTTCTGATGCCTTCTTCCGTGGATATTGACAGTATGGCTGCAACAAAATCCCCAGTGCATAGCACCGGAATCAGCTTACATCCAACTGCCTTAGAAAACAATATACAGGCACGGGGCTTTATAGCCTTGGTGTCATATATCAACTCGCCATGGTGCGGTTTTAAGCCTGCAACCCTACCTCCGTATAGCCATGGCTCCTGCAGGAGGGCTACCTCCACGCCTTCTCTCTCAAATCTCCGACACACTATGGCCGATGCAGCCTTTGCATGTTGGAGATTTGCCTGCAGGATCCTGACTGTTCCTACGTCTTTATGAGGATCCATACGAGTCCCACGAGCAGCTAGGGAAGGGATGGTCCACCTGGTCAGAGCCCCGCATGACCAGGTAAGGCTAGTTACAAGGGGGTTTCGCCCGGTGCCCCCAGGGGACCGTTCGCGACCAACTTTAACCCGTTGGCCATTCAGTACATCAGCACGGTACCTCACACCTTCACTTAGGGTTGCTTGTGGTAACAAGTAAGTTAATGTTGCTCTCTTAGAGGAATACCGCGTAATCAGTGGAGTACCACAGGGCTCTGTCTTGGGTCCCTTGTTGTTGCTCCTTTATATGAGTGATTTAACCTACGATATTTAAACAAAAATGGTGTTTTTCACTGATGATGCTAAACATTTTCGGAACTCATTTACTGTAGAGGTACAGAATTTGAAAGAACAAAATGGTTTAAAGATTATAATAACCTCTAACCTTAAAATGGGAAAATCACATAAATCAAATTACAAAAAAAGCGAACTCTTTAGGTACCTCATCCAAGACTGCTTTCAGATTATGTTAGCCGTTATGCTTAGAAAAATCTATATCTGTTTTATTAGGTCTAAACTGAAGCTATATTATGGAGTTCATATTTTGTGAAGGATATTCAAAAACTGGAAAAGATGCAACGCAAAGTCACAAGGATACCATACGAACTACAAAATGAGGCATATGAAAGTCGCTTGCAAAGACTACAGTTATAGAAGATTAAGAGGCGAGCTTATAGAAAATTATAAAATAATGTCAGATTACTATACAGTAGATCTTCAGACTAGATTTCACACTCACCATCAACCACATCTAAGGGGTCATTCAAAAAAACTGCTGAATGAGAACAGTGAAGTTGGCTAGAAGAATTTTTTTTGATAAACAGAATAGTCTATTGACAATTCATATAATTCACAATAATAGTGATGTGTTCAAGAACATGAACATGATAAATACTTGTATTGCATTGTATTCATTTTTAACTTCCCACTAAAAAAATTGAAAATTTTTTTAAAATCAGGAAGTTATTGGTTTCACCCCGTTTTTCGAAAATCGAGTTTTCATCGGATCTCAACGTTTTGAGGTCTTAGGAACCTCCCCTGACTATTTTTACGAGGGTGTCTGTATGTACGTGTGGATGTGTGTGTGGATGTATGTAAACCTCTTATAACTTTTGAACGGCTTGACCGATCGGAATGAAATAAAAAGCATTCCAAAGAGTTCCATCTAACTTAGATTCCCTGTAAGTTTGAACCAAATCGAGATGGTAGATTTCGAGAAATTTCAAAATAACCGAAAAAAACAATTGGTAAAAATGATGTCTTTTGGGCATATCTTTTTGGCTATTGCATTATTCAATTTCATAACCTAATCAGCTCTCAAGCTTAAAAAGCCACGTCGAATGCCGTTTTGCAAATTAAAATCGGTTGATTCGTTCGTGAGATATCGTTGTCGAAAAATTTCAAAAAAAGTGTTTTTTTGTTTCAATAACTTAGAGATTTTTTGACTAACTGATTTTGCACTCCCGTAACGTTTTTAGGTCTCAAAAAACTGCGTCGAATGCCATCTTGAACATCAAAATCGTAACGCGTTAAAAAGTTATGGCTTTTTAAACATTCCAAAAAAAGTCAAAAACGTCAAAATACGTCACGTTACTATAGCTTTGTGGTTAAAACTAGCGGGAAGTTGCAAGGATGGCCTTTAAGGTCAACCTCTTTTCGAATTTTTTTTTATTGGTAATAGTCTCATCGGCATTTTGCCGCCGGCTATTCGCATATAATAATAATTTATTATATTTATACTGTTCGCAATTTTTAAATTATTAAAAATCATTTGAAACCCGGAAACAGTATTTTCTTTATATAAATATATAAATTGTACGTCGAATTAATTATTAAAAAACTAGATAATGCTCTGTCAAAAATGGTATAAATTGAAATAACTTAAACACTACACTTAAATTATAAACAAGAGGCCTAGTTGTATAATAGTCTTGGCGCACACACAAAATAGACCTAGCGGCCTAGATGCTATTATCGAAGCGTAGAGTAGACCTAGCTAATTAGATGTCTTAGATTCTAGTGGTTTAGAAGCCAAAGCTGTCTGAAGATTTTAGGGAGCTACAAACTGTTTTATACTTAAAATCTAAAGTAGTTGTTGTCTGCCTGGGTGACTCGATCGGGTTCGTTAGGGTGGGAGTCGAGATAGTGGTGTTCAAGCGCTGGGCTAGCATCGAAGGGTAGCTGTCCACTTGGGGCGACTCCAATGCGCATTTTTAGAACTATTTATTTAAATCTTGTTGCACAACATAATATCTAGGTAAATTAAATATAATAGTTCTTCCTAACGCACGTTTTTTTTATTATTATTAAGGATGTCCTCGTAGGTATAGACGTAAATAGAAATGTACCGAGAACATCTATTGGGACAGAAGAGCCAATTTATTATTTTGGGATTTAAAGGCCTGCAAGTTAGGACGAGTGGGGAAGACGCGGGAAGGTAAGGAGTTCCACAATCTGGAGGCTCTGAGGATAAAGAAACGATCGAATCGATCCGTTCTCGATGTCGGGCTTTGAACAGTATAAGGATGCACGGAGTTGGCACGTCGCGTTGCTCTGGCTGGTCTGGCAAGTGGAGGCATTATAGAGCGGAGTTCTTCTGAGCAAAATCCGTTTATGTATCGGTAAAACAAGGAACGATCAGATACTGCTCTTTGGTCGAATAATGGGGCTAGGTATTTGGTGATACTAGTGTCGCTTATTAGTCGAACTGCTCTTCTCTGTATTGCATTAAGAACTCCGAGCCTTGACGGAGCCGCCGAACCCCATACATGCGAGCAGTATTCAAGATTAGGACGTATTTGGGCTTTGTAAATAATAGCTAAGTTGGATGGAGAAAAATATTTCCGTGCTCTAAACAGAAAGCCTAATTTCTTTCCTGCTGCAGTTGCTATGGATGCAATATGTTCGTTCCATAGTAAGTCCTGGGAGATCGTTATACCAACCAGCGTAATGGAGTCGCCTGCTACCAGAGTCTGATCGTTGATTGTAATGGAAGAGTAGCATGTTTGCCTCTTGTTGGACAGGCAACATGTGTTTGTCTTGGAAGCGTTGAAATTAACAAGATTCTTTCTTCCCCACTTGTCTACAATTCTCAAATCTTGATTGAGAGAAGCCGTTGTGGATCTTCTGTCCTCTTCAAGAATATCTATAGGTATGGGACGGTTGTGCGCTTTGCTACAGTGTACGTTGCTATCATCGGCAAAACCATGTATCGGGTTATTAGTAGTTTCTAGTAGATAATTAATGTGTAATAAGAATAGATTAGGAGCTAGAGCCGATCCTTGGGGAACTCCAGCGTTGATCTTGTAGAGGTTGGAAGAATGTCCATCTACAGCAACTTGGATGTGCCTGTTGGAGAGAAAGTTAGATATCCATCTGAAAAGGTTTTGCGAGAGTCCGTATGAAGGCAGTTTGTTCAAAAGAGCCGCATGCCACACTAGACGTGGGTAGTTCTCAAACATACACACATAAAAATCTTCGGATATCGTTTTTAAAAGAGGCCAACGAAACATATTTTTATAATATTTTATTTGATTAACCTTTTAAAACTGTTAGTATAGGTTCTTACCTTGAAATCAGTATTCTTATGATACTTTTACCTAATGTTTTTTTACTATTTTTAGGCGAACAGATAGTTTAGGCATTCCTCCTGGTTGGTTGTGCTATTTGGCTCCAGAAATAATGAGGAGTCTACATGCACACCATCCTCATGATGAAGAACTTCCTTTTAGTAAAGCTTCGGATATATATGCATTTGGGTGAGTTAATATTCTACGTACAATAAAGCATTAAAAATATGAGGATTATAAACCGCAATTTTGTCATTAACTGACATAATTATCAATGATGTCCTTCCTGATAGAAAATTAAATTAAAATTATATTAGATTACTGTTAAAATTAATACTTTTGTGATAAAATGTTTGAGAATAGTAATTAACCAGTTTCAAACACAACGTTTGTTTAAAAAGGACCCCGCAAAAATTCAATCGAAAACTACTAGACTTTAAATTGTCTGAAGTTTTGTGTATAGATAGTTCCAAATTTTTAGAACAAAAGTCTCAATTTGCAACAATCTCAAAAATGGTCAATTTATGAGATATAGAGGTTTGAAGTTGGACCAAAATAGTGATTTACTGAACAGGTCATTTGAAATGTTGAGTATTTCTAGATCTTACTATTAGATTTTTCCCAAAAACCCTAGGATGTCCTCCGTTTTTGTGGTCGGTTGAAATCTATCACGTCTTGTTCAAAGTAAGTTGAAAGTCAAAGTGCGAATAAGTGATTTAAAAAATCTGGAAATTTCAAGTTTTCGAAGTGTCTGAATCTGAATCCTCATGTTGCCTTTTCTGACAGTGACCCCAAGGTTATTTCAAGGTCATTTTTAGGTGTTTTAAGGTCAAACTGTGTGAAATTTGTTGGTATTGTATGTTTCTTTTTTTTGTTAGTTCTGCTTCTATTCAAATATCTTTTCCCAAGTCTTCTTTTTTTCTTTTATAATTCTGTTTTTTTACCATTCCTATATTTCTTGTATATATTTTTTATGTGTTATTTTGTAGACGCTGTTAATTTTAATTTGTATTCTAAGTTTTTCTATCATCTTGGCAAGTATCGGTTTAAGTTGTTCTTTTTTCGTAGCAGCGCAAATCAGAATTCTACCAGAAAAAAAATATTTTTATAAA
This sequence comes from Altica lythri, assembly GCA_964028335.1. Lineage (NCBI taxonomy): Eukaryota > Metazoa > Arthropoda > Insecta > Coleoptera > Chrysomelidae > Altica > Altica lythri. The sequence continues at coordinate 21,849,680 of OZ034806.1, forward strand.
AACACGACTAACAGAAAAAGATGATCATACACTACCAATAAGTTTCACACAATTTGGTCTTGAAACAACTTAAAATGACCTTAAACCAGACGTGATAGAGGTCAACCGACCCATGATACGAAATCAGCAACCCCAAAAACGTAGGTCATCCTAGAGTTTTTAGAAAAAATCTTACGTTAAGATTTAGACACACTCAGTATATCAAATGTTAACCTGTTCAGTAAATCACTATTTTGGTGCATCTTTAAACCTCTATATCTCAGACATTGACCATTTTTGAGGTTGGTGTCCATTAAGACTTTTGTTCTACTCACTTGCAGTGAATGAATGAGTACGCGTTCCAGTATCATCAGCATTGTTTATCCTAGTTTGCTCAAATTCAATAGAGAAGGACTTTTATATGAAAAGTTTTAAATAAAACAGCATTGTATATAAACTAAAGTAGAGGAAAGAAGTACATATGAATTGGAAATCTATGCTCAATATTTACATGTAAACTGAACATTAAGGAAAAAATAGGTAATAAAAGGAAAGCACTTACGCTCACTTAATCGAATCTTATAAGAACAAATACCAAGAAATATAAAAATACAACTATATAAAACAGCGATTCAATTTCCTTGAGGAAACGAGACATTGGCATTAACAACAATTAATTAATTAAATTAAGCATTTAATTTAATTAAAATAAAATATTGAAAACTTGAATTATATATCAAAGAGTAGTTATGTGAATTAAAGAATTAACTATTCTTTTATCTCTTTAATGAAAGTCTTCATAAACCCTTGAAGGACTCATGTGGAATGATATCTATTCGAAAGGGATATTTGTTTCCACCAAATTTCGAAAATTCGGGTCGATATGTCCTAAAATTTTTTCCTTTTCATCCACAAAATGGCTGGAATGCTTTCCCCATCGAGACATTTTTCAAAAGTAATGATTCTTAGATAATTCCTCGTCGACAATTTTGTTCACACTACGGTATTCGATGTTTAAGTGATGCACCGAGTTTAAATTTAATTCCTTCCTGGGTGCATATTCGGTTCGATCTTCAAGGACTTCCAAAGTTATTGAACTGGTTTAAAATAGCTTACGTGAAAATACACAACTTTCAATTCGGAAAAGAGCGGCCTCACTGGGACTAAAGCAATTATTCATGAAATTTTAAATAAGTATCTAAAGTTCCATCCTTTTAAAAATCAAATCATTTAAGAATTGAAAGAAAGTGACATTCACGCAAAAAAAATTGTGAAACGATGTTAGAGCGTTTTCGAACGGTAAATCCGATGTTTTGGAGTAAAGAGGCTCATTATCATTTAAACGACAACTTCAATAAGCAAATTGCCGTTACTGGTATAATTGGATCATTTTTTTGGAAATTCTCATGGCGAGGCGATGAATGTCAACAGTGAGAATTATCAACGCATGATTATGGATTTCATGTAGTCGAATCTTTGAGCACATCGATCGTACTCACACACATGGTTTAAGTAGGATGGTGCGACTGTACACACAGTCAGGGCTTCGATGACTATGCTTCGAGAATTTTTCCCCCGAACATTCATTAGTCGCTTTGGGGACATCCCGTGGCCACCGAGGTCACCCTACCTTAAAAAGAGAATTTAAAACAATGACTCTTGAACTATGGTGGTTTTAAAAGAAAATATTCGCCGAGAATCAAACCAGATTTACTGCGATGTGTGGTGCGAAACACAAGTCTCAGCTCTGAACATTGTTTGCAAGAGGACGGAAGACGGAATCATCTTCAAAAAAATGAAATCCGCATTTCTCTTCTACTGTTTGTAGGTTAAATATTATATTTTTTATTTAAGTTTAAAAACATAAATCTTTCACCAGAATGATTTATAAACTCACTAATATATACTACCTTAAATATTGTGTGATATATTATAAAAAGGTTAATGCTATTTCAGAACCGTGTGGTATGAGTTACTATGCGGAGAATGGCCATTTAAAGGTCAACCTCCTGAAGCTGTGATATGGCAGGTAGGGAAAGGAATGAAACAACCTCTTGCCAACCTACAAGCATCAAGGGATGTAAAGGTATAAAGTTTTATTTATATATATATTTTTAACTATTTCGATAACTCAGTAATTTAATTTTGCGTTCAGTGTATATTTCAAAAAAATAAGTAGCTTTTAAAATAATTACTTGGAAAAAGACAAATAATCTAATTAAGCTTGTCAAGATTTATACTGTCTAAAGGGGTATTTTTAAATTTTGGAACTATTTCTAATAACCTAGTAATTTGATTTTACGGTTGAGTCGACTGTATATCTAAAATAGTTATGCAATGATTTTATTAACTTTAATATAAGAGGAAAGAAAAGTAATATATTCAAGTGTATAAAGTTATTGTAATATTTAAAACAAAATAGAAAACTATTCGACCTAAGTAAATAATGGGACAAAAAACGGCTAGCGCTGTGGGTTAGAGTTAGAGAAAAGGAGCATGCCTGTCGCTGCTGTATGCATGAGAAAAGGGAAGTCAGATAGTCAGGTTTAAAGTCCAGCGATTCTATTTTAGCTCTAAATTCCGTTCGTTCCGCGTTATTTCTCAATGTATGTTTTATTTTATGCCATACATTTTTAATAACATTAAGGTCGGTACTGTTGGAGAATCAAGAAAGGGAATTTATCTCATGGTTTACAAACAATTTATTTTTTGGTTTGGTATGACAGGCTAGGCTGCCTCATCCTGCTGAAAAAATATAATTGTTGTAAACGATACTTTCTAATAGACATTTTTTGTTTATATTTTATATATTTATAATTTATAATACAATCAATAAATTCAAAACATCCTAATCCTGAAGTTGTCATACAAACCCAAATCATTACTACTCGGGTAAATTTGACAATGCCTTTGGTAGAAAACCTGCGAATAACCCGTTTGCGGTAATCCCCGAAACATACGTCAAATTTTGATTCGTCGCTAAAAATTACTTGGTACCAATTTTGTTTCTACCAGGACATCTTAGATTTTCCCATAATCACCTAGCTTGCTTTTTTGAGCTGTTAAAAGCGGTTTTTCCTTTTAAAATTTTGCATGTAAATTTAACCTTATAAAACTTTAATCCACTTGCGTATTTCTTCTGCTTTTTTTGCAAAGTTTTGATAAAACTATTTTTTTATCAGAAATTATAGTTTTGGACGAACTGGACTTTTACCACTTTTCTGTAGGATATGTTCTCTACCGTAGTTTAATTGAATTAATATTTATCCGCCAATTCGCTTATTGTTTTGTTACGGTAATAATTTTACCGGCACACAAAAAAAACAAGTTGTTTGTACATCTGACTCCACCGGCATATATTTCGACCCGCTGAATCCGAATTTGATGTCAGTTTGAGCCGTACACCCTTTAATTTCGAGTAAATTGTAAAAATAGCGAAAACAGAATGAGTGCTGTCAAAAAAAAAAAATATAAATCTAAACCAAGCATAATTCTTGATTTTGAAAGTTTTAGATAGTTTACAAACAAAAATATATTAAATCACATTAAGGAAAAATTACAAAAAAAGGCCTTATCCAGCGAGACTCGAACCCGCAACCTTCAGCTCTACGGGTACAAAAACATAAAAATTATGCTTGGTGTTTTAAATCACAAACTCAAGAAGGGTTTATTGGTTTATTAAGACAGTGATTCAGGCAGTATGTCAAAAATTCAACTGCAAATAATCTGACGAGTGCAAGAAATGTATGAGGGAACAAAAACGGAAATAAAAAGCAGTGTAGGGGTTACGGAGGAATTTATGGTACATGTGGGGCTCCACCAGGGGTCGGTGCTGAACCCCTATCTGTTTAGTATGGTGATGAATGTTATGAATAAAGGGATTAGAGATATTGTGGTTGTTGATCTTGTGAAAGCAAGACTAGAAGAAAAACATGAGAAATAGAAAAAAGCACTTGAGAGTAGAGGGTTGACAGTGAGTAGGACGGTGGATGGTCTCACCATTCGATTTTTTGAAGCTCCAAAAACTCTTTTGTCTTTTGAGCAGTGTAACGGAAGTAAACGTTCTTCGATCTTCTTAAGCAATGACCAGATTTGGACACAAAAGTGCGTCTATTTTCTTTGACACACTTCGAGAACGGATCTCTCGTGAAACACCCACACAGCGGATTGGCTTTTATTTTCCGGTTCGTAAGAGTAAATCCAAGATTCATCGCCACTAACAATACTGCAAACTTTTTAAATGTTTTTCGACAGCAATTGACGTGAACTGCTTTTTGCCCAACGGGAAACCAACTTCGTAACACCCAGTTTTTAATGTAGGATCTTTTGGATCGACGTCTTTGAAATGGCCAGAGATGCCTCTATCTCCCGGTATGTTACACGATGGTCATTCTTAATAAGTTGACGAAGCGCATCAATGTTTTACTGTATGGCTGCTGTTTTGGGTGGACCTAGCCTAGATTCGTCGCTGAGACTGGAGCGACCACGTTGAAATTCGCAATACCAGCGGGAAATAGTTGACTGGTTTGGTTCTTCGTTTCCAAATACAGAAACCATTTCAGCGAGACATTGCTATTGGGATAATCCTCTCAGAAAATTAAAAAAAATATATTGCTCGAAAATGTTCTGGCAAAGATCCATTTCCGACTTGCTAATTTTAAAAATTCACTGTACCTACTCGACTTGTTGCGTCGCAATGAAACTCTGAATTTATGTTAACAAAAGTTTTTTTTTTTTATTATTACGTAATTTAATTTACAATCTGCTTCATGAAAGCTATAAGTAAATAGTTTGGGTGGTTAACACATGAGGAAGAAGTTGTCCTGTGACAACCCTCCTTTTATACTTTTGAGGTTTTGGTTAATTTATTAAGTCTGTTGGCCACAGTTTATTTAGTCGTCGTGTGAATCCGGGAGGGGCGTTCAGTAGTCTTGCTTCGTCGTTTGGGTGATTCCATAACCCATCAAGGTAATTTCTTGTCATTCTTCGGATTTCTTCCTCTACCAGAGGTATAGCTGAGTCTTCGTGTAAGGTTTTGTTACTTACAAACCAGGGCGCATTGAACACCATTCTTAATATTTTTGATTGGACTCTTTGTATTATCTTGACGTTTGATGGCTTTGAGCAGCCCCAAAGTTGGACACCGTAGGTCCAAATTGGTTTTATTATACACTTGTACAGGAGCAACTTGTTTTCAATAGTAAGTTTTGATTTTCGACCAATAAGCCAGCTCATTTGTCTTATTTTAATACTAATCTGGGTTTTCTTTGCTTGAATGTGAGGTTTCCAGGTTAATTTCTTATCGAGGATTTGTCCCAAGTATTTAACTTGGGTGCTGACTGGTATTTGCATGCCGTTTATTGTTGTTGTTGGACATTCGCCTCTTCGGTTTGTGAAAGTAACATGTGTTGATTTGGCTTCGTTTACTTTTACTTTCCATTTGTTGAGCCATATTTCTAGTAGGTCAAGGTGGTGTTGTAGATGTGTAGAAGCTCTGATGGGGTCCTCGTTGACAGCGATTATGGTGGTGTCATCGGCGAATGTTGCGATTTGTGTTGTTTCAGTGGTTGGGATATCTGCAGTAAAAATTAGGTACAGGAGGGGACCTAGGACACTACCTTGCGGCACACCTGATTTGATGGGGAAGTATGTGGAGGTTTCTGATTTATATTTTACTTGGAAGTAACGGTCTTCGATATAGGATTTTATAATAAGGTAGTATGGGGTGGGAAGGATTCTTTTAAGTTTGTATAAGAGTCCAATATGCCACACTCTGTCAAAAGCCTTTTCTACATCTAAGAATGCAGCCGTGCAATATTTTTTTCCTCGATAGCGGTAAGGATTTTTGTTATTATTCTGTGGGTTTGTTGAGTTGTAGAATGTCTCTCACGGAATCCGAACTGGTGTGTAGGTATTTCTGCATCTAGGTTAATGTCCTTCTTTAGTCTATCAAGTAATAGTCTTTCTAAGATTTTAGCTACTGCCGGCAACAGGCTGATTGGTCGATAAGATGACGTTATGTTTGGAGGTTTGCCCGGTTTGTGGATCATGATTATTTGAGCAAATTTCCATGTAATTGGGAAATATGCTAGTCGGAGTATGCTGTTGTATATAATAGTTAGCATTACCAGTGCCTTTCTTGGTAGATTTTTCAGTATTAAGTTAGTTATTAGGTCGAACCCTGGTGCTTTATAATTGTTGGATTTTTCTATTTCTTGTTTCACTTCTGATGGAATGAAGGGTTTTATTGGTAGCGTCATGGGACACGCTCTATCTAGGAAGTCTCTTATTAAGTTTTCGGTGTTATTATTTTCTTGTTGGTGTTCTTTGAAGATGTCAGATAGGTATTCTGCAAATGTTGATGCTTTTTCCTGGTCTGACCTTCCCCATGTACCGTCGTCTTTCCTAATTGGTGGTATGTGCCTGATGGGTCTTTTTAGGTATTTAGTTGCCTTCCATATTGTATGATCATCTTTTGATAGGGTGCTAATGTAGTGTTCGAATGTGGCATTGCGTGTGTTATTTAGCGCTGATCTTAATTGTCTTGTTAGTTGATTGTATTCTTGTTTGTCGTTCTGATTTCGATTTCTTTGCCATCTACCTCTTGCTCTTCGTTTGTCAGCTATTAGTTGTCTGATATAGATCGGAGTGTTGTTTGCGTTTTCTTGCTTTGGTGTTACTGGTGGTGTAGCTCGACACGCAGCTTGTTGGATTTGGCAAGTGAGGTAGTTTATAGATTTATCTATATCGTCTTTTTCTTTTAGTCTGACTCTAAGATTTAGATTCGTTTCAAGCTGGTACTTGAATTCGCACCAGTTAGTTTTAGGGGAGACTAACTTGGCTATTTCAGGTCGTTTAATTATATGAGTGCTGAGTGTTGCAATGATTGGTGTGTGGTCAGTTGAGAGATCCCAGTTTTCTTCTATGTCTGTGTAGTTTGCTGCGATTCCTTTTAATACGAAGAAGTCTAGCAGATCCGGTAGTCTATTTGGGTCGGATGGCCAGTATGTTGGTTGGCCCGTCGATAAGAAGGTACAGTTCGTTTCGTTAATGGCATCTAGCAAGCTTCTACCCTTTGGTGTGATAAGTCGTGAGCACCAGTTGGCGTGCTTAGCATTCCACTCGCCCCCAATGATAAATTTGTTACCTAGTTTGCTAAACAGCTCTTTGTATTCTTCAGTTGTGATTCGGTGCCAAGGAGGGCTGTACATTGCAGCAATTTCGAAGTCCCATGGCCGAGCACTGATATTAAGTATTGTTGCTTGTATCTTGTTGGTTTTATATTCTGTAATTTCATAGTGTGTTATGTTATTTCGTATAATTATTGCTGATCCTCCATGGGCTGTTCCATCTGAGTGGCTGGTGTGATAAACTGAGTAGTGAGTAGTGGGGTATTTTAATTACACTTCTTTCTGTGAAGTGCGTTTCGGATATGAGTAGTATGTCTATTTTGTTGTCCTGTAAGAATTGGATTACTTCTGCTATATGGTTCGCTAGACCATTTGCGTTCCACTCAGCGATTCTAACCATTCTAATGAATTTTATTAATCAATGTTGTTAACATGGTAAGGACCATGCTGTTTTGATTTATTAATTGTGTAAACATTGCTTTAAATTCGTTTAGAAATGAGCTCAATTGTGATCCTATATCTGCTGCTTGGTTTTCTGATCTTACTGCTTGGGCATAGGATTTGGTTCCAGCTTGTTGTTGCTCATGTTGCCTTTGATGTTGATACTGTGTTGTTGGTGCTGGGTTGGAAATTGAATGCGTCTTCGGGTTATTATGAGTTGGCTGGTTTCCGTTTTGGCGATTGTTTTTTTCCGTTTTGCAAGTTCTTGTAAATTTCACATCCTTTATAATTTGCAGTGTGCGCTCCTGCACATAGGGCACATTTAGCTGGTGTATTTCTTGGTTTTGTGCATTCTGTTGTTGAGTGACATCCTCCACATTTCACGCATGTGTAAGGTCTTGTGCAGTATGCTTTGGAGTGACCGTAGAGCTGGCAACGTTGGCATTGTACAATGTACTTCTTTTTGTGGGGTGGTTCGATGCTTACTTTCATATTATTAATATACTCCAGTGTATAGACATCTTTATTATTTTCAATTGGTGCCAGGTCTACATAGAACATAGCCAATGGTGTTTTGTTGACCCTGTGCCTGACATTAAAGATATTTCTAGCAATATGCCCATGTTTAGCTAATTCTTTTGCTATTTCTTTAGTTGGCATCGAGTGATGTATGTTTTTTAAAACCACCCTATAAGACCTGTCTTGTTTTACTTGATATGTATGATGAACTATTTTTTGGCTATTTAGGTGCTTTATAAGATTTCTATATGATTCAATAGATTTGGTGTTTATTTTTATTGTGTCATTTGGTAGTGCTTTCAAATGATATTCATCTTCTTTAATGACAGATGCTAGATTTGCGGTCATTTTTTTAATATTATTTACTGCATATATAAATATGGGTGGAGGTTTGGGTGTGACTGGTGTGGTATCTTTCGCTGACGAGGTATCATTATCAGTTACTTTTCCTAGCAGTTCAAATCTATTATTTGTACTCACTTGTACTGTGTTGTCCGTTTTTGGATTTGCCTTCCTTTTTTTGGTAATTTTTTTGACAGTTTGCCAATCGTGGTTGTTTTCTGTGGTTTCTTCCTCCTCTTCACTCGTATCTTGCATGACAATTTCCTCATCGCTGAGTGTTGTATAGGAGTGTTGGGCAGCATTTGTTGTACTTGGTTGACTCAACATGGGTACTGGGAAGTTTGGATTATGTTGGTGATAGTTGTTCAGGGATGGGACAACTGGTATGTATTGATTTGGTTCCTGTTGGACATTGTTCGGGAAGCCATAAAATGGAGATGATATTATAGGAGGTTGTTGGGACTGTGTGTGTATTTGGGATGTATTATACAATTGATTTGGTATATTTTGGGAGTACATTGCCCTTGTTGTAGGACAGCACTGGATTATTTATTTTGTTAACACTGCTATTTTGTTTTTTCAGTTTTTCATAAACTAATTAGTCACTTAGTCACGTTTTTATTTCACTTATTATCAGTTCCGGCTGATAGCCAGCCGAAACACACAAAAACTTGAATCACGAGAGCGATTTGATTTCGATGTTTACTTCTCGGAATTCAAATGGGAACTAACAAAAGATTGAGGTTAGATTTGTGTCTGAAGGTTCTATTGGTGGCGCCTCATATGCAAAACTAAAAAAGACAACTCTTGTATAATTTAGAGTTCTAAAAAAATACATGGTTGTTTGAAGATCCCTCAATAAATAAATTTAGTGAAAGAAAACTGGTACATGTTAGATTATTTGCATAAGAGCTTTGTTTTTTTATCTATCTATAGCCTCTTGGCCAATATATTTTAATTGATTTATATTTTACAGGATATATTGATGCTGTGCTGGTCGTTTCATGCTAACGATAGGCCGGATTTTATAAGATTACTCAACATTCTAGATAAGTTGCCAAAAAAACGGCTAGCACGTAGTCCATCTCATCCTATTCACCTTTCTAGGTCTGCTGAATCTGTATTCTAAAATTGTTAAGTATTTTTCATGTATGTGTTACTTAAAGAATACATTATTTTAAATTTTTGACATTATTGATAAAAGTTTTAAATTTTATTGAGATAATTGTTATTGTTGAAAATTTGTGCTTGAAAATTACTTTAGATATTTACATATAATTTTTACCTCTTCAAATAAATTTACTTCCAATATATGGATGTTCAATTAATATCATTGCTGTGAACTACAATCTTTTTAAAAAAATATATAAATATAAGTCAGCAATAACAGTTACATCTAAATAAAATTTTCGAACATAAGTTCTAAAAAAAGTTCGATATAAGAATTTTTAACGCTGTGATAGTAGTGCTCTTTTTCAAATATTTGAAAAAGGGAAATGGGTTTGTAAATGTCTAGTACTATTAGGATGATAAGGTTACTACTAAGTTTAAATATACCATTTAAAACATGACCGTGACCATCAAATTTTATTCTACAGTATACATATATTACATATTTTATAATTTTCATTATAAATCAAATTGATTTTAAATATAATACAGGAATTTTACCTTCTAAATTTTTATATAAAAATCTATGGAAAATATTTTATAAGATTGGTTTTGACTTTTATTTTATTAATCCTGATATCTTGATTTTACTCTTTATTCTTGTTATGTTCTTAAAGAGAAAATCAATGAATATTTTTTTAACCATTAATCGATGTTTGCGAACAGTCTTAATAAACTATATTCTTAGTCTTTGCCATATCCCATGCTCATTTTTCTTTCAGTTGGAATTATGAAAGTTAATATCGATTTGTTCTAATTATTTGTAACCAAAAAAGTTATCAAACACATCAAGTAGCAAATTTTAGTTTAATTAAAATTTGTAGTTTTCCATTTTTCAGTTAATAATAATTTTATTTTATTCTTTTTGTACAAATTATGATCGTATAATGTCATTGTCGTGGAATCTTGAGTGCATTTAAGTAACAGCATTGTCAATATATACATAGTTAGTTTAATTTGAATTTGAAGTAAGACCACCATTAGGTTCCCGACTCATATCAGACTTTTTACAATTGTAAAATATCTACTGGGAAATGCCATCTGCCATCAATTGTAAACTATTTTATACTAAAATCGGAAAAAATGTAAAATAGAATCACTTAATTGTCACAGACGTGTCTAATTTATTAGGTGTGAAAGGTAACAGATATTCATAGCTGTCACGCGTCAACTGTCAAATTTTAACTATTAAATGTTGACTGACAAATATCTGGTGTCAACCGACAACTGTCAAAAACAAAATGTCAAATATTAACTATATAATATCAAAATCAGCAAAGTAATTTTTAATAATATAAAGTTGAATTGTTACGAAAAGAATTTCGACAATAGCACACGCAAAAAGTACTTTTTATAGGTTCACCAAAAATTACAACGAAGTAATAGATGGAATACTGCTGTTATATAAGTAAACAGTGAACGTATACTAACAAAATTTTAATGCAACTCAGGTGTCGGCAACCTTATTAAAAGCAAAACTCTTCCATTCCTCATACATTTTCAAAATTGTATGATTATGCAGTCGTAAGTTAATATCATTGTAATGGTTTATTTTGTCTGTTAAGAACTAAAGTCTTAAAAACAATTTATCAATGAATTTTTATCGATTTCGAGAAGAATAGTATATTACGTATCAAGAGTGGTAAGTAGGACATTACGTACGAGTGGAAAAATTACGCACGAAGCCGCGTAGCGGCGAGTGCGTAATTACACGAGTACGTAATACCTCTTACCACTCGAGTTACGTACTATGCTTTGTCTATGACTCAATATTTTAATTTTAAATATTTGACACCTCTAAAAAATATATGACGAAATTTTACGTTTAAAATAACATTCAACAAAGTAGTGACATTAAGTAACATACTAGATTAAATAATCATTTAAAATGTAGTATATGTTGCCTAAATCTGTTTTATTTTTTAATAATATTTTGTTTTACGTGCATTAATACGCGTTCCAACATGACGTTTCATTACGCACAACTGTGCGTTATAGCTTACTTACCCTGCATGGTGACAATGAGTATAAATGACATTTACTGTCAAAGGAGTAGATAAATATATTTATTTTATCAAAACACTCTATACATCTATTATTAAGTTTGCTTCGACTTAATCATCGTATTTCAGGATGTAAAAGCAGATCCCCAAATTTCGATTCAATTTCCTCCATAAAAGCTTTGAAACGCCTATGTATTAATGTTGTTCACGCTATGATCATGTTTATAATCTTAACATTTTCCTTACATCCTAAGTTGTTGCGTAGATGTCTGCAAAATATTTTTTTTTCATCTAGAAAATACAATGAAACGATAAAATTGAAGAAAGCCAAGTTTATTTTCCATTACTGTTACCAATTTAACATATTTTCCTCTCTAAGATTGAGCACCATCAGCTGTTGCATAAAACAATCCAATTGCTTGCCTATTTTTGAATTTTGTAAATTCTTATACTTGACGAAAAATATCAGTTCCTTTGCTGATGTCATTCATCGAAACAAGAATGCACGCTCTTTGGCATTCGAAATATTTATTAATGCAAATCTAATAATAATTGCAAGCCTATATTTAACTTTCATCAACTTCAATGCTAATTATGTCACAAGATAACAAATCATTTTTGACCGGTTCATCAATATTTTAAGTCATATCTTCAACGCGGCGCTGAACTGTTCTAACTGATTAATTTTCTCAATTATTTTTATTTTATTTCAAAAACTCACCGTCTGTAACCGGTTTTCCGTTGGAAACAATGCTAAGAGCTGCAACAAACCTGGCAGATGTAGTGTGATTTTAGCTGGTAATAAAACTTCGTTAATAATTTATTTTGTTTTCAAAATTTTAATATACCAATGTTTTCGGATTTACCTTCATTTTCCATTTATGTTTTAAAGAAAAGTGTCATTTAGAATTGTAAATCCTGACGTTAATTATATTAATTTGTTACCATTTTCGATACATCCATACTTTTCTGTACACACATATTGAAATAATTCCATTTTCGCTTTTTGTTTCTAATATATATTGGGTTAGCAACACACCTCTGTTTTATCTACGGAAATTTTTCTTAATCATAAGCTCATTTTCACTCAACTGCTTCAAAAATCTTTTACTTCGCCAAATAGATATATAAATAACTTATGTTTAATATTTGATTGTAACGTATCACTTCAGGCGATTTCAAAATTTTTATATATCTATCGAACAGTAGTATATACCACACCAATTTTTTGATCATGCGAATATATTGTCTAAATATGAATCCGTTTTGTCTATAAGTATAAACTTTATTAATATTGTAACCAAACGCCACTTGTACGAAACAGATTTTATGTTTTTAGTTCATTAATGTAGAATTTCACCATTTGGCACCATGTATGCTGTAAATAAGAATCCTGTTGACAATTAGCTTTAATGTCACAATTAACGCAATAAAGAGAAATACTATCCATCGTCATTTTTGTCACTGTTAGTAATAAAAAAGTAAAATTAAATTCGTAGGGGGAGTTGATATGAAACTATTTATATTTTTATAAATATATGTCTAATAAAGTTGGTTTAGTTAATATAATCTTCTGAAATATGTAGCATATGTTATCTATGATACGATTTTTGGTGGTGATGGTCTACTTGTTACTCTACTGTTAATTGTATTGTACCTTTCAATATCACCAGCAGTTAAAAATGTACCTGACTAAAAATTGTACAAATAGTTTTTAATATATTTTATGCATAGTTTTTCAAAACTTTTGTGATTCAGTTGTTCATTTTGATTAAATTGAAATTTTGATGCATTGAAAAAAAATCAAATCGAATATTTCAAGTTATAGTTTCAAGCAAATAACTTGTTGAAGTTAAGTGAATTTTGACATTGTATTTTAAAGTACTATTATTTGTTGACAACTTTATTGCTGGTAATATTGGACTATTATTTGTTTATAGACTGTCTCATTTTTGATGCTAAATAATAATTAGTTGTTATTAAATAAAACTGTTAGTTATATACATTACATTTTTTCTTATTAAATTTAAAACTGTACTTCTAATACTCCATCTTGCTCGGCGTATTTATTAAAACCAATACAATAACAGAAAACTGAAGTACAAAGGTTCATTCGATTCCGCTATTTTCACTTGCGCCTTTTAAGAGTTTTTTATTCGATTCTAAAGTCAGTGTGGTATAAATATGCACCTCAGATAAAATTTCTTGCACCGTCTCGTCGAAGTACTACAGTGAGTGCAGTTTTGTTATATTTATTGCGAAATTTGCACTGAATGCACTTTACAAAATCTTTATGAAAAAGGGCTCTCGGTTAAATTCTCTGAAACTTCACAGAGAGTTAATTTTCACCAAAAGTCCCAATTGGCACAACCCTCCAGTTTTAATCCTTTACCTTCTATCATACCTCTAAGGCTCCAAAATGTTAATGCACAACATTTTCAATTGATCTTCAAAGACTTTTCTTTTGCTGAAGAGTGGGATGTGGTGGCACGGCTAAGGGACAAGAAGATAAGTTGAAAATGTTGTGCATTAACACTTTCGAGACTTAGACGGGTGGTAGGAGGTAAAGGATTAAAAATGAAAGGTTGTGCCCATTGTGACTTTTAATCAGCGTGATGAACTATCTTTCTGTGAAGTTTCAGCAAATTTATCTGGGTCCTTTGTTTCTAAATCGAAAATAAATGCAAAACTTGTTCTTTACAATGCCTACACCATGAGCTTTAAGAGTATATATATTTATATATCATTTTTAAATTAACTGTTGGATTCATAAAGCACTTTGGCTGTGTTAATTATATATATTATAACTAACTAATAATAAATAGTGAAAGTTGCATTGTTTGCTATTAACCAGTAACCAATACAATCAAAATAACAAATTGCAACTAAAGCATATTCTAGTTACCTTGGCCAATAATGACTAAATGTCCCAGAAACTGTGAATTCCAACAAGGTATTACAAAAGCTTGTTACTTAAAGGCGAAAGTCAGTTGTTATAAGATTAAACATTTTTGCAATTCCATAAACAATACAATATAAACTGAAAAAATATTAGTGATTGAAATTAATCTTTTTTTTAAGTAAGAGAAAATAATTATTTTAAATTAAAATAAAAAACACAGTAATAATATAATGCCCCACCGTTTTTTATTACTCGTCACCATCAATTGGACAGAGGACGAATACTGTGCCGAAAGAACGCAATTCACAAATCGAACGATAAGATTTTTTTGACGTGCGGACAAGAATTTTCGTGCAGCAAAACGACTGTTCTATCTTTTAGAGTATTCCAGCTGTTTGCTTTTCAATGCACGGCTCAAGTACGTTAATTGTAGTCGGTAGCGATTCCCAATTAGATTCCATTAGGTTTCAGCGCTTTATAATAAATTATATCCTTCAGCAAAATCTTAGACCAATGGATATTTGCCACTGATGTTGATGGTTGGCCGGGCATGACTTTATACACTTCGGGTTTTTGTAATGATCTATTTTTCATCACCGTAATACCATGCAAAAAAATTCTTTTTTCCTGTTTGAGCAGGAATTTGTATTGAAAAAAGTAAATATATTTAAACTATTTGAAAGTAAATTCGTAAATTTCATTGTCAATTATTAAATGGCAAGTAAATTGAACCAATGTATATATTTAAAATTCTATTTATAAAATATTGCCTAAATTACAATATTAATCCAAATTAGTAAACTAATTATTTTGAGATATCTCTCATGGGATTTATGAAATTTAGAATGTATACACTAGAAAATGACACGAGAAATTGAAAAAATGTCGCTTCCGACAGCACTTCAACCTACAACCTTTGTTACCTTAACGCGGTAACGTTCTAACCACTAAGCAACAGATGCCTTAGTAATTATCAGTAATTTGGTCATCTTGGGTCATCAAGTCCCATGAGTTGAATCAAGACTATTTATTAAGGCATCTGTGGCTTAGAGTTTACAGCGTCACCACGTAAAGATAAAGGTTGAAGGTTGGAGTTCGATATTTTTTCAATTTCTCCTTAATTTTATTTTCTAAATTTCATTAATCCACATTCTTTACTTCGTCTTGTTCATTACTTGATTCATTTATCTCATTTTTTATCTTGCTCCATCGTTCAAAACAAATAATAAGTTCACAATGTTTTGTAAAAGGAAACATATCTACAGCTACTGCTTTTGTAGGTACCAAGCATTCTCCATGTACTTTCTTCGACTCTTGTTTGCCAAAGTCTATAAAATTTTCTAATGCTGCCGATGGATTACAGGAAATATAAACAACTTTGTTGATTTTAGAAATTTTTCTTAATTGAAATACTCCTTTTTTATCTGAAACAGAATCAAATCTAAAATCAGAACTCAAAGTTCAAGTTTTTACAATTACAGTACATAAACCAACTGCATAAACAACAAATAATATATAATCAGTTTTCTCTGGTTGCTGTTCGAATGTAAAATATGCATTTTAGGTATGAAATTCAACAATAACGACAAAGCAAATGCAGACAAACATAGATGAACATAGCAATTTGTAATTCTAATTCTATCGCAAAATTACTGTGACCTGGATAAATTACTTTTCTACACGGGGAACACGAGATTTATTTTATCCCAATTGGGAGAAATCATCCAACATCTTGCTTTGCTTTTTTCAGCGTTTTTGCACAATTGCGAAACTCTTATTCTAATATAATCGCTTGTATACCTGCTTTTGCCATTTCGGAAAACGTGTTTGAATCAAAAGATATAACTTATAAAATCATATCAGGTTCACCGATTTTAATAAATATTTTTTCTGAAATCGCTTGGAAATGTATAGTTTCTCGGAACAAATTCGAGCCGCAAAATACACTATTCTTGTATTTAAGTCCGTTGCTGGGCAACGAACTTTCCCGTACTGTACGGGAATATTTTTTCCGGACCTGTCTACGGAAATGATCCATAAAACGTTTATAAGCAAATTCATATTTTGCGCCTTGATTTTATTTGGCAATAAATTTAAAACCACAGTGGTAGCAGTGTTTAGTAACTCTGGAGGCGTTTTGCACCTCTGGACATCATCGTCACCGTCCATTTTAAATATAATTTAAAAACTTTTAAGCAATATGTAACTAATCGAACTGACATTTTTGTGACCTAATCAACAATGATAAACAATGTCAACGAAACGGTTCCATAAAAAATAAGATGATATCTAAAACAGTTATGCATTTATCAAACTTTCTCAATTTACGATTATATTTAATGCGATTTCAGAAAAAATAGTATGTGTATCTCGTAGTAAAAGCCCATTCCCGGACTCTCAATGTTTGTTGGCCTCGGCTAAACGCCTCGGTCAACAATTTACATTGTCGTCCGGGAATGTATCGCTTTTCCTACTAGATACACAATTTACTATACCGTATTGCGACAATTTTGTGTCAAAACAGTGACTATAGCCAAAGAAGTAAAATCAGTATATCGTTTTACTCCGGGCAGTATCTAGTTTTTACTTCAAGTAGAGCCACCCAATAAACATGAAAGGTAAATTTACAAGTACATCGAGGAATAAAATTTTAAAAGAATACCTTTGTAATTGTCGCATCTACCAGTGCCTTTACCTTTAAAATAATATATAATATTGTACTCGTTAAAAACGTAATTTTTTTGTTAATGGAATTTTGAAATGAAATCAACAAATATATTTAACTTTATAGATGGTGGGATGTGTTAATCAACTTGTAAGCATTAACTTATGATAGGGACCGATTAAACAAAAAATTTACTAGTTTCAAATAAATATTCTGGAAGTTCATGAGGTTATCAGCTCCTCCACCTGGCAAAAGCAATTTTAATAAGAATAGTAATATATTAAGAACCAAAATTAAAAATTTACGACAAATCTACATGCTAAAAAACTGTTTGAATTAATCAAAATAAGAAAATTTAAATAGAAAATTTATTTTGTTTTGACTGGAACAAAAACCATGAAAGTTTGAATAATTTTACAAAAGCAATCTACCTTTAGTTTTTAAGAACATTGAGTTGATTATAAAAGCTTTACTGTTTCAGATCTGACTTAATTTACATAGTTAAATAAAAATAAAGGTTAACCTATTTTTTTTGTTAATTGGGGATATTCTAGCTACTTAAAATATAAAATAATTCAATTTGTATGAAAATGAGCCTTGTTTGTCTTATTTGTGTTGATAGATTTGTCATGGGCTGTCTTATAAATCTAAAAATCCCCAACAAAATAGGAGTAAATATAAGAAATATATTAATTCGACTCTAACCTTTCGGTTTTAAAGATTTCCTGTCTAAATGATAAACAAAAAATTCTATAGCCTTTCTCTTTTAATATTTCTTGGTTTCATACCTAATTGTGTTTATTTTTTTGCATTTGTGTTTGGTGTTCTTTATTTTTCCGATAGAATCATAACTCATTCTTCTTTTACCATAGAGCCAAGTAAAATTGTAAATAAATTCATTCTGTTTTACCAAATGTCAACTGTTTCCTTCAATTTCCAATTTTACCTGGAATATATCTAAATCTTGGTAATCTATGTATTTATAGAAACAAATAAAAAACTATTAAACCAACAAAAAGAGATAGGTAATAACATTATAGAATTTTTGTTCATAATTAGGGAATCTGTGAAAACGAAAACCAATCTGATTGTCGGAAGCTTAGAAATAAAATCAACACATTTTTTAAATAATCCGATTTTGTTAGGCATTTTTATATTTAAAAGATTACCCTTAACAAATCTATCAACATTAATAAGCAATGGTCATTTTCTCAAGTTTTTATTTTAAGTATAATTACAGAAAACTGTATCATTGTCATATTTAATAAAGCGTGTTTGTCAATAGATGGCAAAGAATAATATAGCCCAGGAGGTAGTTGTTTCTTCTTAGTTGAACGGTCATTGTCTTTGAAAATGTTTTTTCAAAAACTTGTAAAGCGTTCAGAATGAAATTATATTATTCTTTGCCATCTATTTTATTTTAAGTGTCAATATTTGAATATTTATATATAATTTTTGGGATAAAGCCACCAGGTTAGAGATAAAAGTAATAGTCAACATAGACAAATTCCGAAACAGTACTTTGCTATTTATTAAAAAGCTACATGTTAAAGAACGCTCATTTGTTGTGTATTTAAAAATGGTTTAGCTCAAAAATTGAAAATCGTACATTCGCTAAAAAGACCCCATCTTTAAGTTCAAATTTGTAATTCTATATTAGCCAAAGTATGTGGTGAAAAAAACAAATTTTTTGGTAGCAAACTATAGGATGTCTAAAATTCAAACAAATCGTATAGTTTTGAACTTCTTTAAGATAACGCTGTTTTATTACACCCCGCAATTGTCATTATATTTTTAAAAAAAGTTTGTATAGAATTAGGTACTGAGTTCCAACTGGGGCACTACTAGATTTTATTAAGTTTTTATTTTTCCTTCACGCTCTGACTGTTTTTAATACCATTCTGATCTATGTCAAACGTTGAATAATTTAAAAAATTATATTAAGATGTATAAAATATTAAGCAAAATTAATAAAAACTATAAATAATCCATTATTTACATCAAATGATGTCAAAAACCTGAAGAAACTTAATGAAAACTACATAAAATCGAACAAAACCAAACAATGAAAAATAATTAAAAAATAAACATTTATCAAAAATCCTGCAACTGCAAACAACCACGAAATGCAAACAAAAATAAGTTCATAAATAATTTAAAAGAAATAATAAGAATATTTATTTAAAAGAAAGATAATGAACACCATAAAAAAATGAGAAAAATCACACAAATAAAAAAAATTGTTAAAATTGAAAAACAAAACATAAAAGATCATAGAAAAACGATTAACATAAAAAAGAATATCATAAGAAATTAGAAAATATATATAGTCGATTCAAATAGAAGTGTCATCAAGTAGTCTCTGAAAAATTCAAATTTGTAGTGGCAGCACCCGCGTTTAGTGAAATTTGAATCGCAATATTCAATATTAGCCAGCTTATGTGCAGATCGCGATCTGTCTATTTGCCTGTCACGAGTGTCACGTCACGTCTGAATATTTCGCTTTGTTAATGTTAAAAAAATGGTCTCAATTTAGGGGACAGAACTATTGCCGGTAGAGTGCGCTCGTGTTCCTAAGATACTCATTTAAATCCTTACGCGGGAAGTTTTGTTACTATTGACAGCTTTTATGACAACTAATCTATATATATATAAAAAATAATGTATGTCTGTATGTACTCAATGAACTCAAAAACTACTGGACCGAATTTTATGAAAATTGGTATACATATTAGTACGAGAGCCCACGACCAAAACCATGTCTCATAGCAATACGGCCAAAACCCTATGAAATCGTTAGATTATATGATTTTGAATCCGACTAGGTGTGCAGTAACGGTCGAAAGTGTAGCTACTGCGTGGGAGGCCATTTCTGCTGTGGCAAAAAAAAGGCAGTCGGTATTATAGCAATACGTCTGATATCGATAATGTACATAGATTTTATAATTTTATTACGAAAAAGTTTGTTTTCAGACATTTTGGGCGTAGCATATAGCCTGAGCGAATTTTTGAAAATGTCAAAAAATTTAGCCGACCTGTATCATAGCAATACGGATAATTTTTTTTTAAACTTTTTGTATTGCTGCCAGGATTACCAAAAACCTGTTTTCAGACACTTTGAGTGTAGCATATACTCCCAAAAATGAAAAAAACGTTTCGGAGTCGCCCGGCAGACGCCTCAGCGCTTGTTACGCTCCTGCGGCGGGTACGGCTTTTCGTGTGTTACGCTCCAAATTGGGTTGGAAGTCATAATATAACATTTAGATGTGGTGACGTCGAAAATCTTGCAAGACAGAAGTTCTCCAGCATTACCACTGAGGAGTGGAAAAGAGTTTGCGAACATGTACATAAGTAGGTACGAATTAGATTTAATGAAAAAAGAGCATCTATTAGACACTGCCCAAGATTTAGTTTTCAATGTCAAGTTCCGAAGAATGGAGCTCAGAATGTTCAGATAATGATCTTACATTTGGCGACCAAATTGACGAAACTGACAACTGAATTTATTTTTAGTTTTTTTTGAAGATTTTTTTTAGAATTTCTTTTTTGTTTTATCAGAATTTTTTTTATTTATTTTGAAGAATTCATTTTTAAGTTTTTATTTTACAATTGACTTTGTTTCAATTTTGTGATATTATCTGTGATATTGATCTGTGATATTTTTTATATATTTATTATTATTTATTTTTATATACTAACACTCGTAACCTCGCTAAAATTTATACCTCACCCCTCATCCCGTTGGCGAAAAATGCTCATACCTCCCCGTGGTCTTCGCTGGGTAATAACAATTTAACAATTTTTATCACAGATACTTCCGGATTAGAAGATCTGGTGTGCAAGTATTTTTTTTTTAGAATGAAGAAGGGAAATACATTTTGAAATAATTCAATGGCAACTAGAACTATCATTCATCATTCAGGGTCGCAACTTATTCATTGGTTTGTAACAGAGAATTCAAGATGCCTCAATACGATTTTGAAATGATATCTGAATATCGAAAAGTTGTCTGATAGAGAAGGTGCTACACTTAATTCGTCTGATATAAATTTTTTGCACATGTGGACAACTTATTTTATCATGTCCAACAATTTTCAGACATATTGCTATGATACCGATCGGTAAAATTTGTTAACATTTTGAAAAATGCGCTCAGGCCATAGACAATTAAGAGACTTTTTGAAACATAGCCCAAAGGCGCCAACATGTTTGTGCGCACTCCTGGAGGCGCAATCGCATTCTGTAGTGGTGAAAATTGGAACTAAACCAGCAAAATATGAAATATGATCAGCTGGTAGCCCGAAACAGCAGTTATGGCGGCATAGTGATAGGTTAAGTGTTAATAATTTTAGTTTAAAATAAATTTAAGGTAGTTTTACCATAAAAAAGGTGTAAAAGTATAGTGAATAGTTTTGAACATGTCACTACCAGGTTATTTTGGATATAAATGCTGTGTTGTAGATTGTAAAAGTAAGTATTTTTATCCTGTATATGAAACATATTTTTATTATTAGAAGTTTCAAATATTTCTTTCAAATTCCTCACTCAGGGTAAAAAGGTTAACTGATTAAAATTGAATAATAGAAAAATAATATGTTTAAGTAAATTTATTGATTTTGATTTGTTTATGTGCCAAGAGCATAAATCTTAGTTCTTTGTATAATAAGGAAATATTATAGAGATCTTTTTAGATCGAGAGCAATCATTAAAGTTTATGTATTAGAAGTACTGCTCGTTTTTTTTTTTTTGTTTTAGATGCTATTCAGAAGAAAGACCACTTTTTTGAGAAATGGTAAGAAAGAACTAGTCATCGGAACCATCTCTTTCCAATTTGTGTAAAAACCCTATACCTATTAAAATATCTGTTAAACATATGTTATTTATTATTAAGACTTAAATACATAACTTGTGCAATATTGTATTTATTTTTTATGTTTTTGTGTTCAAATAAAAATAGTAATTATGAAAACTTGATTTTCGTTGATTTTATTTTTACTAGTAAGAAAATATATACCTTATATTTTAAAATTTATATATTCTTGTTTTAAATCACAGTAAGAATATAAAATTTTAAAATATAAGTGTATCTATTCCATTATAACGTTTAAACTAGATATGCTGTATATCCCGCCAATTTTTAAATCGATGAGCTTCTTCCAGGAGACCCTGGCGCGCTGATGTCGGAACTTGTTGCCAACTTTATGTTAGGTACCAACATATCTGTTCTATTATCTCTGGCTCAGGCTATATGCTACGCGAAAAATGTCTGAAAATTGTTTTGTTCGCATCAAATAACCAAAATTTACTAATCAAAAAGATTTTCAGACGTATTGCTATGAGACATTTTTTTTGTCTCATTTCTAATTTTTGTAAGTGATTTTCCGGGTTTACGCTAGACCATTAACGTCTGAAAAATATGTTTCCGGTATCTCAGAACTATCATTCAACTACAGTCTGAAAATCAGACATATTGCTATGATGCAGTTCGGTAAAATTCTTTGACAATTTTGAAAATTCGGTCAGGTCAAACGCTACGCGGAAAATGTCTGATATAGGTATTTTCGAGTTCAGGATAATCGTATCTATCGATTTGATGCGGTTTTGGCCGTATTGCTATGAGACAAAAATCTTGGTCGTGGGCTCTCGTACTATATGTATTTTTTCAAGGAGAAGGTTTGTGTGATATACTCATTGATGCCACTCGCCACCAGGTGGCGCTGCAGAGTAGCAACTTCTGCCCCGTTCAACCGATTGTCGTGAAAATCGGTTTGATGATGTATTTTTAATGGGTAAGATGAATATGATATTCGTTTTAATGGAAGTTACCACCAGATGGCGCTTTCATGTATCAAATTCAATACTGATTAATAGATATCTATACGAATTCGTATAAATATAAGTTCGAAAAATATATTTTTGGTGCGATAAGTAAAACAAAACTATAAACTTTTTTTGCTTCTCTATCTCTTCTCTTTTATTTTTCTTAAATTTATTTTAGTTATTGGCGTAGGAACGCGCGCCGGGTACAGCTAGTTTTAAATAAATAAATTAATATTATATATTGAATTTAATTTCGTGAAATTTAAATGTCATAAACATCGGTTCTTATAAGGCTCTATAAGTTCTTATGGTTACTCGCGCCGCCAGTGGCAAAAAATAGAACTATGATCTGGGTTGATTACCGAGACCAGAAATATTATGGAAAAGCCTATACCGTGTAGACTCCTGGTATCTAGTCTTCGTGTTTTGGTCTTGTGTTATAATTATTACAATTTTGCTACGAAGTTTTAAGACTAAGACTACCACCATATAATTGTCAATACAATTGAATTAGCATGGGCAGATTGTAAAATGTTTTATAACAAACACATTTCTGCTCAGTTATCATCAAAAGATAGAGTAATGTCCATATGGAAAGCAGCAATTAACCCGTGTTCAGAAGATAAGTGGAAAAACTTCATAAGTCATGCTGAAGAAGAAATTAGAATCGATTGGCAGAAATTAATGGGTGTAAAAAGTGTGGACGATGTGCCACCTTTTATTATAAATTTGAATTCTTATTCATCTGAATCAGAATCCGAAAATGAAGAAAATATTTGTGAAAGTGACTACGAAACAGATTCATCTAGTGAAGAAATTATTTTGATGGTTGTTTAAAAAATATTTTTGGATATTTTTCTTAACAAAATAAGTATAAGTTATAACATGCTGGTTCAATATGCTCTTCTAAAGAGAATTTGTAAAAATAAAAAGTTTTTAGCTGCATTTGTAATCAAATGTTTTAATAAAGAATTATTTGTAATATTTTGTTTGATTTAGCTTAATTTGTAAGTTTGTATAACTAATCTAGTATTTATATAGTGCTACAAACCCAAATAAAATAATGTTCAGTTTAAATTGCATAATTCAAATAATTACCCTTTTATTCTGAAATTTTGTATAAGTGAAGAAAAAACTGAATGTTTGCAAAGTACTCCTTTTGTTCAAGGAGGTTTCAAGATAAACACAATAATAGTAGATTTTAATTTCATGATTCCTTAATTAGTACAGATATAAAAGATCTCCTTGGTTGCTTATAAATGAATAAATACATTTTTACAGTGTTTTAGATCACCAAAATTTAAATTAGAATTATTCGCATAAAAATACGCGTTAAATTGATTCATAAAACTGATTAAGTATTAATATGCACAGTTTAAAGGGATCCTAGATATTACTTTCAAGCGTAATATTTACTTTTTTTCGAACACATCAGAAATAACCTCAATATATAGTTGATTCAAATAGAAGTGTCATCAAGTAGTCTCTGGAAAATTCAAATTTGTAGTGGCAGCACCCACGTTTAGTGAAATTTGAATCGCAATATTAGCCAGCTTGTGATCAGATTGCTACATATGCTTAATATAACTATAAACATTTTGACACATCGCAATGACATATAATTCCCTAACTAAAGTTCTGTTTCCATTGAATCTAGTAATAAAGTTAAAGATGATCTCACACGTACCCAGCCCACTTGATGACACTTCTATCTGAATCAACTATAACTATAAAACTTTTGACACATCGCGATGACATATAATCACAAACCACCTATTTTGTGCATATAATACCCTAACTAAAGTTCTGTTTCCATTTCCATTGAATAGTAATAAAGTTAAAGATGATCACACACGTACCCAGCCCAATTGATGACACTTCTATCTGAATCGACTTATATATAAATTATCCAAAAGCCGTACAACATGAAAAATTTTAATAATAAAAATGAAAAACCATAAATTTGAAATTATTGCTTAAATTATAATTCACAAAAATAAAATGAATACAAAAAAAACAGAATATACACTAACGAAATAACCCACATCTACGAGACCAAGATTTAGTTGCGAAGTTCTGCAGTATTAGAGGCCACTGTAAAATGACATTGGCCACATCAAAAAAGAAGACGAAATTGACATACGGCGTCGTGAAAGCATCAATCGAGGTTACTCCATTTTTTTTCGTATTATTAAAGAAATTAGTGAAATGGGTTCCTCTAGACGACGTGACCGATCTAGATCTAGAGATCGGGATAGACGTGACCGAAAACGAAGTAGATCACGCGATAGACACAGGGATAGGGATAGGGACAGGCGTCGAGATAGAACTAGGAGCCGTAGTCGTGAACGTGATAGACGTACTGAAAGAGCACGATCTTTAACACCAACAGAACAAGATGGGGATAAAATGATCGCAGAAACTCTTGCAACACTTGCTGCCACTAGAAATTTTGCTAATCTAATTTCAAAAGAAGGCGATTGTAGTTCTAACATGTCCACAGGGAGTACAGAAGACGATCGAAGAAAAAAGAAACGATCAAGGTGGGGTGGAAGTGAACATGAAAAGATTTTCATTCCCGGTTTACCTACAATTTTGCCTCCCAATTTAAATAAAGATCAAGAAGAAGCGTATTTACTACAACTGCAAATAGAAGAGGTTAGTCGTAAACTACGTTCAGGAGATTTAGGTATACCACCTAATCCAGAAGAGAGATCTCCTTCACCTGAACCAATATATAGTAGTGACGGTAAACGTTTAAATACCCGAGAATTTCGTACCAGAAAACGATTAGAAGAAGAAAGACATTGTCTTGTTATGAAAATGCAGTCAATAAATCCAGAGTTTAAGCCTCCGCTTGATTATAAACCTCCTGTGACTCGAGTTAGTGATAAAGTGATGATTCCTCAAGAAGAACATCCTGAAATTAACTTTGTAGGTTTGTTAATCGGACCCAGAGGAAATACTTTAAAAACAATGGAAAAAGAAACTGGTGCAAAAATTATTATTAGAGGAAAAGGTTCTGTAAAAGAAGGTAAAGTTGGTAGAAAAGATGGACAGCCATTACCAGGTGAAGATGAACCTTTACATGCTTATATCACTGCTACAAATCCAGAATTTGTAAAAAAAGCTGTTGAAAAAATAAAAGAAGTGATACGACAAGGTGTTGAAGTACCAGAAAATCAAAATGATCTGAGACGTATGCAGCTTAGAGAATTAGCACAGTTAAATGGAACTTTAAGAGAAAACGATGGTTTAAGGTGTAATAACTGTGGAGCTACAGATCACAAATCTTGGCTGTGTCCAGATAAACCAAATATTACAAATAGTATAGTGTGTTCCAGTTGTGGTGCGGCTGGGCATATTGCTAGAGATTGTCGTTCTAAAAGACCAGGGCAAGGTGGTCCTCCATTACCAGGTCAAGGAGATAAAGCTAAAATTGACGAAGAGTATATGTCGCTTATGGCAGAATTAGGTGAAGGTCCTCAGCCTGTTTTCATGCAAAATGCCAATAATCAACAAAGAAAAACACAAACAGGCTTTAATATATTTGACGTTCAGTCAAATCCACGTCCTCTTATGGCTGCTCCAATGCCCATGATGAACGGCAATATGCCTGCTGCTTGGCCTGCGCCTCCGCAAATGCCTTGGCCACCAGCACCGCCACCAGGTATCATGCCGCCGCCACCTCCGCCAGGTGCATCAAGTCCACCACAAAATGGGATGCCTCCACACTGGACCACTTCTCAACCACCGCCTCCAGGAGCTCCACCGCCGTTCTCTGTATGGCCACCTAATAGTTTTCCTCCACCACCACCACCTGGAATTGATGTAAATACTTTGCTTTCCTCACCTCCGCCACCTCCACCGTCTTAAGTGGTATATAAAATTAAAATGCTATAAAAGTGAAAATATTTAAATTCTACTTTTCTATGATTTAGAGGAAATGTTATTACATGTGAATTGAGTCTCAAGCTAATTTACCTTGTATTGTGCTCTAGGCTAGATGAAGTTTTTAATTATCAGTACTTTTGTTGATTTTTTTAATATATTAATATATGAAATAAAATATTGTACTAAAGAACATCATCTAAAATTATAATTTTCCTTATTCTGAATGTATTTTTATATGGACTAAGAATACCTATTATAATAGATTAAAACATTTGTAGTAAATCTATAATTAGGGTGATCAGTACCAAATCTCTCATTAACAGCGTTTTTTAAATTAATCAAAATGTTCACAGCCACAGTTTTGAATATTTTTCATTAGAAGGTGGATTGATCAGCATATTTAAATCGATAGGAGGATTTAATTTTTATATATAATTAACGTCATGAGTATGTTTCTCAAGTCTAGCTTTCAAAATTTTATTGATTTTTGTTTCAATACTGTAACATAAATTAAATTCATAAAAACCTTACTACAAAGCTTATTTGATAACGGAAAAAGTTAAAGTTTATATCAAAGTATTTTATAATTATATTTTTAATCAATGTTATTACTGCTAAATACGACTTTAGAAAAAGAATTTAAACAGTTCAAATATCTCGATACAGCCCAAAAAAATTTGGAAAGTTTTGAATATTTGTAGAAAGTATCATAATTGTAGTGAATTAGTTGAGAAAAGTGAATAGGTTTAATATAAAAATGCAATTATTACTAGATTTGTGTTTACTCAGATATTTAATTATTTTATGAATTGAATTTGTAATCACATTTTATGAAGCCTTGAAAATGAAATAAACTTTAAGAATCTTGAAATACATTTAATATTTTCTTTAATATAACTACAGTATGTTAAATGCATGTAACGAAATAAAATGTATGAATGAATATAAAAAAAAATAATCAGATAATGTAAAAAAGTAAATTAGCTTGCGGCATATATTGTACATACTAAGGTATGAGGTAACTAAGTTAGGTAGAATAGAAAGTTAAGAAATTACATTGATAAGAAGACAAACCTATTTTATATGAAATACTATTTATATAATTCATATTTATTTCAATCCATCGTTAATGTAAAGATGTAGATTGTTTATATTTTCCCTCTTCAATTATTACTTTTCTATTTTAGTTAAATTACGGTATTATAACACCTTAATTGAAAAAATATATATAAATATAAATTTTAAACGATAGCATACTTGGACATTCAAAATTGTAAATGATATTTAGAATGAAATAAAGTATGTAATTGTGATAAGCTGTAGTAGTTTTTATGTGAATTGAGAAAATTTTTAAATGCAATTAAATAAACTTGAAATAACAATTTTTTAAACTTTTTAATTATAAGAAAAAGTTAACCGAAGTCTTGTTAAGAAATATTTTTAGTTTTGTTAGGAACGTTTCAAATATTGCAATTTTCATTTTTGTTAATTCCTAAAATTATTTGCAGATATTTTTTTTATTCAAAAATAAAAATATCCAAAATTTAAAAACGAAATAATTTCAAAAATAAATCAAACACATATTTATTAATTTTTTCCTGAAAATCTATTTCTATGTATACACCTTAAATATTTTCTTCTATTTATTGGGAACTTTGTTGCCTCTTAAAATATTAATTCAATATATTCGAAAATAAGTAAATTCAATCAATTCTCCTTTCAGTAAATTGTTAAATTCTTACTTAACATCTGAATCCTTTATCTAGTAACACTGATTTATACCTATATAATAATAATAATAAATTGCCTTTATGTCCAACAATACATAAATAGTACAGCCAGAAATCTCAGGGGGAGTTCACTTATAGAAGTGCTCTTCCACTTAACCCTTGTTTCAAATGAAAAAATAAACGTATAAACAAATCGCTAAACCTAATTCCTAAACCTACTTAATACATTAAATCATGACAGAATATAATAATTAAAACAAAAATAACAATTATTTGGGGCACCTATCCATCATTGACTCCGAGCAAATCAAAATAATATTCCGTAATATATTTCTTAAATTTATGAAAAGAAAATTGCTTAAAATTATCCGGAAGTTTATAAATATTAAATTTAAAACCTCTCTCAAATAAAGCAGTCCTGTGCGGTGGCGAAGTGAGAAGACCCCTATATCTAACATTAACATTATGTATGTCAGTACGAAATGAGATCTTATTGTATAAATAGGGAGGATTTTTGAAGATCAGTATATTGTGAAATAAACACACAGCCCTCAACTTCAGAGTACCACTCATTGGAAGCCACTTCAGATCGATCAGCTTGTGACTAACATGTTCATACTTTCTTATCCCAAAAATGAATCGTATACAAGAGTTCTGAACACGCTGTACCCTACCCAATGTGTCCTGGTCTAAACAGGGCCCATAAACAGAAGCACAATGTGTGAACTGGGACAAGACCAGTGTATTACACAACATTATCTTTGTGGATTGCTGCAGGAAATTCCTTTGAGGATACAGTAACCTCAAAGCTGCATAAGCTCTCTGAATGCAACGACTCACATGATCCCTAAATTAGAGAGGCTGATCTATGATTAATCCAAGATTTTTTATCTTATCAGTTAAAGAAATCACCTCACCAACAACAGTCAATTTTAAAGCCGATTCCACAAAAGTTCTACCAGCTTTCCCACCAAATACAATTGCTGTGGACTTTTTAGGATTAAGGGACAGACAATGATCTCGAGAAATACTAACAAGTCTCTCAAGATCATATCCAATTTGAAACTCAGCAGTCTCAAAATCACTGCAATTATAAAACACATTTTGTGGAAAAATTATCCTTAATATTAATAAAAATCATCTCATGGTGACTTTCGATATTTACAAACGTATCTGTTTATAAAACATTACAAATAGTTAAAACAACTATTAGAAAATGATAATAATTTAAGTCAAAGACAATTAGATTTGTTAACCATGTGTAACACGTGAACTTACTTTCAATATAAAGATAATTTTTATAAACAAACAACAATAACGGCAATGGGATGTTTACGTAAGTCATATTTGATGGAGTTTTTGTTAATTTTTTTTTTAAATAGAAATAAAAACACAAAGCCTCCCACGGAAAAATTTATGAACGATCATTATCAGGCTACATAATATAAAGAAGAAAAACAGTCAATGAATATAAATATAAAACTAGATGTAAAGCACATTTTTTACCCAAAGAAAATTGAGATCACCAAAAAGGCAGAGTCCGTAATTAAAGCATCATGATAACAAAAAATAATAAATATATATATTGTTATGATATGATTGGTTAATAAAATTTTTGTATTTCATATTAGGTAACTGTCTTTCCATAGATGTTTAAGAATTTTATTTCAGAAAGAGTTGATAGTTGTTGATTTTGTTATTTATTTTGCTTTTTTGTTTAAAGAAGTTACCTAGGGACTGATATAAATAATTTTGATCACTTTTGGATAGAAAAGATTGAGAACAGTTAGCAAATTTTGAATTTGTAATTGAAAGTTAAAAGTTGAAATAAAGTTATACAATATGAATATGGTTTTAAATTAAACAAGAAAACAATTTTGAACCCAGACCCAATAAAAAGAAGGAGCAGCTAGAGCAAAGAAAAGAATAAATAAATCCATTCCATAATAAATTGGCGCCCAACGTGGGGCACGAAAAGAAATCAGGACACCAAGCCAATAGAAAAAATTGGGACACCAAGCAGATTTAGAAAGAAACCAAGTGACATTCAAGCTAGAAAATTTTGAAATTTGTAGAAAATTGTACTCTGGGGTAAGATTTTTAAATTTCTATATAAAGACAGTTTTAGTTTATTGGGTATAATTGAAATAGGGGGGATACATAATTTATTAAGACATATTTTATAAAAATTGAATTTTTTTTGACTGTCAATAAGACATAAAAATTTAAATTGATATACGGGGTGAATTAATACTATACTATATTATAAATCTAATAAACATTAAAATTTAAATATTATAATAATAAATTGAATATAATAAATAATAATAAAATGGAAACAAGAAGAAAACAAAACAAGAAACAGGATTTACAGATGCAACAAGGAGATCATCAAAAAGATGATGACATACATATTATGGAAACAAATGAATCGGGAGATGAAAAAGAGAATACCACAATTATAGAAGCAATTATTGAAAGTAATGGTAACAAACATGAAGAAAGCGACATGGAAAGAATGTTTAAATTATTAGAAAAAATGAATAATAATTTAAAAGAAGATATGAAAAAAATACAGAAGCAATAAAACAAGATATTAACAAAAATAAAGAAGAAATGAATAAAAATATGGAAGCAATAAATGTAAATATGGATTCTATGAAAAAAGATGAATAAGAATATGGATTCTATGAAAAAAGACATGAATAGGAATATGGATTCTATGAAAAAAGACATGACTGAGCAAATTGAATTAAAAAGATCAGATTTACATGGAGTTAAAGAAGAAATGAACAAAAATAAAGAAGCATTTAAAGATGAGATGAGGAAACAAATGGAAATAAACAAAGAAAATTTGGAAGAAACAAAGAAAGAAATGAGAACTGAAATAATAACAAGAATAACGGAAATAGAGGAGTTACAAAAAGTAAAAATTAAAACAATTATTAACAAGGAATGTAAAGATGAAATAAAGGAAATCAATACTAATACAAATAAAAAATTGAATGACTTAGAAAAGATTATAAAACAAGATACAGTAAAGAAGATAGTGAGATAGAAGAAAAAGTAGAAGAAATAGAAAAATTACAAAATCAACATAATGATAGAATGAATGTAGAATCATGTATTAATATAAGTCATGATGAAAGTATGAAATTTAATGGGGATATTCAGACTATTCATCCAAAACCATTTGTTAATACAATTATATCTAAAATCAAGAATAAACAAAATTGGAAAGAAATAATTAAAGGAATGTTAAAGGAGAATGCTGCTTTATGGTTTGCAACTAAAGAAGTAAGAATCAATACTTTTGAAGAATTTGAAGGAGAATTTATAAAACATTGGGGAGAATCACAACAAGCTATATGTAGAGAAAATTTATATTTTGGAAAATTTAATTATAGAATAAGTAATAATTTAATAAATTATGCTTTAAAATTATATAACATGGCTCAATATTTAGAACCAAGAATGAGAGAAGAAGAAATTGTTATTTATATTTCAAGACATTATGATGCACAAATAGCAGAAACTATTGCCTTACAAAACATAAATCAAATGGATAGTTTTATACATTATTTGGGAAGAGTTGAAAGAAATTTAAAAATATTGGATCAAAGATCAAATTCAGAAAATATAGGAAGAGGAAGTAATCATAATCAGAATAGAAATAGAAATGAAAATATGAATTATGAAAGAGAAAATAGACAAATGAATAGGAGAAATACAGAATAGAGAGAATGGAATAGAAGGGAAGTACAAGGTCAAAATAATCAGAATCGAAATTATGGTAATAATCAAAGAAATGAATATCAACAAGAAAACAGAAATGGAAATAGAAGATATGAGAATAATGGTAATGGGAATGGACGATTTCAAAATGTTTATAATGGAAGATACCAATCAAGGAATAATAGAGAAATAAGAGAAAATAGATATGAAAATACAGTCTCAGAAAATAATAATGGAAATAGAGATAATAGAAATGAAGAAAGAAGAATAAACCAAATAAGTGGAATAGAAGACAGAATAGAAAGACGATGAAGATGAAGAAAACAATGGGGATATGAATGAAAATTTTTAAATATGCACTCTCAAAATTTAAAGTATAAAAGATCGGTATATCAACATCCGATAGAATTTATAAAATTAGAAAATAATTACGAAAATATAAAGGATAAAAAAATTGAATTAATATTTATAGATGGGATTATAGAAAATAAAAATTATAAAATTTTAATTGATACAGGATCAGAAGCATCATTAATAAAGGAAGAAATAGTCGAAAATTGTACACAAGAAGAAATTATTAAAATTCCAAAAATAAAATTAATAGGTGCAAATGAAAAAAAAATAGGTGAAGTAAATAAATCTATATTTAAAGAAGTGAAAATTGGAAATGATGAATATAGAATGCAATTTTTAATTATTGGGAATATGGAGTGCGATATTGTTTTGGGAACAGATGAAATGAGAATGAGAAAAACAGAATTAGAGGAATTACAAGAAGTAAAAATTAAAATAATTATTAATAAGGAATATAAAGATGAAATAAAAGAAATTAATGCTAATACAAATAAAAAATTAAATGATTTAGAGATAATTATCCAACAAGAGAATATGGAAAAGAAAAATGTAAAAGAAGAAATGCAAAATACAGTAAAGAAGATATATGAGATGCAGGGTGCGAAGGATATATATCATGATATATATCCGATATATATCCAATGACTTTTTGTGATATATATCAATATATTCGTCATTCGTGCAGTTTTTACGTGCTTTTCTGTTTTGCCGACCGCGGTGGACTTGTTGCGTACCTAGATACCTAGAATAAGCTAAGTACATAAATATTCATTTTTGCTAAAATTTACCGAAAGACCCTTTTAGGGATTATCTGACTAATCCCATATCCTAAACAGATATTTTACAATGGGCATTGAATTTAATACTTATACCAATTTAACATTTATTAATTTAAATAGTTTTGGGTTTTTTCCTGATTAAAGATGTTCGACGGTTGTAGGTCTGTTTAGAATTTCCGGTAGGGATTGTTACGGTTTTACCAAATTACTTATTAATAGTTATTAAGTACAATACCCTTTTCTAAACTAGAGGTGAGAAGGGTGCTTCACTGGGTTTTGGCAGAAAGAAAAATAGTCTAAAAGTGAACACCAGAAAGAAAAGTTCCTTTAAGAATACCTTTTTAATTTTAATATATGTGAGTTATAAGTTTTTGTGTAGTGTTTAAATTATTTTGAACCATCTAGTGAAAAAGACTAAGACTGCGTTATAAGTTTTTGTGCAGTGTTTAAATTATTTTTAACCATCTAGTGAAAACTTAACATTAGATCGGCAGTCCTTCGACATAGCCTTCCTGCATAGACTTCCAGGTTTTACTGTCGCTAGCCTTCATTTTAAGACTTAAGTACTATATAAAAAGCATTTAAAACTTTCATTTTTTTTTTAATAATTTATTATGCTTATGTAAAACGTATGCAACAAATATACATAAATAATACTATAAAATAACAACACGACGTTCATACAAAATGGATATATATCAAACTTGATATATATCATAAATATCCGATATTTTGATATTTATAATAAATATCGGATATTTTCGCACCCTGATGAGATGGAAGAAAAAGAAAAAGAAATAAATGTAATACAAGAAAATGAAATTATGAAATTAAAATTAAATAATGAATATAACGATGATAAGAAGAATTATAAAGATAAATATTGTAAAAATGAAGAAGCAAAATATGAAACTATAAAATATGAAGGTGATAGAAATAAATATAAAAATAGATATTATTATGATAATAATAATAAAATTAAAAATAAAACTAAATTCAATTACAATAAGGAGAATAAGAAGAAACGTTATGAAGATGGTGATATAAATTATTTTGAAATATGTGATGAAATTAGAATATTAAAAAAGATTTGGAAGGATATAATTTATAATTATAAAAAAAATAAGTTAATTAAAAGCAAATAGGATTGAGATAAAATTAAAATTAAAAATAAAGAGGAAAATAAATAATGGGGAAATATCAGAAAAAGGGGGAAGAAATTGATTAAATAAAATAAAGTAAAATTATTAAAATGGGTAGAAATCGAAAGTAATTGTAAAATAAGGTAGAATAGTAAGGGATGATCTGATAGAAGAGTAAATATGGAATAAATTTAAAATTATAAAATGTGTCTTAAAGAAAAAATTTAAATTTTAAATTTAGGGGGATTTTGTTATGATATGATTGGTTAATAAAATTTTTGTATTTCATATTGGGTAACTGTCTTTATATAGATGTTTAAGAATTTTATTTCAGAAAGAGTTGATAGTTGTTGATTTTGTTATTTATTTTGATTTTTTGTTTAAAGAAGTTACCTAGGGACTGATATAAATAATTTTGATCACTTTTGGATAGAAAAGATTGATTGAAATTTTGAACCCAGACCCAATAAAAAGAAGGAGCAGCTGGAGCAAAGAAAAGAATAAATAAATCCATTCCATAATAATATATATTACCTAATGTGAAATCAAATAATTCCGAACTCCACCGTTTTCGTGATATCAATTTTCTTTAGGTAAGAAATGTGCTTTACATCTACTTGTTATATTTATATACACTGTTTCTCCTCTTATATTATTCGAAACCGATCGCTACTCTACATTTTTTAATAAATTTATCTGGGGAAGGCTTTGTGTTTTTATTCCTATTTACCATTGGGAACCACAGTTCAGATATCAATAACCTACTTCCCCAAAATTATTATTATTATTTTAAACCAAACATAAGACGATGTTTTCACGATTTGGACTCAATGTTGTTAAATGGATTTCTTGAAAATATTAAGTTTGCAACTGAAATTGAAAAAAAAAAAATCGAAAAGAGGTTGACCTTAAAGGCCATCCTTACAACTTCCCGCTAGTTTTAACCGCAAAGCTATAGTAACGTGACGTAGTTTGACGTTTTTGATTTTTTTTAAAATGTTTAAAAAGCCATAACTTTTTAACGCGTTATTCGATTTTGATGTTCAAGATGGGATTCGACGCAGTTTTTTGAGACCTAAAAATGTTACTAGGAGTGCAAAATCGATTAGCAGAAAAACCTGCAAGTTATTAAAAAAAAAACACTTTTTTTGAAAATTTTCGACAACGATATCTCACGAACGAATCAACCAATTTTAATTTGCAAAACGGCATTCGACGTGGTTTTTTAAGCTTGAGAGCTGATTAGGTTATGAAATTGATCGATGTAATAACCAAAAAGTTATGCCCAAAAAACATCATTTTTACCAATTGTTTTTTTCGGTTATTTAGAAATTTCTTAAAATCTACCTGTTCAAATCGGCTCAAACTTACAGGGAGTCTAAGTTAGATGAAACTCTTTGGAACGCTTTTTATTTCATTCCGATCGGTCAAGCCGTTCAAAAGTTATAAGAGGTTTACATACATCCACACACACACACACACACACATCCACACGTACATACAGACATACAGACACCCACGTAAAAATAGTCAGGGGAGGTTCCAGATACCTCAAAACGTTGAGATCCGCTGGAAACTCGATTTTCGAAAAACGGGGTAAAACCAATAACTTCCCGATTTTAAAAAAATTTTTAATTTTTTTTGGCGGGAAGTTAAAAATGGAAAAATATTATTTGTTGGCACATTAATAACGAATGGGAACGATTATTTAATTAATACTAAAATGTTTCGTAAAAAACAACACATAGAGATATTTCCAAATCCAATTCCAATCATAGTATTACTGTTATCATAGGAATTACAAAAAGTGTATACGATGGAGCTAGAATAGTATGATCAAATATTGTTTCGTTTGAAAACGAAAAAGATACAATAAGAACAGTTTTAATTTATAATGAACATTCTGAAAAACCAATAATTCAACTTTTATGAAAATTTAAAGCAATCAGAGATTGAATGGCCAAACAGAACAAGTTTTTTTAAAAAATAATAAAATTCGATCTCTATTCTCAAGAGCAAAACTAATAAATATGGACCAACAAACAAAAAATTGCGTCTTAAGTATACTAACATGTTAAATAAAAACACAAATCTTTCACGATATCCACAATATATAACTTTGTAATATAATATTCTTTTGAAAACGACAACCGATCTAGTTGTCGAAAACTTAGAGTCAAATTAATATATTTTTTACAATTACCACTCCAATTTTGTGGATTATTTGTAATTTAAAAGACTGCTCTTGACAAATTTAGCAAGATTAATAAAATAAGCTAAATTCATTTTCGATCATATTGAATTATTTTAAATCCAAGAAGTTGCCCAATTAATAGCAGTGAATAGAAATTAGAAATTGCTGCCTCAAAAGCGAAGTCAATATAGCGAATGATAATACTGACATCATTAGTTCATTTCTTTACCGGTAATTATATAAAAATAAATACTTACGGAGACCAGCTCTCGGTGGATCTAATACAGCTACTACACTAGTTCCAACAGATTTAAAGCAGACATTTCCCAATATTTCCTCTGCTTTTCCAACAAAAAACTCAGCATTTTTAATTTCATTTATGTTAGCGTTTTCTTTAGCGTCATCTATCGCTTGAGGTATGATTTCAATACCCAGCACCTGTTTACATTTCTAAAACAAAAATTTAACAAATGAAGAATTTTTTAATGGGAGTTTTAGAATTAATTTCAATTATTTGTACTTAAAAACGTACTTGGTAAACATGAAGATAAAATAAGAAATATCAACGGGAAAAGATTTTTGCTTAATTAACAAAATGATAATAACAAACTCAATATTCCAACACAAAGATATACATATATTTACTCAGAAATGCAAAATCTATAATAGACTATATACCCGTTGGCAGTAGGAATAGAAGGAAGATTATAGACACTAGAATTAAAAAAGGATCAGAGATAAATAGCGATCATTATTTAGTGGTTTGTAAAACA
Source organism: Altica lythri (assembly GCA_964028335.1). Classification (NCBI taxonomy): domain Eukaryota; kingdom Metazoa; phylum Arthropoda; class Insecta; order Coleoptera; family Chrysomelidae; genus Altica; species Altica lythri. The sequence goes on from OZ034806.1 coordinate 21,887,252, forward strand.
AAAGGAGTCTTAATAGATAGAATTAAAAATTATGTGAAGAAAGAAGTAAAAGAATTTATAAACTTAAAAACCCAGAAACAGCATAGAAATATAGACCAAAAGTAACTGAAACAATACGAACAAAAAAAGAAGAATATAATTTAAACAAGTAAGTGGTACATTCACAACAAACAGTAGCAGAAAACGAACATCGTGGTGGTCAGAACAAATAAAAGCTGAAGTTAAAGAGAATAAACGGACGTGGAGAAATTATCTGGAGTATAAAAATGTAATAAACTATGATATATACAAAAAGCAACGGTCGCGTATAAAGAAACTGGTTACATAAAGTAGACAAAAGAGTTGGGGAGAAGCTCGGAAAGGATAGCAAATATAATCAGAATATTTTAGATAAAACGCTAAAAACTTTAAGAACTGGAAACAAGATCGATGAAGATGCAATGGGTGTGATATAACACACGAAACAAAAATAATGAATAGATGGAAACAATATTTTAAGGAACTGCTAATAATAATACGGACGAAATCGACCAAATAAATTTTGAATGGGGGTACCATTTTTTGCTCACCAGTTGGCGCCACTGGCGTTGTAGGTCTGTCCATAGAATAAATTTGTAGCTGACACTTATCCGTCGTCACGTGTACAAATAAATATTAATCCATTGATATTTAGAGGAAAATGCCGCAGTGTTGCTTAGTACTGTTCTTTCAGCCCGCTTAACTTTTAACCTCTTTTTCGTAGTTCTACTTTTAAAGCAGTGACATTCATTGCCCCGTAACTCGTATTTTCCATAATTAAAACAATGTTTTAAATTAAATATTATTATACCTTGTAATAACTCCAAAGTTTATTAAAAAGAAAAATAATACCGTGCATCCCACCCATAAACAGTGCCGCGGGGACATCCAGCTACACTAGCGCCTCTAGCGGCGAATTCACAAAGAAAGAAGCTTGCGTAACACACTAGCGCCCTAGCAAGCATGTAAACGGCATTCACGCATTTGTGAAGGCATGGAGATTGAGGGACTTGCCAAGGGTGTAAACCTACCCTTACTAGCAGTGCAAAAGAGATACCAAAAAAATATAAATGTCACAAAGAACAAGAGAGAATATTTGAATTTATATATAGAAGTTATCCGTAAAACAAGAAAATATGTTAAAATACCTTTGAAAAGCATAATCCAATAGTACCAGTACCGCAACAAACATCAAGCACTGTAGAATTTTCAAGTGGTTCAGCAAGTTCCATAGCAGTACTATACAATACCTCCGCTCCTTTAGAATTAACTTGAAAAAATGCTTCGGGTGATATTTTGAATTTCAAACCAAGAATATTCTCATATATATGAGTGTCACCCCAAAGGTGTTCGGATGGAATTATGTCGTTATTGTGATTTCTAAAAAAGGTATATTTTTTATAATCATCCTATCAGAATTCTATATTTTATTACAAATAGAACTATAAAGTCATAAACAAATCATAAGTTACAGTGGATACATCATATAGCTGATTGTCACCATAAAATATAGAGTTGTAACGGCTTACTGCTGTAGTTTAATGTTAAAATTCTTTTTTTTGCAAAAACAATACTTTCAAACATTTTATATACACTGCTCCAAGAAATTAACGCACAAAAACAAAAAAAAGCTATTTATTGGTGTTTTAAATTTAATTGTAATCATTTTTGTATTGAATGTACAATGTTACATGTATTGTTTTTTGTTTTAACCAGTATCTAAGGATCACAAAACAAAGGTGCTGTGAATGTCTTAATGTCAATTTTAAATCGTGTAAACTATTGCTTTTTGTTGCTAACATTTTGCTATTGTTTTAATCAAAATGCAACGCGAATCAAGAAATTTGACTAAGAAAGGGTATCTTCAAGTAGTGGTTTTGCACGAAAAAGGTTGGAGTTACAGATGTTTAGGAGAACGGTTCGGCGTACACCGTACATCGGTCTTACAAATGATGGAACGATAAAGAAAAACATGTAGTCACTCTAGACGTTCAGGATAAGGTTGACCGTTTTTTACGACTTCGCACCTTAAGACAACGATTTATAACTACCAGAAGCTTACAATCCCAACTTGAAGAAGAAGACCGTAGCTCAACACAGAGCGCGTTTTCAATTAGCACGAAATCATTTCCATTGGTTGGAGGTTGATTGGAATAGAGTGCTGTTTACAGAGGGAGTAGATTCTGTCTTTACAATTGTGATAGGCGTATTTGTGTGTAACGACGTCAGAACGAACAAGCGAGAAACGACATTATTTGGTGCAGGTTCGGTTATAGTCTGAGGTGGTGTTTATTTAACAGCCTTTGTGGTGTTGAATAACACTCGCCGATGTATCGTTGACGTTCATCAAGACCATGTTGTGCCATTTGTCCCTTATATTGGCGAAAATTTTGTTCTAATGCAAGACCGCACGTTTCATATATGGTGCACAATTATCTAGGGGAAGTTGGAATCGACGTTACTGGATGGCCAGCGAATAGTGCCGATCTGAATCATATAGAGAATGTTTAGAACTTTTACACGTCTGTGGAATTCTCCTAATCAACCAAATACTCTGCAGGATCTGAAACGACGTCGTGTCCAAATCTGAAATGAACTGATTGAGAATACTTTAAGACCGTTTATTTCGAGGATGACTCGTCGATGCAAAGCTAACATTTGTAGCAGGGGTGGAAATACGTCTTATTAAGCAAAAAAATTTAACAATTTCTATTGTTAGAATTAGCGATTTGTTTTAAAATCAACACGCCACGCGAACGACGTTGCGTCGCGGGTACAGCTAATACGAAATAAAATTCGTTTCATTTCAGTGAATATTTTCATTTTATATGATAAGTTTTAAAGTGGTTCTTGGAGCAATGTATAAAAGTGCCAAATGTTGTAAAATAAGGTTCAAATTCGTACAGTTACTGTGAAAAATTATAATAAAACAAGTAAATATACCTTTAACAAATAAAGCAATAAATTGTATGAGAAAACTAATTATCTCATAATAACTAAAAATACTTAGCATTAAACCGACAATATTTACTACAAAAGGAAGTCTTTAGATAATTGTATTATTGTAATTGTATTATAAATATTACTTTTTAACTATTTTTTGATAGTACAATGAAGTCACATTGGCAATTTTCCCATTTCCTGTACTAAAATATTCAATAACCTTTTTCTTAAAATCCGTTAATTTGTCTTCTTCCAAATTTTGAGGATGGATACCGACAACTAACATTAACTGTTTGGGTGCTGATCTAACCATTAACTGTCTGAAATGTCCAGTATGCAATTCCGGATTAAAAACGGTTAAATCTGAAGTTCTAACGAAGTCTTGAAATACCTAAAAAATATAAACTATATTTATTTTATACTTTGAATAGAAATGCAAACAGATACATTTTCTTCCTACTCTAGTCGAAAATTCTACTTCTGTTCTTACATACTGCGATGACAGGGTGTTTTACTCTACACATTTATTGTTTTGTAACACATTTAACTAGATCAAAGTTAGTATGTTGTATCCCGAGGCGAGCTTAAATAGTTTAATTTTTATTTTCACGTAGAATCTGATTTGGTTATAAAAGAGGGTCGTTGACACTCGGGGATTCCAGAGTCTGAGGTTGTCTATAAGAGTCACCCTTTGAGGTATTTCAAAACAGACCTTTGGGTCCGGGTAGTTGTGACTCTTGACATCTTTTCGTATGTAAGTGTGCTGTCTTATTTGGTTTATATTAATGTATTTATTTTATATTTATTCGTTATTTTTTTATATATTTGTTGTTTTTTTTCATATTATTTATATCATCCTTCCATTTGGTTAGGTTACTGTCCTCAGCAGGATACCAATTATATTATATTACCACAACCTGGGCGGTGTCTTTAGTACCTTCATCTCAAACCACTATGACATACTATGTATATTCCTCAGACGTGATATGGTGGAGACATCCTGGAGTGTTCCGGTTTCTTCCTAGACCGATAGATGTATTTTTGATACCTGAATATGCTTTATTTTTTGTCACATGTCATTAGCGTGACATGGTGGAAGTGCAGTTGTCTGTTTATTCCGAATGTGTTCAATTTTTGCTTTAATTTTAGCACCAAAATCTTGAGTTTGTCCTGAAATTTTTTTATGTTTCTCCCAATATCATCATTATTTATGTTATATTTCTTTTTTTAAATGAACAAGTCGGTTTTTCACAGTATTTGTTTTTTTTTGACAATTTAGAGATACTTTTGTTTACATTTTTTCTCTTGAAGATAGTGAGGATTGTTTTTTTTTATGAAACGTTTTCTTATGCATACCATGTAATGTTAAACAATAAACAGTGGTCAAGGAAATGGAACGTTTATTTAAATTTTCTTTAATTTAATATAACCATCCATATCTCGGTTATAATTTGTACCAGTTTGTTCATAAGTTTGTTTTATGGTTTTAGTGAGCATTTTCTTTTTCTTTAATTATTTGCTATGGTATGTGATACGTGGTAACAAATATGGTCAAGGTCAAGTATATGTTTTATTTCTGTTAATTCTTTGTTAGCTCGTTGTGTATAGAATTTCAAAAATCAAAAGTGCACACGCAGTGGTAATCCAAGTTCAGATTATTGATAGCGATGTTCACGCCGCATGTGCATGAAAAGATGAAAGGTAAATGAACAGTGTTTGCCACGCATTGGCTACGAATTTTCAAACTGAGAGGAAGAAAAATTTTATACATTACTCTGTGCGAATTGCCCTCTGATGAAGTCTATATAACTTATAATAGGTTTATATGTTACTGCGGACAATCAGTTGTTTATCAAACAAACATGTTTGTATATTTGGAAATCTAAACTATAAACTTCATGGAACATACAACAATTATATAAGACTTGTCTAGAAAAATGCTACGATAAGTTTTTGAGTTCTTTAAAGATATTTTAATGTTAATACATTCATAAATATACAAAAAATATGTGTATTATGCTGATTCATTGTTCTATGTTTTAAGATTTACACAAAATGCAAAAGTGTTAAGTTATTGTAAAAAACGATGTTGAAAGATTATAAATTTTTATTAAAAAAGACAATAACAAAGTTAGTTATCATCTTATTGTCGCCAATAACTATAAAGTTATTGATTTTCGTTTTTTACATAATAGTGAGCTACAAAAATGCGTTTAGGAATACTTACTTTAACAGCTAACTTCATGGAATCCGGTATATGAATTAAATTGTCAACTGGTCCTACTCCAACTGTACCGTTTACATAACTTCCTATTCGAAATCCGACTGTGGGTAAATTGCTTTCTTCATCAATACCTACTGTAAACTCGCATTTATTTCTATACCTAAAAGCAAATAAAAATTTAATGGTATTGTTATAATTTTTTCTTCGTGGATTCGGGATAAGTGATAACAGCAGACAAACTTAACAATTTATTGGTAAACACAACTAAATAACAATTTCTTAAACTAATTTACACAACTTTAATACAGTCACAACTTATAAATAACGCTTTTAAAATATCTCATACAACAATCGCACTTTACCGCTAGCTATAACAATTACAATTCTTATTTATCGCCAACTAATAGAATTACAATTATTATTTATCGCCAACTATTACCATAACAACTATTCTCTCCGTCCAAAGCGGTCCTTATATACCAATTAATTCCTTCTAGAACGTCGCTAACGTAAATTTTCAGCATCGAAGATTCCAGCAGCCAATCGAAAATTGGTTCCTTGGTTGGCTCCTTGGTTGATCCATTCTTGGACTAGCTTTAGGTCTGGATCCTGACTTTGTGCGTCTTTCACCTTGTTCTTCGTTAATCCGTCATCAGGGGTAGTCGTAATCTGTTGAACACTTCCTTGGGTAATGTTCGCACATTCATCATCAAGTATAGCCGTAATCTGCCGAATAGTTTCTTGTGCAACATTCGCACATTCTTCATTGGGTATGTTTCTTGGCGTTCGCAAAACTTGGAATTCTTTTCCAGTGGTGTTTTCAGAACGGGGGTACGTAAGGTAATCTTGCTGTTTCGCTGGTCAAAAACATTAGTGCACATTCCCTGAATCTACTTGGACGGCCCATAACATTGACTGAGCAGAGTTTTTCTGATCTCAGTAGGTATAAATAAGAGTATGAACAAAATCAAAATTTTATATGAAAAAAAATCGCTCTGTTGACTGTAATGTATTAAAATGGGAGAAAGCTATATCATATAGATTTTATAGCGGATGTACTCTTGAAAATGTATGCTTATTAAAGACAGCTGAAAATAATCATCAAGAAAAATAAATAATTATTAAAACCTTTAGCATAAGATAAATTATTTTTAAACAAAAAAATAACAAAAATACTCTCAGAACTAAAAATGAATAGAAACTCTATTCGTGTCTACAAACGTTTGCTTTCCCCAAAATCCCATAATCAGATCCTGACATTTGAAGTATACCCTTTAAAAAAAGAATTTTCTAAATCGATCCACGCGTTTCCGAACAATCAGTAAACATAGATAAAAAAGCCCCGAAGAATTGAGAACTTCGCTTTTATTAAATCGGTTAAAAGAAGTTTTATTGGAAAACTACGATAAATTATATATCAAATATTTAATACTTTTAAAATCAATAAAATTCAATATTTTTCGAAACCGGAAGATTAAAACACGTGGCTCGGAGAAGAGCGTGTCTACGTCCGTTGGAATCTAATTCCGAAATAGTGCGAAACTTGAATCAGGCGAGATTGACATAATGGACTATGTACGGTTAATTTTGCTCGTACGGGAGAGAAAATATCTGTGAGATCAACGTGAACCTAGGGTCTCCAAATTCGGCCGGAAGATTAAAACACATGGCTCGGAGAAGAGCGTGTCTACGTCCGTTAGAATCTAATTCCGAAATAGTGCGAAACTTGAATCAGGCGAGATTGACATAATGGACTATGTACGGTTAATTTTGCTCATACAGGAGAGAAAATATCTGTGAGATCAACGTGAATCGAAGTACCACATGCGAAATGTACAAAAACAGTTGTGGAAGGAGGTTTCTACTGAAATGAAAAAGCATGAAGAGATCGTTTCTCGAACATTACAGTAAATTTTGAGTTTAGCAAGAATTTTGGTAAGAATGTACCCCTTTTCATTCGAAATTAGGAGAAGTGGTAGACATCATCGTATCACAAATAAGCAAATTCCCCAAACTCGTTTCTTTTTGCGTAAATAGGATTTACCCACACTTCTCTTCTTCGTCTATATTGCATGAGACATAGATGAATAAAAGAAGATTGTTTCAAAAAGAAAAATTCTTTATCAGAATCAGAAAGACCGTTGCATAGAGCCATCATTAACACCATAGAGTTCGGATGAATACTGAGGTAATAGACGATCGGCGTTCGCACGATTTCGTTATAACGGCCTTCGTCCGAATTTGAGCCTTCGCAGTTCGCAGCTTTCCGGATCCAGTGGCCGGAAGGCCTAATTATGTTCATTTCAGTAAATAATCACAGTTAGTCCTTACTATTTACTTGGATGTTGGAAAACACCTACTAGGTTAACAAAGCAACGAAATCATTTATGGACGAAGCAACAAGAGTGTTGTTTGATAAAACAATTAAAGAACGTAGTAATGCTGTTATAAATTATTTCCATATCTAAATAAGATCAAGTGACAGACTGTTTTTGGAACGAAGTTTTCTTTCGCGCGTTACGAACAGTTACGACTGACGCTAGGAGCTAGCCCAAAAAAATTCATACCAAAAGTTGTCACGACACTATGCACCGACACAATGCACCGACACACGCATGTTTCTCTCTCTCACAGACCAAAAAATAAATAACTCTCTCTCCCTCTCTCTCATAGATAGATATATTACAATTAAAAAGACACTATTTTAAATTAAAAGAAAATGTACATTAAAAAGAAAATACTGTAGAAAAAAACATAATTACCTATAATAGTATTATATTTTATTTCATCCTGTTTTTATAAATTAATAAATTCATAAACATTTTAAAAATAGTTCGTAACTTGACTACGTCAAATTACCTTAACTGTCAGTCACTGTCAAATATTTTAATTTTAAATTTTTTGTATTGAATTGTTAATTCCTGTTTTAAATTATAAAAAGTAATTTTAAAAAGATGTGTTATTTAAAGCTCTGGTATTGTATAAATGGACACTTTTGTTAAAAAAAACGAACTGTTAGGTAAGTAGAGATTTTATACAGACAATAATAAATGCTTATGTATGTATAAACACTCTGTTATGTTTACAAATTACTAATTCCTTCACTAATTAATCGAAAGGAACTTCGTTCCATCCGGGTGTCCCTTGACACCTCACACTTTTTTTTATATTTTCACCGTGTTCTTTGTCTCTCTGCGGAATTTTGTACTCGAATTTAAACCTATTACCCGACTACCTAGAGCTCTGAAATTTTCAGGATAGCTAAGATCTGGATGACAATGCATGTTTCAAGTGTGTTTAGCATTGACATATTAATACAAATGGACCGGCCGCTTCCCATATTCGCAACAGCTGCTTCTGCGGCCAACATTAGTAAGAGAGATCCGAGAGAGAGACGGAGGTAGGCCGGGCAAAACGCACATTGTTTAAATGAGAGCTTAAGGGAAATACATCTTTTTATAACGTTTTATGTAAAAAATAGTATATTATATACTTAGAGTGAGAAGTGAGCTATTATTATGTCAATATCTTAAAAATTATAGAACTGTAAATATTAATTCTCGTTAGGGGAATGGAGTAAATAATAGCAATTTCTCAGGTTAGTAGTGAAAAAAAGCTTTTTCATTTGTGGTTGTTCGAAGTATTTGATGAAACTTAAGTTTGTTAAAATTTCTTAAGTCAAAATAAGTGAGAAAAGACTCTGGTTTTATGTTTAGGTGTACTTATTTGAGCAAAAATAATATATATTACTTACAAAACAATTATTGCAGGCTCAAAAACTGTATTATTTTATACAGGGTGTCCCAGAATTAACTACGGAAACTTCGTATACGTGTTCCTTGATGACAAATAAGTAGGGTCTTTCCTATAAAAAAAATTTTTTTAGAGACTCCTGTCAGAGTTATAACCCTTTAAAGAGGGGTGGTAAAATACGGTTTTAATTTAATATCTTCTGATTGGTCCAAGATAAAAAATTAAAAATTTGGGTGAACATCATTTTAATAAAGACGCATTTCTCCTGCCACTTTTCACCTGCCCTACCCCATTCTAAGGGTGCAAATCAAAGAACCCCTCTTAATTTTTTTTGTAACTTTCTTAGCAATTAATATTTGCAATAACAAAAAATTATTTTAGGAAGTTTTGATTATTTAGAAACTTTTTTGTTCCTTGTCGTTTTTTGCGAAATCGTTTCGGTTTGGAGTAAAAAAATAAAAAGTAGGACCATGTCAATTGAGTATCGTGTATCGCGATCAAGTAGCGCACATTTGCAAAGTAGGTTATAACTCTGACAGGAGTCTCTAAAAAAATTTTTTTTATAGGAAAGACCCTACTTATTTGTCATCAAGGAATACGTATACGAAGTTTCCGTAGTTAATTCTGGGACACCCTGTATACAATAAATACCAATTTTTTTTTAAACAGTGAATGTGACAAAAAATTGTTGAATTCAAATAGATAATTCAAAAATGCATTAATATTTCTATCGAAAAATACGTCAATACAACTGAAGATCATATCGTAATTTTTTATATCATGGTTCACACTATATATAAGGAGACTGATACATTAAATTTGAAAATTCTACACCTAATATATAATAATAAAACAAATAATTAAATAACTCTACTTGATTATTATATGAAATATAAACTTCGAAATTATTTATTATTATCTGTTGATGAAATATTTATGTATCCAAAAATATTTAAGAGTGGCAAGTATTAATTATAGTTAAAATGACTCTAGACACCAACTTAATAGGTTAATAACTATAAAATATTATAGAGTGTGTGCGATATATTACATAGTTTATAAATATCACTATAAACACAGTCAAATATATTTAATTTATAAGATAAACACCAAAAACATTAAAAATCAACGTAAATCAAATGTAAATTAGGAGCTTTCTGCCCGACCTAGCGCTATCCTTCTTATCCGTCTCACTCTGGAATCAATTATTTCGCTGCACAGCTGGTCCATTTGTATTAATATGTCAATGGTGTTTAGGCATATACATTAATTTCGAAATTTATACTGAATTGATATGAAATATGATATAAATTGTGTATACATGTTATCATTTTGAAAGTTTTTAAATATGTCGTTCGTAGCCTAGTTGATTAAGCGTCGGATATGAATCAAGGTGACAGTTCTATTATGTTATCATAATGGGATCGACTACGCGAGAGAGAATTTTTTTTTTGTTTTACATGTGACAACAGTAATTATTATTTTAACTGTTAATAAAATAACTAATTTAGAAATTTTTTAAAAATTTTAGACTATACTGTGGACTATGCCGTAATCTATCTTGTAAAGCGCTATTTGCCAAGGGAGTAATAATTTAATAATAGTAATATGACTTATAAATCACCAAAAAAAACTTTCTACTATAAAAAGTTCTTTAATAAATTGTGATTATTTCATTATGAATCCAATCCTTTGTTTTGTTGCAATTGACCATTGTTTACAAATTTAAATAATTTGTAATAAATAATGTGTTCAAATTAAAAACTCCTGAAGACAGCAATCAAAGATTTGATAATTTATTTGTTTATTAATACAGTTCGTGAATACTGATGTAGTTTTATATTGAATAGGTCTTAGAATTTTTCCTTTAGTATTTTGGAATAAATAAATCCTTTGTTCTGGTTTTAATTGGTATGACTCATTAATTTTGTACAAAATTTCTATACACATAGGAATAAATAAGCTTCAATTTTTACCACTAAGTAAAAGGCTGGAAGGATCGGGATGAAATTTGGTACAGGGGACAGGGGTAGATTATGGTCTGGAACTAGATAAACGGGATATATCTATATTTATCCTAGTTTTATTATAAGCAAATCATTACAGTTGTTATTGAATCTTGATCTTGAATCGCGCCAAAACGGCTGAACGGTGTAGGATGAAAATTGAAATAAGGATAGATGGTAGTTGGGAATAGCACATAAGCTACTTTTCATCCCACGGGAACAGAAAAAAGGAATATAATTATATAGTTTTATGTTATCATTTTTTAGGAATCTCAAATTGTATTAATTTTTTTATATCTTTTATAGTTTTTAATATACGAGGGAATTATAAAATCTTTTTTGTAAGTTGTAATTTACTCTAATGACTGGGCAACAAGTTTTTGGAGCGATTTACGTATAAATATAAAAATTATAAAATTGAGATAATTGTGGATTATCTAAATTATCAATATTAAAGAGTGTTTCAAGTCACCGTCCAGCGGGCGGTCAATAAAAGAGATCCTTTTCTCGACCCTAACAGACTCTCGCAGCATGTGCTTTAATGCACTCACGATTTTACATTATTTAAATTTAAAAAATTTATGTGATTAATTTTTTATAATTGGAACGAAGTTCCCTTTCGGGCGTTACGAACAGTTACGAGTTACGACTGACGCTAGGAGCTAGCAAAAAAAAATTCATACCAAAATTTGTCACGACACGACATACGCATGTTGTCTCTCTCTCTCACACTCATAGATGACTCATAGATGACATGACTCATAGATGACTCAGAGATGACTTAGAGATGACTTAGAGATGACTCAGAGATGACTCACAGATGACTCAGAGATGACTCACAGATGACTCAGAGATGACTCAGAGATGACTCAGAGATGACTCAGAGATGACTGTCAAATATTTTAATTTTAAAATTTTGTATTAAATTGTTAATTCCTGTTTTAAATTAAATTGAAATAAAAAGTAATTCTAGGTAGAATATACAATACCTCTGGTATTGTATAATAATAATAATAATAATAATAATCGTCTTTATTAGGAAATATCAAATAATAATTACAAAGTATTTTTTATATAAATAGGCTGCTAAGGAAGGCGAAGTCTAGCATGATTGCTATTCTACTTAACCTTCTATACCAGCATAAACAAAATATTACATAGGTATATATTATCTAAAAATAACGTTTGTCTATACTTACACAGGGCATAACCAGTTGAAATAAAAATATTAAAAATATAAAGAAAAAATGAAAGGAAAAAAGAAAAAAGAAACAAAAGAAACAGTATATTAAGACTGCGAGTTAATAATTATGGTTGTTTGTTTAGCAAAAGAAACTTTTTATAATGAAATTTAAATTGTTTCACGTTTAAATTATAAAAATGCGTATGCAAGGAGTTATAAAATTGGATAGCATTATACGTAAAGCTCCTTTGAAACAAAGCCGTACGGTGGTGTGGCATTGTCAGTTTATTACATTCACGGATATTTAGATTATTCAGTGAATGAATTTTAGATCTAGGAACAAATTTTGTGAAAATAGATGAGGGAGAGTTATCACCATGTAATATTTTAAAAACGAAAGTTCCAAGGTGAAGTAAGTAGCGGTTTTCCATATTAAGCCAGCCCATATTACGAAACGTATGGGAGACGTGGTCATACTTTCTCAGATTATTAACAAATCTCGAACAGGAGTTTTGAACTTTCTGAATCCGATTTTTATCAAACATGTCAACACAATTACCATAAATAAAATCGCAATAATTAAATCTTGATAATACCAGAGATTCGCTGAGCATTTTTTTAAGCTGATAATTTAAAATATGTCTATTACTATAAAGTATTTTAAGATGGAGAAATGAACTTTGAAGAAGTTTTTTTATATACTCTCTATATCTCAGAAGAGTATCCAAAATTATGCCTAGCTTTTTAGCCGACGAAACAAAATTCAAAGGTTCGTTATTTAATAGAAGTTTAAGGTTACGTTTTAGAAAATCTATATTATTTCGATTTCCAAAGAGCAACGCAAACGATTTAGATACATTTAATTTTAAATTATGTCCGTGAGAAAGTTGAGCTAGTGTATTTAGGTCACTATTCACATATTGTGTTGCCTGAATGTAATCGTCACTACCGAAATTAAAATATATTTGGGTGTCATCCGCATAAGCCTGTATTTTACAGTAAGTTAATGAATTTAAGATATCAGAAGTATAAATAAGAAATAAAAGAGGTCCCAGAATAGATCCTTGTGGTACTCCTGATGATATATTACCCTCGGCTGAAAGTTGATTTTGATGAGAAATTCTTTGCCTCCTGGAGAATAGATAGTAATTTATAAGGCTAGATGATTGCTCACTAAATCCATAGTATTTTAATTTTGCACATAATAGTTTATGATTGATAGTATCAAAGGCCTTCGAGAAGTCCAGCAGCACAAGCACGCAGTTCTCATTTCTGTCTCTGGCACTAATAATGTCATCAGTGACATTTGCTAATGCCACGGCTGTACTATACCCTTTACGAAAACCATTTTGGCACGCAGGTAAAATATTTACGGAAGTAACAAAAGTATAAATCTGCAAATAAAGAATCTTCTCAAAAATTTTAGATATGGCTGGTAAGATACTAATAATTCTAAGATCTTCAAATGTTTTTGGATGAGAATTTTTTGCTAAAGGTATTCCAAAAGAGATTTTCCATAACTGTGGAAAGTAATTAGCTTCAATACAACAGTTTATGATGTGCACAATATACTTATCTATAAAAGGGCTGCAGTATTTTAACATACGACTAGATATACCATCAACTCCTGTAGCATTAGTTTTAATATTTTGAAGTATATTGTGCACATCATCAACCGTCGCGAGAGTCAGCGAAAATTGATTATTAGTATTAAATATATTATTAGAGTAAAAGTTAATTTTATTTTGGCACACCATATCAGACTCTTGTTGTAAAAATTGCGAAAAGAATGTATTTAAATCATCAACATTTGACAAGTTTTCTGGAATTTCAACAGAAGTGCATGATCGGACGTTCATGTTTTTGAGTGTAGCCCATGTTTTACGAGAATTATTTTCCCTCGACAGAACATCAAGGTAAGACTTTTTTTCCTTTCTTACCATACTAACAGTAAAGTTCCTTAATTGTTTATAATATAGCCAGTCTTCATTTGAACGAGTTCTTTTAAATTTTTGTAGAGCTACTTTTCTTTGTTTAATAAAAAGTTTCAAATTCTCTGTCAGCCAGGGTGCTTTTGGTTTCGTTACTCTCACTTCTTTAAGTGGGGCATGCCTCTCAAAACTGTCTAAAATAAAATTATTAAACAAAACTATTTTGTTGTCTATATTATTTTCATAGAGAATAATATCCCAAGTATGTTTTTTTAGGTCTGTAAGGAAATCTGTTAGGTTAAACGTATTAAAAGAACGAAATTTAATAATTTTGGGTGGTACTTTAGGTTTACTAATATTTAAGTTACAAAATGTCAATAGGTGATCCGAAATATTATCAGTAAAAATAGTACCACTGTTTACAACTATTTCTTTATTGCTAACAAAAATAGGATCTAGTAGTTTACTTGTACTGCCGGTTATTCTCGTAGGCTCGTTTAGAATTTGATATAAATTGTATGACTCAAAACACGAAATAACAGGATTATCTAAATTTAAAAAATCAACGTTTAAGTCTCCCATACAAATTATCTCATCTACTGTTGGACAAATAAAAGATAAAATATTATCAAAATCATTAACGGTATTATTTAAATTGGTATGTGGTGGACGGTAAAACACTCCAAATACAATAGTTAGATTTGCTATTTTAACTTTTAACAATAAATATTCAAGTGAACCAGTATCAAAGTTTAAGTCAAACAGCTGAGGCGAAAAATCATTTTTAACAAAAGCTGCAACTCCACCGCCCCTACCCACCCTATCCTTGTGAAAAAAAGAGTATCCTGGAATAACAAACCCCACTTGATCCACACCACCCGCAAGCCAAGTTTCAGATAACATGATTAAATCAAAATCATGTTCTAAAACAATATGTACAAACTCGGTATACCCTGTATACATAGACCTTATATTTAAATGTCCTACTTTCATTATATAGCGCGTAAAATATAAAAAAAAAACAAAGAAAATTTACAGTAAATAGAAGATAAAAGTTCCGCTAAAGTTGAATGCGATGTACAAATGTAGAAATCAGTCGTACTGGTCGTAATGAG
The DNA here is from genome assembly GCA_964028335.1 of Altica lythri. NCBI lineage: Eukaryota > Metazoa > Arthropoda > Insecta > Coleoptera > Chrysomelidae > Altica > Altica lythri. Next base: position 21,902,425 of record OZ034806.1, read on the forward strand.
CTCGATTAATTAAACTAAATGTTAGCGTAAAATATACAATTATTTAAAATTGTTTTTAATACCATTTGACAAAGTAACAGGCATTCTAATAATAATAATAAACAACAAAGCCTTCATCAGAAAAAAAAGAATATAAAAAAATATATAAACCTACCTATAAAAATGGAAACACTAAAAGCAAAAAAACATAAATATCTATTTAAAACAGATCTATAGGTCTACCACATCGATAAAATTGCTTCACTAATGTTTGAAAAGAATAATTTTAATGTAATTTTGCACTTTTAAAACAAAGTACAGAAGAGGAAAAAAAAGTCAAAATACACATTCTACATGGCTTTTTAGATAGCAAAAAATATATAAAAAAAAAATACCGATCTAATTCTGGCAATAATGTCAATTACGCAAGTTCTGAAATTCAGGGGCCAACGTTTTATTATTCTCACCATTGTGGTTTACCCATACTTTACCACCCGAAGACCATGCTTTATTTTGTCCAAACTGCTTTTTGGCCGACATTAAAATTTTATATCTACGTGATGTCAGATCTTCATATTGTAACGGGATAACCGTAAAGGAAGGGACCTTAATTTGAAAGATTGTTGTTGACAGTTGATTTTTAGAAGTTTGTAAAAAAATCAACTGACCATTTTAAATAATGTTTCTAGAAAATTCTAGAAACTTCTAAACACACTAACTAGATTAAATAATGTTGTATATAAGGGGATGCACGGACAGTTAACGTCAGTTCGAGTCAAGTGTTCACAAGAGTTCATTGTATTGTCAAGTAGTTAGACGTTATCCAGCAGAGTTCAGTGTATCTTAACAATTTTGTAAATAAATTGTGTAAAAAGCCCCCATAAGTGTTTCAAATTGGTGTCAGGTGTGGGGTGAAGATATAAGAATGCCTGGAAAAAAGATAAATGAACTATTGGTGGCAGAGCTCAGAAGAGAGCTCGAAGAATTAGAATTGGAAACTACTGGGACCAAATCTGTATTGTTGAATAGGCTCCGTGAATACTACCTAAGTAATAATTTGGACCCTGACGTTGTGGAGTTCGATGACCCGGTTCAAAAAGCAATTTCTGAACTATCGCAACGAATGACGAACCAACAAGAAGAACAAACTCAACAACTTTCCCGGCTTCAAGAAGAACAAACTCAACAACTTTCCCAGCTATCACAAAAAATGACGAGCCAGCAAGAGGAGCTATCCAGTCAGATGAAGAGCCAGCAAGAGGAGCTATCCAGTCAGATGAAGACCCAGCGCGAAGATATGTCCCAGCTATCACAACGAATGACGAGCCAACAAGAACAACAAACTCAACAACTCTCCCGGCTGCAAGAAGAGCTATCAGGACGAATGACGAACCAACAAGAGGAGCTATCCAGTCAGATGAGAAGCCAGCGCGAAGAGGTGTCCCAGCTATCACAACGGATGTCTACCCTACCAGAAGAGTTATCCAGTTCCTTCTCCCAGCAAATATCGCATTTGCGCTCCGAAATATGCAACTTGAGAGACGAGCAAAACCAGCAAGTAACCAACTTGAATCAGCAAGTGACCAATTTGCGAGACGAGCAGAATCACCAAGTGGCCAAGTTGCGAGACGAGATCAACCAGCAAATGCAGTCCGAAATAAGAAAGCTTCAACAAGAACAGGAAGCTGGTCGTCGAAACCAGCCCATCCACCACGGCGACGGAGATGCAGAAACGATGGAAACCTGCCACGTAGACATCGACCGACGAGGAAACGTGGAGGCGACCCAGGTACGAACTACGATGAAACCCCCGACCTTCGATGGAAAGACTTCCTGGCCAAATTACCTGAAACAATTCGACGCAGCGGCCAGAGCTAATGGATGGTCATCCCAGGAGAAGGCATTGTCCCTAACCATAGCTCTGCGAGGCGAAGCTTTAGACGTCTTGCAATCATTGACACCGGATGAAGCTGACAACTTCGAGTTATTGGTGAATCGTCTAGAGATGCGTTATGGTCAAACTCATCTACAACCGGTGTACCGAATGCAGTTAAAGAGCCGAAAACAGAAAAATGGAGAAACTATCCAGGAATTTGAGGCGGATGTAGCAAGAATGGTACGACTTGCGTATTCAAATGCAGCGGAGGATTTCCTGGAGTGCCTAGCAGTCCAAACCTTCACCGATGGTCTTCGAGACGTCGAGTTGCAGCGCGCTGCACGGTTTGCGCGGCCGAAGACTCTTGTGGACGCCTTGACCATTGCCCTGGAGTTTGAGGCGGCAACGGAGGCCTCACGTGGAGTTGCTCGACTAAGGGAAATCACCGGTAACTACGACCATGCCGTTCATTCCGTTAGCGACGTTGAAGCGGTAGTAGAGAGATTAATGAAGTTATCTCCAAGAAGAAGGCGCCAAGTGAGATGCTGGAACTGCGGAGAACTAGGCCATATAAGAAATACTTGCCCCCAAAAAGAAAAATCTTCTGCTGAAGTACCCCAGCAGCAGGAAAACTAGAACGGGTCGACTCCTGGAGGGCGAAATCGACCCCAAACCTTCCCGAAGCCCCTCACACCATTAAATTGGCAACTCTGCGACATCACGTGGACAGCTTATATGTAGATGGCCTCCTTGATGGGAAGAATATTAGCATGCTGGTAGACACTGGAGCTACAAAAACTATCGTCCGACCAACCATCATTATGCGAAATAAGATGTTGCCTACCAGTTGGAGACTGCGTACCGCTACCGGAGATTCTGCTAGAGTCTACGGTGAGACTCAGGTGACGCTACAGTTTGGTTCAACCTCTCTTGTTCACTCAGTGCTGGTGGCTGACGTTGATGAAGATGTTGTTCTGGGCATGGATGTTATGCTCCACTGTGGTTTTCATTTGGATCTTCGCCAACGTATCCTTCGTACTGGTAATGAAGAAATATTCCTGCACCGAAAACAAGTTGACAATGCCTCGATTAAGCTAATCGATGATATCGAACTTCCGGCAAGCTGCGAATGTGTCGTCACAGCGCGGTTGGATGGACTGGAGCCAGATGGTGCCCCAGCCATGATAGAGCCGAAGAACCATGACCATGAATTGGGAAAAGGACTCCTTGTGGGTAAGACTCTTGTTAGATCCGCCAAAGAGGTACCCATCCGAGTTATCAACTTGAACGATCATCCAGTTCTTCTCCGAAAGGACACGGAAATGGGAAGTTTAGAACCAGTAATGGCCATAATTCACAAGATAAATGTTACGGAAACAAATGAGACCAACGAAATTGAACAATTAATGACAAAATTAGACCCCTCTTTGTCAAAATTAGAAAAGAAACAGGTAAGAGATCTACTTTACCGTTATAAACCTGTATTTGGTTCTAAAAGTAAACTGGGAAGAACTGATGTTGTACAACATAGAATTGACACTGGTGATGCACGTCCGATTCGACAGGTACCCCGAAGGATGCCTCAAGTTAAAAAGGAAGAAGCAGACAGAGCCCTTAAAGAAATGATTCAAAATGGCATAGTCGAACCATCCAGTAGTCCGTGGGCTTCTCCTGTGGTATTAGTGAGAAAGAAAGACGGATCAATGCGGTTTTGTGTCGACTATCGAAAGCTAAATGATGTCACTAAGAAGGACAGTTATCCTCTGCCAAGGATTGATGATGCCCTCGACGCTTTGGCGGGTTCTACTCTGTTTTCTACCTTGGACCTTAAAAGTGGATACTGGCAAGTTAAAATGAATCCTGCAGACAAAGAAAAGACTGCCTTTACCAGTGGATCAGGGTTATGGCAATTCACGGTCCTTCCATTTGGCCTCTGTAATGCTCCTGCGACGTTTGAACGACTAATGGAGAACATCCTGCGGGGTTTGTCATGGGAAACTTGTCTAGTTTATCTAGACGACATCATCATAATGGGTAAGACCTTTAAGGAACATTTATCTAACCTGGAAGAAGTTTTTAAAAGATTACAGAACGCTAATCTAACATTGAATGTTAAGAAATGCCACTTGTTCCAGAGACAGGTCAACTATTTAGGACATAACGTAAGCAAGGATGGCGTTGCTGTTGACCCCGCTAAGATACAAGCCGTTCAGGAATGGCCAATCCCTATCGACAAACATCAGCTCCGGAGTTTCTTGGGTCTTTGTTCCTATTACCGACGATATGTCAAGAATTTTGGAGACATCGCCAAACCCTTGACACGTTTGACAGAACAAGATAAGTCCTTCTGTTGGGATCAGGAATGTCAAAAGGCTTTTGAAATATTGAAGAAACAGCTTACGTCAGCACCTGTTCTTGCTTATCCACTTCCTGATGGTAAGCTTATTTTGGACACCGACGCCAGCAATGTGGGAATTGGAGCCGTCTTGTCACAGCTACAAGACGGTAAGGAAAGAGTGGTTGGTTACTTCAGCAAAACTTTATCGAAAGCTGAAAAGAACTACTGTGTAACTCGGAGGGAACTGTTAGCAGTTGTAAAATCCGTCGAACACTTTTATAAATATCTGTATGGCAGAAAATTCCTGATCAGAACAGACCATGCTAGTTTAAAGTGGCTACTTAGCTTTAGGAACCCAGAAGGACAGATAGCAAGATGGCTCGAAAAACTGCAGGAATATGATGTTGAAATCGAGCACAGACCTGGAACCAGACATCGTAATGCTGATGCACTTTCCAGAAGACCATGTCGACCTGATTGCCCCCATTGTACCCGTATGGAGCAGAACGAGGAAAAACTTGCCTTAGTTAAGGTTGTGCCAGAAGACGAGAGCTCTATGCTGGAGGAGCAACAAGAAAACGATCCCGTTCTGAGAAAGATTAGGGAGTGGAAGAGAATGGACCGTCGTCCGTTGTGGAGAGAGATATCCTCATCCTCTCCTGCTTTAAAAGCATACTGGTCCCAATGGAACTCTTTAATTTTGGACGGAGGGCTCGTTAAAAGACTTGTAGAAAATTCCGAGGGCACAGAAACAAGGAAACAAATAGTGGTCCCAAGAAATGCTGTACCGGAAATTTTAAAACAGATGCATAATGATAGTTCTGGAGGACATCTGGGTATCACGAAAACGCTGCAAAAGATCCGAGATAGATTTTACTGGGTAAATTGCACTAATGATGTTAAAGATTGGTGTCGTAAATGCACTACATGTGCTGCCAGTAACGGTCCGCACCGAAAACCGAAGGCGGAAATGCAGCAATACCTGGTTGGAAGTCCTTTTGAAAGAATCGCAGTAGATGTATTGGGGCCACTTCCACAGACCGATGTAGGAAACAAGTACATCTTTGTTGTAATGGACTACTTCACTAAATGGGTTGAAGCATATGCAGTTCCCAATCAGGAAGCCACCACTTTAGCAGATATATTGGTTGAAGAATTCGTAAGCCGATTTGGGGTACCATTAGAATTACATTCAGACCAAGGAAGAAATTTTGAGAGCAAGCTGTTTCAAGAAGTTTGCCAAAGATTAGGCATCCACAAAACGAGAACCACAGCGATGCACCCTCAGTCTGATGGAATGGTGGAACGAATGAACCGGACTATAACCAACTATCTGTCAAAAGTGGTGTCAGATTGTCAGAGGGATTGGGATCGACATATTCCACTATTTCTAATGGCAATTCGATCGGCCATCAACGAATCAACTGGCCAAACGCCTGCGAAGGTCCTGTTCGGTAGAGAAATGAGGCTACCATGTGACTTGGTGTTTGGTTGTAAACCTGGTGAAGAAATGGCACGTGAACAATATGTCGCCGACCTTCAGAATCGAATGGAAAATATACACAACCTGGTGCGTGGAAAACTACAATTATCTAGTGATCGGATGAAGAGGTACTATGACACACGGACAATGGAAAAGAGTTACCAAGTTGGAGATTTAGTCTGGCTCTATAACCCCCGACGGCGTCGAGGTATTTGTCCCAAATTACAAAAGAACTGGGAAGGTCCTTACACCATCAAGAAGAAGATTAACGATGTCATTTATCGGATCGTGAAAATTCCCAGAGGGAAACCCGTCGTGGTCCATCACGATCGTTTGGCGCCTTACCAGGGAAACCACAGTGGAGATGCGCAGCAACTCCAAGAAGATGGTTTGGCTGGCTCAGGGAGTGTGCGGGATTCCGATGTAGGAAATAACATTCCAGGAGGAATGAATCTAAGGAGGGGGCAGTGTAACGGGATAACCGTAAAGGAAGGGACCTTAATTTGAAAGATTGTTGTTGACAGTTGATTTTTAGAAGTTTGTAAAAAAATCAACTGACCATTTTAAATAATGTTTCTAGAAAATTCTAGAAACTTCTAAACACACTAACTAGATTAAATAATGTTGTATATAAGGGGATGCACGGACAGTTAACGTCAGTTCGAGTCAAGTGTTCACAAGAGTTCATTGTATTGTCAAGTAGTTAGACGTTATCCAGCAGAGTTCAGTGTACCGTATAACGGGTATTTATCGAACACAGCGGGTAATACCAAACAAAAGTGAAATTTCTTAAACTCTACCGATAAGCTAAAACAGTAGGCAAGTTTCATTGCCCAAATGATTTGATTGGTTGCATAACTTCGTAGTGTTTATGTTTCATGCATTTACCACCATCAGAAGAGAATTTTTAGCGCGCAGTTAACATCGTTACCAACAGTGAGGTTGTGTGTATTTTTGTGACGCCGCCAAAACCTACTTATAAGTCAGTAAGTACTGATAATATTAACATCATCCAACGAACTAAATCCTGACAGGGAACCATAGTAACATTTTTGCATGGAATAAATTCGAAAATTTTCATTAGGTCTTAATTTATGCAGAAAAATAAAAAATTATGACATTTGCAGGGTACCGTATAACGGGTATTTATCGAACACAGCGGGTAATACCAAACAAAAGTGAAATTTCTTAAACTCTACCGATAAGCTAAAACAGTAGGCAAGTTTCATTGCCCAAATGATTTGATTGGTTGCATAACTTCGTAGTGTTTATGTTTCATGCATTTACCACCATCAGAAGAGAATTTTTAGCGCGCAGTTAACATCGTTACCAACAGTGAGGTTGTGTGTATTTTTGTGACGCCGCCAAAACCTACTTATAAGTCAGTAAGTACTGATAATATTAACATCATCCAACGAACTAAATCCTGACAGGGAACCATAGTAACATTTTTGCATGGAATAAATTCGAAAATTTTCATTAGGTCTTAATTTATGCAGAAAAATAAAAAATTATGACATTTGCAGGGTACCTATCTTAACAATTTTGTAAATAAATTGTGTAAAAAGCCCCCATAAGTGTTTCAATATATTGAAAATCCTGTATTTTTTAGCAATTTTTTTGCATTATAAACTTCACTGCGCATAATATTTCGAGTAAAAGTTACCAAAATAACTCGGGATTTGTTGGAATGACCATTAGTTATTTTACCAATTCGGAATGCTGAATCAATATCCTGTAAGGTACAAGCCACTTTTAACTGGTTATTTATAAACTGTAGTAATATGTTTACAGTATTTTCTCCATTGACTTCTGGTACTCCATTAATACGAAGAGTATTTCTCTTTAAAAATTGTTTACCATTATCTGAGTTGGCCTCCAGTTTTTCAATAGCAGATTGATTCGACGCAACTTTAGTTTGTAGCATTTTAATACCATCAGACACTTCGTTTAGCTTTTTTTCAAATTTTAAAAATCTTAAATCCATCGCCTCCTGTATTTGTTGGGAAAAATTAGAACATATCTGGGTAATAAGCTTTTCAGTAGCTTCACTAACACCATTTTCATCAGAGTTTGCGGAATTACTTCTTAGGGTTTTTCCTTTATTCGACGACATGACCACTACTTTATTGAACAGGTAGGAATAGTCACAATTTGCGAACCAAGCTATAAGCTCGTAATAAAACTTTTTACCACAGCGTTTTTTTGTATTTATAAATCTTAATCATTAACACACCATTAATTGCACACTTTGACAAATTTTTGGCTATTAATTCCAACAAAAACCACCGAATTAACCGATTTTTAACGGAGCTCTGCTAAACAACGACTTACTCTCGTGAACACATGTATGTATAAATGGACACTTTTGTTAAAAGAAACGAACTGTTGAAAATAATGGATTTACTTTTTTTTTCTATTTTGCTTTGAACAGTGTAGTAGTGTCGCGACTTTGTTAAGTTTATACAGGTTTTTTGTAGATAATAAATATTAAAATAATAGAAAATAAAAACAATAATGTATCCTGACAGTGTTTCTGCACAAGTTCCGGATATTGCTGATAGAGTTAGGTAAGTAGAGATTTTATACAGACGATGATAAATGCTTATGTATGTACAAACTCTCTGTTGTGTTTACAAATTACAATTCCTTCACTAATTAATCGAAAGGAACTTCGTTCCATCCGGGTGTCCCTTGACACATCTCACTTTTTTTTTTAATCGAAGAAATTAAGACATTGTACAGAAGAGAAAAAAATGAATCTAATTCATATTAGTTCGTATATACTGCATACAATATAATTTCTAACTTCAAATCTCATAAGAGGTGTATCTTAATAGTAACTAAATCACTTAGTCAAAATTGTGCTTACCCTTCGTTTTCATCCGCATAGCGTATATTACCAAGTTCACAGGGAAGGCCATCATGCATTGCTTTCTGTTTTTCTATCCATTTTTGAAGTTCAGGATTATTATGAGCAAGTTCATTGCCTAATCTGGCCAACAACTTCTTTATTTCTTCTTGTTTTAAGTTAATCTAAAAAATAAAATTATATAAAATGGTGTTTACTGGTTAGGCATGTTTCAATATGATAAAATAGATAACAAATTTTCATAAATGTATTCCGACGTTAGCAATATCTTCACCACTGTGAATGTAACTTTTTTTAAACAAAAACTTTAGAAGTAATAGTTCGATCAGTCAGCTATAGGCTTGGTGAATTGCCAATTAAATTAAACATTTACTACATTTGCAGTTAAAATGTAATGAGTTGATGATAACAAAACATGTTTTAAACTATCAAACGGATTTTTTTCCAAAATACGAAAAATACTCAGATTATTTAATAATGTATACTTATATAATGATTAAACTTAAAATTTTTAAACATTTTCATCTATATAAATAAAAACGAATCACCAAATGTGTTTCTAAGCGCAAAACTTGAGAACGGCTGGACCAATTGTAATATTTTTTTTCATATCTTACTTAAGACACAAAGAAGATTCTTATGAAGAGAAAAAAAATGTAAAAATTACCAAGAAAATCATAAAACAATACAGCGTGTTTTGCGAGACGCGCTGCTAGATGTATTCTGTGGGGTGGCAAAAACATAGGTTGTTTCATGCACATATCTTGATTTGGCTGATTGAGAAAGTAAGATCAAATGCAGTTGGTTAAAATCATATCTGCTGTAATTCTTTATGTACTCGTAGATTCTGGTTTGCATGAGATTATTATTAAAAGCATGGTTCATGGCACCCATGGAAATCTTAGTCCAAATTCACCGTTTACACACAAAACGGTATTCATGGTCATTGGCAACAGAAATTATTACTATGGTTAACGATGGTTATCCCTTGCATCGTCTCCGAACGACTACTGATAAAAAATTTGCAGATATTTCCGAATATACAACAAAAAGTTGTGCCATGGCTGTGATTGCAAGTGGTCCTGAGAATTCCATTGATGAAGTTACCAATACCAAACAGGTCGCTATGCTAGCAGTAACGTAGCAATTTCCTCTTAAGAGTATTTCACTTAACCATATACTTAAAAAGTCAGCGAGTATATTTTACAGCAGACAATGTATTAAAACAAAACCGATGTGGGGTAGTGATGATTTTAATAGCAGGATATTTTAAACCTTTTATTTATTTATTTCTATTGACTATATGCTCATTGATGCCACTCACCACCAGGTGTCGCTGCAGAGTAGCAACATCTGCCCCGTTCAACCGATTGTCATAAAAATTGGTATGTATATGTATTTTTTCACGGAGAAGGTTTGTATGATATGCTCATTGATGCCACTCGCCACCAGGAGACGCTGCAGAGTAGCAACTTCTGTATCGTTCAACCGATTGTCATGAAAATCTCTGTATGATATATTTTTAATGGGTAAGATGAATATTTCAATAGGAATGGTTTACTGTACAATAGAAAGCACCAATGTTTGGCATTCGCAGATGACATTGCAATTGTTGCTAGAAACAAAAGCGAATTAATACAGGTATTAAAAGCACTTGAAAAGAAAGCGAAGGAAAAGGGTCTACTAATAAATCAAGAAAAAACTAAATAAATGAGATGGACAGATGACGACTTTATGACAGGAGTGAACATAAAAGTAAGTTAATAACTAATAAGCCAAAAATTTAATTGTACAAAACTGTAATAAGACCAACAGTTACATTTGCTTGTAAAACGTGGATATTAAGGAAAGCAGATATAAGTTCCCTAGAAATATGAGAAAGAAAGGTACTAAGAAAAATTTTTGGAGGAAAAAGGAACAATGGGGTATGGGAAAGAAGAACAAACCAAGAGCTTGCAGATATGTACAAAGAACCAAGTATCACAGGATATGCTAGAGCACAAAGGTTGAAGTGGTTAGGACACGTCGAAAGGATGGCAGAAAATGGGATTCCAAAAATGATAATTTGCAGAAGCGTAGGAGGAAAAAAGAGAAGAGGGAGACCAAAGGAAACATGGAAGAGCGAAGTGGAGGCGGATTTGAGAACCTTAGGTGTACAAAACTGGAAACGCATGTGCCAAAATAAGAAGAAATGGAGAGAAATGACAATTAAAGCCATGTATCAAATTCAATACTGATTAATATATATCTATACGAATTCGTATAAATATAAGTTCGAAAAATATATTTTTGGTGCGATAAGTAAAACAAAACTATAAACTAAAAACAGGTAACATTTTCATGTTAACAAACTTTTGTTAGTATTTTATATTTAACATTAAAAATTTAATCCTATACCTGATTACTATAATCAACATTCCAATAAGGAATTGTAGATTTTTTTAACCTTTCTTCTTGTGTTCCTTCAACCAATTTAGCTTTTTTGGAAATTTGATCATCAGCGTCTTCATTTCTTCTTTTCACTAAAGGATCTGGAGCAGGTTTAGCCTTCTAAACAAACAACAAAATTTAAAGTTACATTTTGATTAACATTTAATAAAAATGCCTAAAATACTTAGAACTGCGTTTGTATAAAAATACTTTCAAATAAACATTTTAATCTTACACTACATAACAAACAATAGCTAATTCAATTTATAAAAATGTTACAATTCTTTTTACCAATTTATTATTATGTGCCGTTAAAACATGGGGATCAGCCTTTCCGTTCGCGTCAAACCTTGACATACGAAAGAAATAGAGAGAAAGCAGTGTTTTATATAAAAAATATTTAATAATTAAGCATATTAACATTAAAATTTAAATTAAATTTTCATTATTTACAGATTGTGATTTATCTGATAGTGTGAATATAAAAAGAAGATAATTAAATTACCAGTAATTAATATTAGATTTAAAAAAATGTTTTGTAAAATTATATAACATTTATTTAAATAGGTTTCTAAAATAAATATTTATTTTTTAAACACACTTTTGTCCACATTTACTTAAATACCATAAATGTGTTGGTAAGCGCAAAAAACGAGAACTGCTGGAACAATTCGATTATTAGAAAGTTTTGTGTTCTTTGCCATTCCGTGGAATTTTGTAATCGAATTTAAACCTATTTCCTAGACTACCTAGAGCTCTGAAATTTTCAGGATAGCTAAGAACTGGATGACAATGCATGTTTCAAGTGTATTTAGCCATTTACATAGATTTCGAAATTTATACTGAATTGTTATTAAATTAAATATGCTTTAAGTTGTGTATAGATATTATTATTTTGAAAGTTTTCATATAAGTTGATGGTAGCTGAATTGGATAAGCGTCTAATTGTGACAGTTCTCTTGTGTTATCGTAATGGGATCGATCACGCGAGAGAGAAGTTTTTTTTCTGTCTTTTCATATAATAGTAATATGATCTATAAATCAGTAAAAAAAACTTTCTACTATAAAAAATTCTTTTTATAAATTGTGATTATTTTTTATTTTGGTTAGGGTACACAGAATGTTCTTGTGAAGAGAAAAAACGTAAAAATTACAAAAAAAATAACAAAAACGACACCTTTCATTTCCAATATAAACGACTCTGTTCCCAGCTGTCAAACATTTGACCTTAATTAGAAAAAAAACTGTAGGCTTATCTTTGGTATACGTTTAAGTTTAATTTATGGAGGGTTCATAGTTTAATTAAAACAAAATAAATGTCGTAAATGTCATCATTGCTTCCTCTGTCTGTAGCATTTTGTCAGTTGTTATTATAATATCAAATTATTATTTCAAAAAAGAATTTTATGTTAATTTGTTAGACCAATGCCAATGTCGCCTATAAGAAGAACTCGAAATTCTATACATCAAGCTAGTTTTCAATCTAATCGGACTGCATAGCAACGTAACGAGAAAAATAAAAAAATTACAATATCACAAACTAATTTCATTGTTTCACGAGCGGCTTTCTGTTACGGTCCTTCAGTTGACTACAGTTCCTACCAATGCGTTGATATTGGATCTATGAACTCAGTTTGTCCACATTACAAAGCATTACAATACAAAAATAAACCAAATAGATTCTGTTGCGCAAATAATAAAGTGAAATTAGTGCCATTGGTTCCGCCACCACAGCCATTGTACTCATGGGTTTCAGGAAATAAAATATAACTATTATTTTTAAAAATAATCCTTTTATGTTAAATGTTTAGATACAAGGCCAAATATATTATAAAGCAGGTTCGCTGTTATCAGTGACATATGGCGCCTATAAACTCCTGAAAATTTATCTCATGGGCAATACAATAGAAGAAATTGATCAGCGTTGTGCAAATAACAGATCAGTGAGGAGGTTTATTGTGAAACAACTACAAATTTTGTTTTATCAACACAATCAATTAATTCCATACATTTAAAACTGCACTTGATCTATACCATCTGATAATCATGAAATTGTAATCAGAATGGATGAAACTATTGTAGGAGAACACGCGAGACGTTTCAATGTACCAACAATCGATGTTGTCATTGTAGTGGTTGGAGAGAATTTGGAAGCCCGTGATATAGTTTTACTTCACCGAAATGATCATTTACAGTGTGTGTATGAAACACACCACAAATATAATGCCTTACAATATACAATCACATTTCTCAATCAAGATGATAAATCCCGAAGCAAGTAATTAGAAATACCATAATTTTTGAAATCACTGTTTTTGTCAGGGTTCCTTCTCCCTTTAATCTTTATAATGTTGCGAAAATATAACCAACCGCGTCTTTGCAACGGCACATCGCTAGGAGTGAAAAAATTACTGAACAATATTGCTTTGCTTGCTTTGGCTGTAATTAATAAACCCCTATGGTCAGTTGTTGAGTGATTCCGTCGTTAATTTTGAAAACCCATGTTTCTCTAATGTTGCGTGCGCCCACGTCGAAAAAAGGTCAGCTTTCGTTATTTAAGTCCCAGGTAATCAAATAAAAAATATCGTGTACCAAAAGTCATTGCAATCAGATTATTACCAATACGAAAATGAAAACTTATTTTCGTAAGTAATCGTTATTGAAACATGCCGCTTCCTACTAACCAATTAAGTAAGTGTGTGAGTGAGACGGCAATTGCTCTCTTTATTGCTTTCTCTTTTTGGAGTATTTCTCGATCTACGCACATCTCTAGAAGTATATGCTCCAAGATCCAAGTATACTAGAATACTAGTGTACACGAAAGTCCTTACTAATTAATAAAGTAAAATACGGTATCTTTTTCATATAAAGATTTTTTATAGGAATATGTATGCACATCTCTAGAAGTATATGCTCCAACATCCAAGTATACTAGAATACTAGTGTACACGAAAGTCCTTACTAATTAATAAAGTAAAATACGGTATCTTTTTCATATAAAGATTTTTATAGGAATATGTATTTGTCTTATTAACAAACAATTTTGCATAAACATTTTTTTATAAGAAATACATTTAAAGTTAATATAAATTAAGTTGTGCATATGCTAGTAGATGTAAAAATAACCCAATACACTTTTTGCAAGTATTTGTCTGTACATGTTTGTACATTATTTAAAAAAATACAAAATACAAAATAGACACCATTTTGTCATTTGATAGCTAATAATAAATAACTAACAAAATACTTACTATAGCCTGTAATTCTTTTCCTTTCCATTTATACTTGGATAACACCTGTAAAGCGTTGTCCCTGTCTTCATTATTTCTAAAGCAAACAAATGCAAATGGACTGTTCCTCCTGGTAGTTTTAATTTTATTAGAATTTAATTTCAACTTGTCGTTTAACAGTTTTCTGAATTCCTAAAATTAAACCAAATTTAGCAAATATTTCATGAATTTACATATTCGGTATAAATTAAAACACAACTGTTAAACTTTTAGTCATTTTCAAAAATAGACCTCTTACATTTATACCATAGAACTTCGGCATGTTTTTCACTTCAATTTTAAAATTTTCTGACGAAAATTCTCTTTCTAAATAAGCATACGGATTTTGATCTTGAAGTACTTCTTGTTCTGACTTAGTGTCATTTTCCATATTTTCGTAAAAAAACTTTTCAAACTTTAAAAAACAGTTTTATTTTTTTGGATTAATAGCTTAACCTTTAAAACCAGTTGCAACTTCGTTTTCTAAAACGAAAGACAAATGGCCTTGTCCATAAAGGAATAAGAATCGAATACTATAAAACAGGAACACCTCTTGTTCAAATAAGAATACGAATTTGATAACTAAAAATTAATATATTTATTATCCTTGGTTAATAAAATTATCAATCATTAAGAAATATATTTTTTCACCATGTGCAGTGAGCACATATATAAAATAAGATCTAAGGGTAAAGATGCCTTTTATACAGACAACTTCCTGCTACCTGCTATATATAGCTGTATATAGCGTTTACAGCACAAAATATTAGTTAAACGTCAAAGTTTAAACGTCTTCTTAAACAGTAAAAAATTGACAGGTGAGAACGATAAGAATAAGCATGGAGACTAGTCTCCATGAGAATAAGATAGAAGAAGTATCACACGCTGTTCGTCCGGATTATTCGGTTTCAGTGTTATTTTATTTTAAAACATTTTAAAGTTAAAGTATTATCAAGATGAAGATTTTGGATGATTATGAAAAAGTGAAATTGATAACACACATTTTTATGACGCATAATTTAACAAAACCGAATAATTCAGTAAATTTGCAAAAGTTTGTCAGAGATGTGCAACAAACGTTTAAAGACAGGGGTCACTTTTTTTCAGAGAAGGAAATATTAACTACTTGGAAAGAATTGCTGGAAGAGTACTATTATTATAAAGAAAATTGTTCAACGGATGATGCAAAGCAGGCATGGTATTTATTTAGTTTGATGGACAACTGCTTTGATCAACATACTACCTCTGAAAAATTTACTTCTGAACTAACATTTTTCTTAATTGACAGAATGTCGAACCACAAGGAAACTTTGGCAAAACAAGGACTTACACAGGAAGTTCTAGATTCTATAGAACAAGAGTTTAATCAATTGGGGAATAATGAAATTAACCAAAGGGATATTTATACCAGATGGGAACATCTGAAACAGTCATATAGAGAAAATAGAAATCTTATGAAGCAGAGACGTAAAAACCCAAAGTTTAGTGAGTTCTTTGAAGCGATGAGGTTATTTTATCAAAGTCCCGAATTTCACGTGGTTAGACCTTACCACAGCCCTTTAAAGAGAAGAATTATGGGTGAGGAACAGTCTCGAACCAGTTCAAAAAGGATTAATGATGCCATATCTTTTAATTCCTCAATGCGTTATAAGTTACTTACATGTATTAAAAATAAGAAAACTCAACTAAATTTTAACAAAGAATTATCTCCAGTATTGTTGAACTATATAGTGGAAGAATTTAAAAAGATTAATTTGGATGTTACTGCTGAATCAATTTGCAATGAATGGAACGATTTAATTTACAGGTAATGGTTTTTATATTGTTTAAAATATATCGTATATAAGTGCGTTAGTGAAGATAATCAGTTATATAACGATTAATAGTAAACCTATATTTTTATATTTAATATTGTGCAATTTAATGTAATCGAACAATTCCTTTCTCTGTACCTATTTTTAGAGACGCAAATATGAAAAAAAAGTTTTTAAAATTATTCTCTTGATTTTGTCCATATCTTTAAAATCGGTCATTTTAAAAATACATATATTCTAACTACACGTCGGTTGCGCATATGCCTGCGCCATTCAAATTACGTTGTAAACAGTGCGTTAAACACGGTCCAGACTCCAGACTCCGTAACATTGTTATATAAATTTGCTATATAGCCTTGCTATAAAACAGTCGTGTCCACACTTGAGTTCAGTAAAGATTAATGTAGAAAACCAAATACTCACAGCAGAAGCGTGCGTATTTCTGTTTATCAAGAGTAAATTAACAACGGTTTTGGGTTCGACCTACCATGAAACGTACTCGGTTCCATAAAGTACGAAATAACATACAGGGGAAGCTTCAAAAACTTCTATAGTTTATTCAGTCAGGATTTCTATCACAATACAAAACTCTTTTTTATAATTCAAGTTCACAAAGTTTCTATTTCGACACTAAAAACAGTATCGAAATATACTATTTCCCACTTATTTCATACGAGACACATGATATACTACACGATACTGATCAGTTGTTAAAAGAAAATATTAAAAGTCTGGACGCGTACGATATAGCAGTGAGATGCAATATCTTCTAATCTTTTTCGGGGTTACCGACTTGAGATGGATAACATGTATCATGCTAGCATATTATTCAACGAGCGTATAATGGTTGTTATTCACGAAGATGAAGTTGCAGTAAATCATCTGAGTGAATAATAGCCATTATACACGAGTAGAATACTATACTTTGTCCACGACTATCAAATAAATATAACTTGGAATTGTGACAATTTTTATTTTACAAAAATATCAACATTGCTTACAACTAATATAGTTAAACTAGTTAAAACTTTTCATCTATATGGTAATATTGAGATTCACACAGCTGTGTAGATTTATGGAAGAAAATGAATTCGTATCTAAAGTGATATTTTGATTGGTTGGAGAACTTGTAGATAGAAAGTTTTGCTCATAAGTCTGATGACTACATGAAGGAGGCTCAATCGAACTTGAAATCTTTGCAGCAGTGTTTATTTGATTTTTCATTGAACCATCAATGCAGTTTTCAGCTGCTGCTGTGGATTTCCACCCACCATGTCTTTTCAATGCGGTTTCATTCCCCCTGCATCAATAAGGATTGTCGCTGAAGACCTCCGGAAACGATGTCCAGAATATTTTTCTGGGTTTAGAAACCGTTAAAATGTGGCTATACATTCGATGTTACCGACGGAGGACGAAGACTAATATAGTTCTTACAATATTGATGGAAGTTGTCGGTTACTGTAAATTTGCGACTGATTTTTGTCTTTGTATTTGGCACATTTACCAACAAAACTGATCCCAAATCTTGCAATTCACTAAATTTCATCATATACATTTCGTCGGAGCGACAAGCACTCATTACTTCCATTATTAATGCTACCTAAAATGTTTCTTGTTTATAAAACAAGTATTTCCAAAAGATTTGGGTTTCTTACCTTAGTTGCAAGATATTTATCTTCAGATTTTTTTATATTCTTAGGCGAAAAAGCTTTTTTGGTTGAAATCCTTCAGACTGTCGTTTCGTTTCAATAATGATCTTAGATTAGTGTAACTGTCAATATTAATACCGTTTTTTAAATTTATCGTACTTCTTAGCATTGAAAAGTTCTCCATAATGTGGATAGTTTATACTTTTTGCACAATTCATTAAAATATACCAATAAGAGAGATTCGGAGAAAGATTCTGTGTTTTTTGAACTTCTCCATTCTACAAGGATTGATACGCAGGCAGGCATATAAAGTTTTTATATTCCTTACAAATAAAATTTTGCTTTGCTTACACATCTCCAAAATTCTAAATTCACGCTAATTACTTTGAATGATATTTCAAATATACGATTATACAACGTACACCTACTACGATTTAAATTTAAAGTGTGAATTTCGTTGCCTATATTATTAGTCCGGGAGCCCAGAGAGTTTTCGTAGCCGTTAAAGAGACAAGGCTCCACCAAAGTTTTTTCTATGTATTTTGACCTCCTGATTACAAATATCAAGGGTGGATTCCCGGAAAATGGTTGGTAAATTTCTTATTAATAAATAATTTGTTACTAATAAAAAAATTGTTTTTTCGCAAAACAAAAAATATTACCGTTCCTTTAGTGATTTTAAGCAAAAAATCTTCCTATGTATTTTTCATCAGCTTAGTTTTTACCCTGGCACCACGTATCAGACCTTAGCTCCAACCTATTCGCGGAGCGATGGTCGGTGCTCCGACGTAACCACATAGATCTAATATTATGTGTTTATTCTTTTTTGGTGAGCGGAGCTATGATACGATGCTGTGGTCGGAGCGATGGTCGGCGCTCCGTTGTGGCCGTACACTAAGTGGAAACGTCCAAGATTTAGAAGATCTGTCCCTCTATAAATAAATAAATAAACCGAGTAACAGCTGAAATCCCGGCTCTCCTACTCTATTTTGTAATACCTATATAATGTTAGAAAAGATAAGTAGTTCTTAAAAAAGTTTTTCCGATTATCAAACAGATTGTTGATTTATCCATTCTAACCGTATTAAGTAGCCTACCGATCTCCTATTAAATAATGGAGATTAATTTTAATATTAAAAGTAGTTAAGAGATGGTAATAAAAACCTGAGTAGGGAAAAGCTTTAAGAAATGGGAACCTTGTTCATCCTTAAATAAGCCTTATTGGTGGTCTTAAAACCGTATGAAATTCGCTCCGACTAAGTTTGCTATTATTATTGAAAAAAATTCCAGGAGTGGAAAAAAGACTAGTGATGGATAAATATAGATAAATAATGTTTTTTTTTTTTTTTTTAATTTTTAAACCCCTTTGAGGCAGAGTTATCTATACATATAATAAAACTGTAGAAATGAATATGTTTGTGCGCGCATCACATGAAAACTACTGATCCTATTCGAATGCGGTTTTTAAAGACGTATTTGTTTTCTTTCAACTTAACATCTGGTGTATAAAACTTTTTCCCCCCACCCTTTTAACGGGGTTAGGGAAAATTTTTTTTATAAAAAAATCAACACGCCCCGCGAACGACGTCGCGGGTACATCGAAATAGAACCCAAAAATGTGGTTGAATTTTTTTGTCTGTCTGTCTGTATGTTTGTGCGCGCATCACATGAAAACTACTGATCCGATTCGAATGCGGTTTTCACAGATGTATTTGTCTTCTTTCAACTTAACATCTGGTGTATAAAAATTTCTCTCCCATACCTTAAATGGGGTGGGGTAAGAAATTTTTATACAACAATCACACGCCACGCGAACGACGTTGCGAGTACAACTAGTTTAAAAATAAAAATGTACAAATACAATAGCTATCTTGAATATAACTTCATAAATTCACCAATATCGGTATGGATATAACATATCGTACTGTTGTTGCTCCCACTGCCTCTTAATTTCTCATTCGCTGCTCACATTTTCGAGTACACCAGATAGTATATGCTTCACTTACATCGAAAACGACAGGATTTTTCAAATAATAGAGAACCAAACACAAAAAATTCAATATGTCATGTTAGTTACTAAACGCTATACAAAGTTAACACCATTTAATTTGCCAAAATAGGACCGTTACACTACTATAAAAAAACGACCCTAAGAAACTTAACATTTTACATTAAAAAAATTGGGAATAGTCAATAGTTGAAGTATTAACTGAATAATTTAATGGATTGGCGATCATTTAAATAAGTTTTTTTAAATTTATGTCAGTGCTAATTTATATTAATTTACATATATGTAATTCTGAATAATTTCCAGGTATGAATTAATGAAGTCTGACAACAGTTCTCACCATTGGAAGTACTTTAACGATGTGAGAAACATCTGCCATTCAACAGAATCTGTTGTGGTGGAAAACATCGAAACCAACCCAGTATCTGAAATGGTAGATGATAGTGTATTAGAAAAATATACCAAAAAAATTTCAGATATACCAGAATTAAGAGATTTAATGTTCGAGAATAATTTGTCAGGAACAGAAGTGAATTATTTGTTAGATTTGAATGAAACTTGATATTGTTTAGAATTATGTTACATTATGTGCTGCTTATTATATTGTAGTTTAGTACATAGATGATTCTTAGGTTGTTTTTTTTTATTCTATAATTTTTGTCTAAGTTGAGTTTGTAATTGTTTTTGTTACCTAATAAATTTAGTTCGTTACAATTAACATATGATGTTTGTTAGAACCTCATGAACCCAGAAACCAATAAATGAATCTATCCCAAAAACAGGAAATTACCAAGCGGTAATATAACCAATTATATAGAGCCACATATACGTATTCTTTTTCCAATACAACTTCGATAAGCGTCGACAAGTGGCACTTTACAACTACATAGAATATCTCTCCATGTGTATGCGACAAATTATCCATATTATTTTTTGAAGTTATACTTCTATTCGGACACTGTGGAATGAATTAGTGTGTAGCTAAATGGGAAAAATCATTACATAATATGTAATGGTGTGAGTAAGAGCGAGATAGAATCACATATAAGGTATATTGGTCGGTACAAACAAAGATGAAATATTTACTACATGTTATTAGTCATCACTATAAGTCCTTTGAATACCGTTTAAACATTCATTGCATTGAAAAGAGATAGATATACAACAAACAGTCTGAGCTATTGTTATTGTATTACATTGACGTATCGCCCTATGTTTGACATATTATTTTATAATTCTGTCCAGTAAGTATACATATTAAGTTTAGTATTTTATATTAATAATAATATTCAGTACTGAGTATTGTATTGTAGTCTAAAATACCGTCACATGGTTGCATTATATCCTTCACTATGCTTTTGAGTTTTGAGTCGAAGACATGCGTGTGAGTTAAAACCTGTTCCTGCAAAGTTACTGAAAAGTGCGTTAAAATTTTGTAAAAGTGTGTACCTATATGTTGTTAGAAAATGTTTTGCATTGTTTTCTAGTGTTTTAAAATCTGTAATAGCCCACGGTAAGCAAATCGGGTTTTGTAAACACTTTTTTTGTACATTGATCGTTTTACTGTTTGGTTTTCGTGTTTGAAGTAGGGACACACATCAACTGGTCTTATTTTTCTAAGTATTGATTTAATTGAATACAGTTAATTTAAAAAAAAAATTATTTCTACTTGCCTGTGTTTGTAGTTATTAAGTTTTATTAGTTAACAGTGCATAGAAGTATAACTTCTGCCGGCAGTCCCACTGACTGCCACACCCTTTTTTTAATTTATTGTTTTTTTTTATTTATGATTTTTTAATTACTTAATCAGTCAAACTATATAAAAATTTACTGTGCAGCAAAGACCAACAAGAAGGTGTGAGTTACCTTTACCGGGAAGGAAATGGGATAGATGTGTTAGTAAAGGTCAGTTGTCAAAAGTCCTTTTTTAATAAGATTAATTAGCTTGAAAGAAAAATATAATTGTTGTTTAAAGAGAGATAAGGAAGTCGTCACTTTTACGGTATTTTTGGACTCCAAACCCTCTCAATAAAGGAAAATATTTAATGCCAAGTAATCATCTATACTTCTATACTAATTTTATAAAGCTGAAGAGTTTGTTTGTTTGTTTAAACGCGCTAATCTCAGGAACTACTGGTTCGAATTGAAAAAATTTTTGTGTGTTGAATAGACCATTTATCGAGGAAGGCTTTAGGCTATATAACATCACGATGCAACTATTAGGAGCGAAGAAGTAATGGAAAATGTAAAAAAAACGGGGAAAATTATTGATCCTTGAGGGCTTCCATTGCGTGCGCTGTGAAAACGGTTCAAGATACCAAAAAAATATATGTATGAAAGAATTGTTCCTTTTGAAATAATCTAAAAAAATGTCCGCGACAGTATATGTCTATCTTTTAAGATTAACTCACTAGAACCGTTTTTATGGTAATCAAATTTGGTCGAAATTAATGCATTATTTGTTAAGAGTTGTATCAACGTAATAATATTAATCTTTGTCCAAATAAATGTGTTGTTGATTAAGAGTATTTAATTGTGAACAAAATTGTCTTTAACATCACTTTATTTCAATGAAAATCTTAGAAGATACTAGCTAAATTGGAAATAATGAAAACCCAATAAAAAATTAAAAAGAAATAGATACAAATGCAAAATGGATAAAAATTTAAAAAATGGAAAAAACAACGAAAAAGGAATAACAAAAGTGTAAAAATCACAACATACAAAAAAAACTAAAAACCTGTAAATAGACAAAAAAATATAATAAAATCGACAAAAACAGTACCTAATAAAATCATGGATAGCAATCGAAAAACGAAAAGATCATCAAAATTAGAAAAAAACGAAAATTGAAAAAAATATATAAATGTCAAGTGAAACGAAGTTCGCCGGTTCAGCTAGTTGTTACTAAAACGCTTGATATAAATCTCTGGAAGAAAAACATACATAATAATCGTTAATAAAGTAAATATTAAAAATACATAATTATAATAATAATAAAGTATTGCTTTATTGCCACTGAATATTGTACAATTTTGCCGACAAAGCTTACAAAAAAAAAGTACGTAATTACAGAAAAAAATAATTAAATTGCATAAAATATCAAAATAATAGCAATAAAAGTAACATAAACTAACGCAAAATTTAAATAAATGCAAAATAAGCCCTAGGATCTAACAAGGTTAGACTTTTATATGCTACCCACTTGTACATGAATCTACTAAATACAAAAGTACTAAGAACATCTAAGTAAAAGTGTGAGGTACCGTGTCGATGTACTGGATGGCCAACGGGTTAAGTTGGTCGCGAACGATCCCCTGGGGGTACCAGGCGAAACCCCCGTGTAATTAGCCTTACTCCAGCATGCGGGGCTCTGTCGGAGCGGACTGTTTATTCCCTAGCTAATCGTGGGAACAACCATGGATAAGAAAAAAAAAGAAAACCAGCGGGAATACACTGCAACAACAAACCAAACGAAGAAGAAGACAGGAGGAAAACCCTCCCCTTCTTCAGCCTCTCGGGAAACACCCCGGGAGACAGCAGTGCTGATCGCTGGCACCTCAGAGCCTTGAGTGGGAACAAGCCACAAAGGGAAATCTGAGGGGAGGAAAACACTCCAGCAGACAGCAGAAGCACCAAAAAAGCAACCTCCGCTTCCCAAATTAGGAGAACCCGGAGGAAAAGACAATCCTCTGAGGCGGGGACTCAGCGGGGCCAGCTGTAAATGGTACCTCAGGTGCCTAAACCAGGGAATGACACCTGAAATAGCTAGGAGGAAGGCTATGGAGCATAAATCCAAAGAGCCTGTCCCCCAACAGAAACGTAAGCGAGCTGAGACCACCATCAGTCCCGCCCAAGAAAAGAAAAAGAAGAAGGTGGAGGTGGAAAAACAGACCACCTCAGGTAAGAGCAGCTACGCCACTGCTCTTAAAACGCAAAAAGTCGCCATCCTCCCCAAAGGGTTCCCTGAGAATACCCCCAGTGCGGACGAGCAATCTTTGGTGGAGGAGGCGATAGTGGAAGAAATGTTCGCCGGATGGGAGCACAAGGTCCATTTCGGCGGAATACACTTTAAACCGGGACTAATCATAGTCGACTGTGAAACACCACAGTCGGCAGAGTGGCTACGGTTGAAAGTACCCCACCTAAAGAAATGGGAAGGAAGGGAACTGACGACATCCCCAAATCACATGTCATTACTGCCTTCCTCCCCAGGAGCAAAGGGCTATCAGCTGAGAAGCTACTTCAGCTGATTAAAGCCCAAAACGAGGGTCTGAGGACGGACCAATGGAAAGTCCCCAGCCTGAAAGAAGAGGCGGCACGGCAACTCTTGAGGGCAGCGATAGATGAACTATCCTGCCAATCCCTCAAGAATAAGGGCTTCACCTTCTTCTACCAGTTCGGGAAAATCCCCGTTCACGGTCTAAGAAGGGAAGAAAAGAAGGATGGGGAAGGAAACCTAGAGGGGCAAACTGCCCGAGCCGAAAGTGGTAGTGGCTCACCCAGAGAGACACCTAGCGATGCGGAAAGCATCGGATCCTTCCACGTCGCCGATCTCTATGGCAAAGACTCAGAAAATGAGGCAGCCGTGGAGGTCGGAGAAGTGAAGGACGAGGATGTCAACTTCTTGGGTGAGTTAGACGACACCCTCGTTGGAAGTGAGGAAGGGGTCCTCGACGAAAAGCAGCGGTAGGTAGGAAAAAAAATGGGAATAAATATTGCTCAGCTAAACGCCCATCACGCTAAAGGAGCATCAGCGGTTATATCAAGGACGTTTATCAGCAACCAAATGGGAATTGCATTAATTCAGGAACCATGGGTGATATACAATGTAAGTAATACGGACATACCGAGAGCTTGCATCCTGGTAAGTAACAGTATTAATTATTGTTGTGTTTCAGAATTCATGAAGAGAGATCTCGTCCCGATTCAAGCTGAACTCGAGTTCAAGGAAAGAAGTCAAGAAGTTATGATAGTTTCATGCTACTTTGCAGGAGACGGGACTGCACCGCCTCTAGAACTGCAAAAACTAGTAGAATACTGTCATGACAAGAAGCTACCATTACTCATAGGATGTGACGCCAATGCCCACAACACCATATGGGGAAGCAGAGACACCAATAAATGAGGTGAGCAAATCTTAGAATTCATTCTCAATAAGAATCTTATTCTACATAATATAGGGAATACCCCTACGTTTGTAACAAGAATAAGGAAGGAAGTGCTAGACATAACAATAAGCACATTCAGTCTGAAAGATCATGTAAAAGATTGGAGAGTTTCGAATGAACCGTCTCTCTCTGATCACAGATTGATCATGTTCAGACTAGAATGCAATACTCCTGAGCCTATACTAAGGAGAAACCCCAGGAAAACCAACTGGGAAAATTATAAGACTAATTTAAACAGAAACCTTGCAAGCCTTCGAGCCACAGGGAAAGCCAAAAACCACCTGGTACTGGAAAATAATCTCATAGAATTAAACGAGGCAATACTCGATGCCTATGAATCAAGCTGTCCTCTCCAAAGGACTAGAAAGTCAAACGACGCACTATGGTGGAACAGCCATCTGTCAAACCTAAGATCCGAAACACGGAAGCTCTTCAACACAGCCAAATGTAACGGAGATTGACAGAGCTACACCGAGAAACTCACAACTTACAATAAAGAGATTAGAAAAGCCAAGAGAAACAGCTTCAGGAAATTCTGCTGCAAGACTACACAAAGTCTTAGCAAAAGGAAGAGTAGATACCGTAATGGCACTGCGAAAGCCCGATGGACGCTTCACAGAAAGCGAAAAAGAACGAGCAAAAGCTTCTGCTAGAAACCCACTTTCCTGCAGGCATGAACACCACAGGACATACGAGGTACAAAACTAAAAGACCAACCAGGGAAGACACTGCAATGGCAAAACACATATGCAGTGAAGAACGGCTGAGATGGGCTATGAACACCTTTCAGCCATTCAAAACCCCTGGAACTGACGGAATATTTCCAGCCCTACTACAACAGGGGCAGGAGGCAATCATTCCTCATGTGATCCGAATCAGTCGGAGCAGTTTTGAACTGGGATATATACCAAAAGTGTGGAGGAAGGCAAGAATCACCTTCATCCCCAAGGCAGGGAAACGGGACACTACACACCCTAAATCCCTTAGACCAATCAGCCTTACATCGTTTGTTCTCAAGACGATAGAAAAAGCTGTAGACAACTATATTAGAACAGAAGTCTTGGAGCAGGTGCCACTGCACCCTCGTCAGCATGCATATCAAACGGGCAAATCTACGGAGACCGCGTTGATACAATTGACTGACGAAATCCAAGACGCTCTAAACACAAAAGAAACCGTGGTATGCGCCTTTCTAGACATAGAGGGGGCTTTTGACAATACTCCACACGAAGCTGTCAAAAGAGCACACAGTGATAGAGGAGTAGGTAGAAAGCTTACTCTGGCAATTCACCGAATTAGGTATACCTTGCCAGGGTTACTCTGATGACGTAGTTATCCTCGCAAGAGGGAAGGAAATATGAAAACGTCCTCTGCGAGATAGTGCAAAGAGGACTGAACACAGCAAAGCAGTGGTGTGATTCAGTGGGACTTAATATCAACCCCACCAAGACCACGTTAGTAGCCTTTACAAGGAAAAAGAAACCTAAACTAAAAACTATAAAAATAGGTGGAAATACCTCTGAGTGGAAGACAGAGGTCAAATATCTAGGGCTAATCCTAGATAATAAGTTACTCTGGAACAAACACGAAAACGAAATAATACACAAAGCTACAAAAGCCCTTATGGTGTGCAGAAACATTGCTGGGAAAAATTTACTAAACTGGGAAGCAAATCTGAATGGGACGAAAACACCATATTGGGGCGAAGCCAAAATGCCATAAAATGGTACGCGGACGGCTCCAAGACAGATAAAGAAACAGGAGCAGGGGTGTTTGGACCTAGAACTAAATACTCAGAAAGCTTGGGTACGTACCCAAGCATCTTTCAAGCGGAAATTCGTGCCATCGAAAGATGTATAGAATTTAACATTGAAAGGAACTATCGTAGACAGAAGATTGTAATCATGTCAGATAGTCAAGAAGCCATCAAAGCTCTGAACTCAGATACAATCAGTTCAAAGATGGTCTGGGAATGCCTAGGCAAATTAAATGAACAAATGACAGAATAACACTGTTACCCTCCTATGGGTTCCAGGACACGTAGGAGTAGAAGGAAATGAAACAGCAGACAAGCTGGCAAAAAAGGAGCTGAAACCCCATACCTGGGACCAGAACCATCCTGTGGAATCAGCAGTAGTACAATCTTAGAAAAACTAAGGAAAAAAATGATAGCGAAAAATCCAAGTACTGGAATGATCTAGAAGGACTAAGACAATCGAAGACGCTCCTGGGAAACTATAATGTAGCGTAAAAATACCCTTGGCTAGCTCCAGGGTTCGTGGCTTCCTTCTGGCTTTCTTTTTTAACTCCCCCCAAACAAATAAAAAAGGGTGCCAAGTACAGACATACAAATAAAAAAGAGAATCAGTGTTAAATTGTTTATTCAAACTTTAAAATATTAGTAAAAAGTGAATAACTAATTTCTTATCTTTTGTTTTCTTCTGAATTGATGTGGAGGACGGAATCTCGGTAGTAGATAGCACCAGTTAAAGATGCCGATGGCACGATGTTTTCTCCCAATTGAAAAATATTAGAGGAATGACTCTGGTTGTGATTAACAATCTGACTTTGGTGACTACTGGCAAGATGGAAAATTCGGCTCAAAAAGCCCTCACTTTGGACCCTTCACAATTTGGCAACGGCCTCTAAGAATTAAAATAATAACAGTCAGAATTCCGTCCCAATAGACCTTAATTTCGATTACAATCATCAAAGGTTTCTCCAAAGTTCGAGAGAGAAAAAAGTTAATCACTTGATGTGTTTATATATTTTTAATTCAATAAAAAACTGATTCTTAACAAATGATTGTAATCGAAATATTTAAATGTTAGTAAAAATATCAAAAAAAAACTACCAAAAATAAATTCACCATTTTTGACTATTACTTAAAATTATAACAAATTAAATTTACTCACCGGAAGGGAGAATGTAATGAGAAGAACTGATTGCTTTAGAAGCACAAAATGAAAAGAATCAAAATAGCGACACTTCTCTCGATCGAACTAAAAATTCCCCTTCTCAAATCTGATAAAGTATACGCGACGACTCACAATAAACCGAAAATTATACAAATTTAATAGTCAATAGGCCAGGCCACATAGTGATGAGCGAGACTGGTCTTGGTCTTGCGGTCTTGATCTTGGTCTTGCAGAAAATGCAAGACCAAGACCAACTTCAAGCTGCAAGATCAAGACCAAGACCGAGCAGTGCAAGACTTATGCAAGACCAAGACTTAGCATTGCAAGACTTACGCAAGACCAAGACCAAGCCTGCAAGAGTCTTGCGGTCTTGCGTTTTTTAAACATATAAACCGAAAAATAAAGCAGCCAATGATCATCATAACTATTATCACAATCACATTTTGGATTTGGTGTTAGTTTCATCTTATAAAGTATGGACTTCACTGCACCGTGTCCAAAAAGGTATCTGATGAACTTGGTATTGATTGTTCTATTGGGATGGCTCCTATCACCAAGCGAAGTAGAGGGGAGAGTTTTATTGTATAAACAATACCTATAAGCATTGTTTGCAGTCACTTTTGCCCAATCCTCTTCCCAACGGATTCTAGTATTGTGCTTACAGTCTGCTATCGCATCTTGTAGTGTTAAACCAGGTATTTGATTACCCATAAGACGGGATTCTTCGGCTATTTGGTCTGCTACTTCATTCCCAGTTATATTTGGATGGCCTTTAACCCAAATAAAAACTGTATTAACTTGCTTGTTATTCAGAAGCGATAATATTTCCAGAATTCTAACTATGTTTTGGTTACGATAAATTGTGTTTATTGGGTTAGTCAATGCCATCAGGGCAGATTTACTGTCTGACATTATAAGTAAATTTGAATGCGATGGAATATTATCAAGAGCTCAATCTACGGCTTTATTCAATGCTACGATTTCTGCTGTAAATACGGAGGCATCAGAGTTAAGTTTATACTTCAGGCAAGTTTCAGAATTTTCAATAAAAACAGAACAACCTGTCCCTATAGGGGCTTTTGGATCCATCTGTGTAGACTTTGTATGGATTTTCCAACTTATCTATTTCCATTTGTAAAATGATTTTATTTAGTTTAGCTACTTCACCATATATGGGGAATACAACGTTTGGTTGTAACATGCAAATATTAAATTCGGCATTGAAAAACGGTATTCCTACATGTTTCTCCATGTCTACATCTGAAACTACGGTAAATGCATCTGCTAATGGAGGAGAGGTTTTGCTGAGCCAAAATTTGTTTGCTAGATTATGTGCTGCCAATATAGAGACTCTTCTCTCTAAATCGTTTTGGGGAAAATTCTTTTGCTTGAGCATGAATTTTTCGGCAAGAAGTTGACGTCTGCGATTCATTGGGGGTTCTTTACATTCGGCAAGAAGAGTAGCTGTAGGTGTTGATTTGAATGCATTCAGAATTATGCGAAGGCCCTTGAACTGAATCCTGTCGATTTTAGAGAGTCTTGTCTTATTGGCAGATCCATAGACTATACTGCCATAATCCAATATTGATCTTATATAGGCTCTAAAGAAGCTCAAGTTTATTTTCGGATCTGCTCCCCAACTATATCTGTTGATTGCCCTCAAGATATGCAAGCTCTTTTCACTTTTGGCAACACAGGTATTGATGTGTTCATCCCAGGTCAGTTTGCTATCGAATGTTATTCCTAAATAGGTGTAATTTTGTGAAACCGGAACTGTGGAAGTGCCAAGTGACAGGCTAAGAACGTCCGGTAGACGGTGCCGAGACTGCCGAGTGAAAAAAACAATAGCGGATTTTTGTGGCGATATCGTGAACCCTTGTTCTGAGAAAGATCTTGTGCAACAGTAGGTACATCATATATTTTAAGTTTGAGATACATTGGGAATATTTTTTATTAGTTGTGTAGATACAAAAATCATTGGCATATTGTAAAATGCGAGCCTCCATACCAATACAGTGCACGTCTATCGTATAAATGTTAAATAAAAGTGGACTGAGAACCGAGCCCTGCGGTAGGCCAGTGTTTACCTCCCTAGGACCAATGATCTCGAAATTGCATTTAGCGAAGACCTGTCTCTCCAAAAAAATATTTGTAAGAACATATGCAAATCTTTTCGGTACCCCTATATACGACAATTTTTCATATAAGATATCTAACAAAACACTTTTATAGGCGCTCGATACCTCTAGAAATAAAGCTGCTAAGTATTTATTCTCAGAAAAAGCTAGTTGAATATCAATTGCAAGATTTGCAGCGCAGTCCAGAGTGCCCCTGCCTCGACGGAAACCAAATTGGAAATCTGGGAGAATATTATTACTTTCCAACCACCATTCAAACCTGATTTTAATGATCCTATCTAGTGTTTTCAATAGACATGGCATTAGAGTAATAGGTCTCAGAGACTTATTATCATTATTCTTGGGTATCGGGATAATTAGACATTGTTTCAATGAAGGATAGTGTGGTTCACCCAAGAGAATGTTATTATAAATTTTGCACAAGAAGTTTTTTGCAATGTCTGGAAGATTTTTAATCATCATATAATTAATCCGTCCATACCAGGGGCCGTTGATTTAGACGATTTGATATTGACCTCTAACTCTTGCACTGAAATTGGAGTAAGAAAGAAGTGACTTGAGTTATCTAGCGCTGGACAAGGAATATGTGGACAAACAAAGTCATTTTTTTAATTATTTTATTTTTAACTTTAACTTCAATACATATAATTAATGAAATTTTCAAAAATTCAACAAACATTCCTTCCTTCCCTATTTATAATAAAATTCAAACAAAAACTGGTCACTGATATCACAATCGTCTCCTGATTGTTTTATAGTAAGATATTTTATTTACATATAGACACAGTATTAATTTTGAAGTGACAACTGCGGAAGCATATCATTTAATACCTGCGGTGATGCACATGCAAAATTATCCCACCCACCGATAAAATTTATCTTTCCCAAAATATCGTAGAAATGCCTACTGCATCTTAATTGCATTTCTTGGATCGATTAAATCAAGTTGGGTTATACCTGAGCAATTCCCGGACGAAAATGTATACTTTTAAATTTTATAATATTACTTACCCGGACAAAAGTGTAGTCATTAACAAAAGTATAAAGGGATTACGGACGAAACTGCAATCGCCGCTGATCACAAGTGTTTTCAAGTGATTGTAAGTGGTGTTACCAGGTTGTTACAAGTAAACACAAGTGAGTGAATGCAAGTGATCATAATGAATCACAATTGATTTCATTTGAACACAAATGATTACAATTGATTATAAGTGATTACAAGATTTTCATATGTACCTACGTTCAGAGTAATAGGTAAAAGGTACGCTTCCTCCTTTTTTTATGATGAAAATCAGATTTCAATAAAACTATATATTATGTAGTTATGTATGTACAACCTAGGAAACATTCAAATAATATATTGAAACACGTATGGGGGCTTTTTACACAATTTATTTACAAAATTGTTAAGATACACTGAACTCTGCTGGATAACGTCTAACTACTTGACAATGACAATACAATGAACTCTTGTGAACACTTGACTTGAACTGACGTTAACTGCCCATGCATCCCCTTATATACAACATTATTTAATCTAGTCAGTGTGTTTAGAAGTTTCTAGAATTTTCTAGAAACATTATTTAAAATGGTCAGTTAATTTTTTTACAAACTTCTAAAAATCAACTGTCAACAACAATCTTTCAAATTAAGGTCCCTTCCTTTACGGTTATCCCGTTACAATATTTAAAAAGGTAACTGTATTATTAATCAGTGTCTGCATGGCATTCTCTCTGAATTGAAATTTCTATTTAGAACCCGATAAATTGTCTAAATCGAAATTGTTTAAAAATCCGTATACCGTTTTAGGACCAAATTATAGCAAAGATATATGCGCCTCGTTAAAACTGCACATCCTCATTCCATTGTATTAATTCTTGTGTGTATTTAACTTCTTTGCCTTTTTTTATTTGCACGTTTTTTTAATGAATCAACATTTCTAAAGTCTATTTGTTTGCAGTTGGCAACACAGTGAATTCATTATAAATGCAAATCCTTTAAAGCCCAAGCAAGGGTGGTTCATGAAAAATAACTAAAAGTAGTATACATTTCTATTGAAACATAGTCATAGTTGTTATTTTTTAAAGAGTCCACCCTGTAATTAGGGATTAACTAACCCAAACACAATAGAAACCCTAGATAATATTGTCACAACAGGTAGCTGAATAGATCCCATGACCGTAGAACCGAAATTTTTTAAAAGCATAATTCAAATTAAAATAATCATTAGCAATTCTGTTGTAAAATTGTTTGCCATTTTAACTAAAAAGATACTTTTTATTTTCAATTGGAGTTAGATATATTTTTCCTTAGCTAAAAAAATTGCTCTTATACTCTGTTAAAGTTATTGGTTTGTATTTTTAAAATGTGAAAAACTGAAGAAAAAAGAAAAATTGAAAAACATTTTTTACAAATGGGTAAAAAACGAGAAAATAAGTTAAAATGGAAAATAATAAAAAAAAACAGAACGAAAAAAAGAAAAACCGAGAAAGTATCTCACAAACTGAAAATAAACGAACAATGTAGAAAATCGAAAAAAAAAAACAACTCAAAAAGGAGAAAACCTGAAAAATTAAAAAAATCAAATAAAAAAAGTAAAAACCTGGAAACATGTGAGAAAATATAATAAAATCGAAAAGAACAGAAAAAACTTAAAAAAAAATGATTAAAATGATAACGAATTTTAACCGGGTCATAGTTTCCAATATAGTTATTTATGATATGAGTGTTAAAACTGAGGTTTTATTTTGTGAGTGAAAACGTTTGTGAAATGAGCGGAGCGAATTGAACAATTTCACGAACAAAATAAAATCACTTTTAACACAAATACCATACAATGTTTTTTGTACAACTTCCCTATTTTGATAATGAAACGAGCGAATTTGCAATGACAATAATCCAAACCGTGTTAAAAGTAAACTAAACCGTGTTAAAAGTAAACTTGTTTACATGGCAACGTGTTAAAAGTATTTTTAACACGCTGCTATGTAAACAATCGTTTTTAACATTGTTTGCTATCATTAAAAGTGTCACTTTTAATGACAGTTGTACAAAAAAATATTTAAATATGTATGTATTACACTTGAACGCCCGCTAATTTTAAATAAATTCATATTTGGAATACACAACTATTTTTACTTATTACTCCAAACAGGTAAAACTATTTTTACATTAAATTTTATTAATATTTATTCTTTGGCACTACAAATATGTTTATACACCCGTTTTTGTGTAAATAAATAGATAATAACTCTTGGTTAGTTACATACCTAGGTCAAAGACAATTAAAAAAATAATGGTTGTTTTATCCGATTTGAAATAAAAAAAAGAAGAAGAGAAGATGTAGTTTGAGTTAGAAGACGTTATATTAAGATTTCATTTTTAATTTGTGTTTGGCCAGTTATTTTATCAACTACCTTTTTAGATCGTAAAAACAAATAAATGGGAATTGTTATTTTAAAGTGCAATTTGGTGATTTTAATATGACAGATATTAATTCGCAGGAACCCGTAAAATGGGGTGAACTTATTTCACACATTCCTACCTTGCAATCAGTTGGTAAGTTTTCTTTTTTTGTTTTGTTATTCAATTCTTTAATAAATGAATTATTTTTTTGTATTAGGTATTTATATAGCCCTAAACAAACCAATATATATGTTAACATTCGTTTTAATATATTTTAAAATGTCTTAAAATTTTGTATTACTTTCATGTGAGTTTGTAAGGAATTAAACATTTTTAAAACTTTTTTAATAACATGTTGTTTTGGGAAAAAATGTTTTCTTGTATTCTAAATAAAAGTCACTTCTATGCCCCATTTCCTAACTGTGTTGGTCACCCACATACCTATTTCTGTTATTAAAATATTGCCTTATACACAGTTGTACAAGTATACATAAATATATAATTACTTATAGAATGTTTTTAAAAATTGTTCATTTTGTACCTTGGAAAGTTTCCTCATGTATTTGCTCCCAAATACTTTATCTTCTTAGTTTGCTCAATGCCTTCTTTTTCCTCGTGAATATTAATTATAAAATTGCACTTTCTAGTTATTAACATTACTTAGTATTTTTTCTGTTAACCCTAATACTATTTACATAATATAGCCATTCATATTGTAAAACTAATTTTAATTTTAAGGTACTTTATACAATATTTATATCCTTATGTGCAAGATTCAATATCAGATCATCAGCAAAGAGATTTACGCTAGAGTTCCTCAGTGACTCCCTAATACGATTTATATACAATTTAAACAATACCGGCTCTTAATACATTCCCTTGTGGAACAACATGTTTTGTTTTCTTTTTTGAGCATTATAGCGTTAATTTCCTTATTGGTAAATGGCTTAACTGTTTCTAATTTAGCCTAAATAACATTTCCATTAAAAAAAAAACATACTGTTCTATAGTTTCTAGGAAATATTCGTCAAATTTTTTTTTTCATAAACTTTGTATCAAAAATTGTATATTCTTGATAGCTGTTTGGTTTTGTTATTGTTTTCAGTGTTTTCCAAAACTGTTTTGTATTGTGTATATTTTAGAAAGTTTTTTATATTTTCGCCGTGTTCTGTGTCTCTGTGTCATTCCGTGGAATTTGTAATCGAATTTAAACCTATTTCCCGACTACCTATAGCTCTGAAATTTTCAGGATAGCTAAGAACTGGATGACAATGCATGTTTCAAGTGTGTTTAGGCATATACATAGATTTCGAAATTTATACCGAATTGATATTAAACATGATCTAAGTTGTGTATAGATAATATTATTTTGAAAGTTATTAAATAAATCGTTCGTAGCGCAGTTGGTTAGGCGGCGGGTCAGTCCACTTGTGACAGTTCTGTTATGTTATCATAATGGGATCGATTACGCGACAGAGAAGTTTTTTTTTCTTTTTTTTTTTGTTCTTACATGTGAAAACAGTAATTATTATTTTAACTGGTAATAAAATAAACTGTTTTAGAAAGTTTTTAGATACAACTACCCTTGATTTTGTTAACAAGGAAACAATCTTCTCTATGATCAATCACAGCGTTATATGACTTAATATTTTTGCAAAATCAGGGATGCTGTGCATTGTTGAGATGACACAAAATATGACCTATAAATCAGTAAAAAACTTTCTATTATAAAAAGTTCTTTTTGTAAATTGTGCTTATTTCTATTTTTTTCTCATAATATTTCCTTTAAGTGTTTTTAATTGTTTTCACAGTATTTCTCATTCTTTTATAGTTCTACCAATCTTTATGTTTCCAGTCTGTACAGCCTTCTATATGTCCAATCACCTTCCTTTGCTACCTCTTTTATTTCTTGGTTGTACCACTCATTATATATGTGGTTCTCTTTAATTTTATGCTCCCTCACAGACGCCACTATGTCCACTGCCCGTATAAGGTTCTCTAAAAAACATCAGGATCACTATGTTCCAAAGCAAAATATCTCGAAGGCTATCAAAATTTATAGGTTTTCTTTGATCTATTGTTAATGACTATTTGTTTATCTTACAATCTATGTGATAATTAACCCTTAGTATCGAATGATCTGTTAGTTTTGGTTCATTCATTACTGTATTCTCATAATTATCATTTTTTGTTATCGCTAAAGTTGCAGAATGTTCTCTAACTCGATTTTTCTCAACCACTTGTTGCTTCAGATAATATGAATGATCTTAGTCTACCACTGTAGAATGCATCACCACCCCAGTCTATATTAAGATCTCCCACATATAGTGTTTCAAGTTACTAAAACTGTCTAGGTATTCGTCCTCACTGATGAAAAATGATACAGTACTGTAAGAAAAAAATCCCCTTAAAAATACCATACAACTGTATTCTCAGAAACCAAAAATTATTATCTGGTTTAGCTTCACTCCGTATTAGGTTATATTTTATGCACTCTTTTCTATATATTATAATATCACCAGTTCTGCAGTTTTCTTTTTATTTTATAATCCTTGATTTCTGTTCATAAGTCTCTATATCTTCCGTAATGTGGGTTTCCACTAATCATAAAACTTTTACCTGTTCCTAATGTACAAGATTGATAATGTCATTCTTGTATCCCATATATCCTTGTACATTGAGACAAAGTATATCGCTCTGTTCTATTAATTGCTATTCTCCATAATTCATTTGATTGGATAAAAATTTCACCACTTGTTTTGTACACAGACACTTATGTAAAAAAATTGAATGGTTCGCATTATACTTTTTTTTGAGTTAATTGTTTTGCGAAACAAAGTATAAATTTTTGATCATTGAAGATGTGATTTTTCTCACCACATTTCAAACAGACTCTGTTACCTTTACATTCACTTGACACATGTCCATGTTTTTTGCACTTGTAGTACCTTACTTATAATATTAAAATGCTTAAAAACACTGCATGTTCTCAATTCTATGTTTAATTTCCCGTTTATGCTTACTGTTATATATTGTAAGAGACTTCCATTAACCTTAACTTTTGCAAAGTTTCTTTGTCACATTTATCCTTCTACTTTTGCATTCTGTTTTATTGTATTATATTCCTTCTGCAATCCTACAATATTGATCAAATACTCATGGCTCATGGCCCATTTCATTTTCAACTGCGGTTTTAATTTTTTTTAATTCATCCTTATTGCTACATTCTATTAACACTCCTCCTGTCTTTATTTATTTTATCTTCTCAATACCTACTTTTATCACCTTTAGGTTACCTTTTTGTTGTACCGTTTGCTTGGTATTATTATTTGAATTAAAATCCTGTGGTTTAATGACTAGCTCTTCCCTATTGATTTTCACTGCCTTACTGTATGTTTTAACCCCATCAGTAAAAACTTTTACATGCTCTTAAATTTTCTTTGACATTAAACTTTTTTTCTTTTCTATATAATTAACATTTCCATTGGGTACCTGTTTGATAACCTGTTCTCCTTATATCATATCTTTGAGCTTCCGTCTGCATGCGGCTTATATCCAGACAACATCCTTCACCTCCTTAGAAATCTTTTTATATTGGGAATCGCTTTTGTTTTCGCAAGTTCTACGGTACCATGGCTGGCAGGCTGGCACCTACCTTCACAAAATAATCCTTTCTCTGTACTCTGTACAGATAGTACTTTCCTCAGTATCCGACATTGTATACATTTTTATTAATAATTTTACCCATCTATTAGTAGGTATAGATCGCCCAACGAAAGTTTGGGACAGCCACGTGGCCTCTCGTTCAATGCGCAGTGGTTTTTTTACGAGCGTTACGATAACAACGACCGTTCTAAAAGCTTGTCAGTGTGGTAGCTAGAATGGTTTTGTAAACTGTATTTAGCTACGAATATGCTGAGAGAGTTTCTAAGTTGTTTTTTAAATGTATGTATTTTTTTAGTTTAAAGTGGGCAGTAACAAATTTATATAAAATAAATTCTTCTTAATTATGTTAGCATCATACATTAAAAATTAATTTAAGATGTATAATATATTTTTATTTCCGTCCGCCACTGATAGAAAGACTCCGCCTACCTGCGCCGACTAACACGTGGCTGTCACAAACTTTCGTTGGGAGACCTATACTTAATTGAGTAGGTATTATAGTATTTTATTTTAAAAAATCTTAGAACCTTGAGTATTGATTTGTTTAGAATTAATACTGTAGATATCAAATGTTTACTAAATACAAAACCGACGGGTGTGCATATCCCTTAAGTCGGAGCTTAGTGAGTATATGCTCGAAAGATACGACCGACTTCTTTTGTAGTTCAAAGATTTTTGAATTTCTTGATAGCATTTAGAAACTAAACTAATTTTCAAACTTTTTTTGAATATAGGTATTAAAAGTACTTTTTTTATTTTAGCAATAAATAAAAATGCCCTGACTGTAGGAAGGTCACAGAAATGTGATATTATATTAACCGAAAGTAATTTCGGTGTTATCTATAATGTGTTAAATGGCGTCAGCAAAGAACATTTTACGATCTGGAGAAAACCAGGAACTACTTTTGTTTATTTGAAAGATACTAGTAAAAATGGTACATATGTTAATGGTATTCGAATTGACAAATCTGTTAACAAATTTATTAATAGCGGAGATCAGATTTCAGTAGGACATAAAAGCCCAGTTGGTAAGTTTTACTTTTTTCTAAGTCTAGTCTAGTCTAAAACAATTTAAAAAAAAATGAATTAGGTTATAACTTTATTTAAATTCAATTATAAATTATACTGGTCAATAAATTTTAAAAATTTTTTAAGGAAGTTTAAAGAAAATGTTTTTGAATTTTGTAATCCTAAATTCGTTGTTGTAACAGAAAAAATCGTAACAAAATACACTAACGGAACTTCCTCTGGCTTGTCTCTCTCTTGCACTCACTTTCGGTTAGACCAAATATCATTAAAAGTTTCTCTTCCATCGTAATTTACTAAGTTTTATTAGTGAAATGTCATTCTAAATAATAATGATAAGTATATCTAAAAAGAAAATTAAAAATACTAAAAAAAACATGACACTTTGCAAAACAAACACATAATAGTCGAAAAGTTTTATCTAAAAAAATAGTCATTTAATCAAAGAAATAGTTTCTTATCTGTTTTACTAGATCGTGATGATTTTTTTGTTAAGTTTAGGATCTCCTTGTAACATCCCAAAAATAAGTAACGGAATGTTCCCTGCTCTATCTATCTCTCACTGCTTCGGCTTTCAAGCAAGCCTGTCTCTATTATTAGCGCTCCCACTTTCGAGTACACCCGGTATCAACAATTTTTCACTTTCATCAGAATTCACCAAGTTTTACATCTTTTTGCTGTTAATTTTGGTATACTGACCGGGAAAATTAACATTTAAATGGCAATTACTAAACAAATAACACATAATGAATTTAAAATGAAATTTGCACACAATTTGCAAACATTTTTTTTTTTTCATTTTCACACTTTAGGTATATTTTTAGAACCTACGGCTTAAATAACTGTGGCCATTCTAAGAGACAAAGAGACATGCTTTGAATCACTTGTTCCCACTCTTCGTTTGTGTACGATTTCTGCTCGCTCTGATTTTTCGCCCAAGTTCGTCCCAGACGTGCTCAATGGGATTACAGTCTGGGCTTCTCACAGACCAGTCTAATTTTTGAATTTGGACTTTTTCAAAGTACCTATTCATCACTCGAGCGTGGTCTTGCATAGAAACAAAATTATCTCCCACAAATAGTGCGGTTCCACTATTTCAGTTATGTACCGATGATCATTTAGCTACACGAACGAGATCTGTTTTAAGTGTTTTAGCTTGGAAATTTATTCCTCTGTAGATCATTATGGATCCTCCATCAAATTCCAATTAAATAATCCTTAGCCTACACCCGAATTTGGTAGGAAATCCTTGTATGCCGTCAGTGGTCTATTTAAAATATAAAATACGAGGTCAGGCAATTAAGTTCTGGTGCTGATTTTGTTTGAAGAACATCTGCATAGCGAGAGGAATGAAAGGGACGGAGTTTTGTTCTAAATATATTCCTTGACCTTGAGTAAAAATTCCAGGTAGCTGTAACAGACGGTCTCCTTGTAATTGTCAAGAAAGGAGGATGCAAGAATCGCTCGCGCTGAAAAAATAAATAAATATAAACAAATTGAGCAAAAAGTGGATTTAAAGTTCTATGAAACTTTGCAGAGGGATTACGGGAATGATTGCCTATTTCGTGTCCGAGTTTTTGAGTGGTACAAATGTTTTAAGGAGAAAAGAGATAATGAAGATGACGAGTGCGTCGTCGGTCTGTGGATTCAAAACGCGACATGAACGTTCCAAAAGTGACCGAAATGGTTAGAAAATATCAGAGCTGGCGCTGAAGATCTCAATATTAACAAAGAAACTGTGAGACAAATTTTGCATGAGGAACTTACATGAGGAAAGTGTGTGCTAAGCTTGTGCCTAGACTCCTAACGGCGGAACAGAAGATGCGTCGTATATATGTATAGCTTTTACAGGCCTTTTAGGCCCATCGGTTAATTATTTTTCTCCGCTCTTTGCGGTTTTTGGCCTTTGTCTTCCAGTTGTTTATTCCCTTTTCCCTCAGATTTGCTGTTACCGCTTGCAGCCATCTCTTTCTCGGTCGTCCCTGTCTTCTATTCATTACTGGATTTAAATGTAATACTTTCTTTACCATTCGTGTACCCTCTCTTCTCTCTATATGTCCCAACCATCTTATGCGCTGAGCTTTTATGAAATCGTTTATTGACAAGTCCTTGTATAGTTGTTTCAATTCTTCATTTGTTCTTCTTTCCCACATGTTATCGACTCTCTTTCCTTCAAAAATTTTTTTTCATTACCTTCCTCTCCCATTACCCACGTTTCACAACCATAGGTAACTGTTGAGCGTAATACACTTTTATACAGCTGTATTTTTGCTTTGTGTGAGACACTCAATAATGCATTTAAAGCTCCTGTGCATTAATGGCCTTTCACTATTCTTGCCATTATTTCTGAACACGTGTCAGCTATATTTAATATTTTTCCCCCAAGTATGTAAAGCTATAGACTTCTTCTACTCTCATTCCCTTTCCGTCATTCAGTTCAATGTTAAAATTCTCTCTTACCCCTTCTTCCTTTTTTCTCTGTTCACAACCATGTATTTTGTTTTTGACTCGTTAATTTGTAATCCTAATTTTCTGGCCGATAACTCTAAAATCTTGACAACCCGCTTTAGTTCTTCTTTTGTTATTGCAAGAAGGGTAATATCGTCTGCATATGCCAAGCACTGGCTACTTTTATTTAATATTGTTCCAGAAAGATTTATTCCACAGTTTCTGATTATTTGTTCTAAGACGATGTTAAATAAAGTTGATGCGTCGTAAAGACGTTTATTCACTTTATTCTGACATCCTAGAATGCATCGAAAGGAACTCAAACTTTTTGTCAAGGGGAATCTTGGGAGTTTTCAATATGACTCTGAAAGGAATGGACTATCAATACGCTGGAAGTCTCCAAACTCTCTGAGATCCAAAAAAAGTGAGGATGAGCAAGTCCAAATTCAAAGACGATGTTGATTTCTTTGATGTACGGGGTGTAGTCCACATAGAATAGGTACCACAAAGTCAGTCAGTCAATTTATACCTCTATATAGACGATTCACGAAGAATCCGAAGAAAAAAACGTAAAAAAGGCCCGAAATTTGGAAAGACAACTGCTGGCTCCTACATCAAGGCTCATAAGGCGCTGTCTGCTAAGAACCATTTGGCCAAAAACCAGGTCATAGTCTTGGAACCCGTGCGCTATTCGCCAGACTTAGCATCATTCGACTTCTTTCCATTCCCAAAAATCAAATTCTGCTTGAAGGGAACCCGCCACGAGTCTGTAGAGGACATAAAACAAAAATCGGTGCAGCTACTCAACAGCATGTCGGAAGATGACCTTTAACACTGCTTCGCAGTCTCGGAACTTAATTGCCAGGTCTCGTAGCTGGAAATCTCCGTAGTTAAATTTTGCAGGTCACTGTATATCTTGAACTTCTAAAGACAAACTTAGAATATTACAGATTTAGTACTATGAGGACTATGTATTAGTTTATCATTTTTTCCACTAATTTTCGTATATGATCAAGAAAATAAATATGTTTGGAAAAATCGTAAAATAGCGTATTTAATTTAAGCATTTGCGTTTTACGTTTACAGTTTAATCAAATCACTATTTAGTGTATTTTATGGTCGTTTAATTTAATAAAGGTTTTTTACTTACTTAACGTTTTCAGTGTATTCTTTCCAGTCTTTAATGGAAGAAGAGTTACCGGAGACATTGTCTTTGAGGAGCACATACGATAATACACCACAAGAAGTACCGGAGTTATCTGTTTGGGGACGTCTTTTGTCGTGTTTAATACATTTAAAATCTTACGGTAAGGTTATACTTAAGAATGATAATACGGAAGTAAAAAACGATTTTTTATTGATTTGGTAAATAGTCTTTGACCATATTTATATTTAAAAAAACTAGCAAAACTATGTATGTGTCCTCGCAACGTTTTTTTGTTTGTTTATTTTCAGTTAAAAGTTTTTGTTTTTTTAAGATTTTGCGAATATTTTTTAGTTTTTTTCATATGTCTGATATTTTTTTATAATTTAAAAATATCAATAATATTCTGCATTCTGCAACATTTGTTAATTGATAACTCGCTTTATTAAATAAGACACTATCAGTTTCTTGTAATAATACTTTAATAGTATCAAGGCGTGAGTCTTGTTGTCAAGTCGAATTTTGGTTTACCGTTAGAGGTGAAGATGTCACTACTATCACATCTTTTACACTTTCGTTATTAAAAGATATATATTGATTGTGATTTTAGTGAAGTCTTCAGTCAGCTATTATGCTTTAAGCTCGTTGACGGATAACATATACCTTGTACTGACGAGGTGCAAATACACCGAAACCGGTCTACAAGTTATGTTGTCCCTTCTAACTACAAACCAAAATGGTTGGTGTAAATTATCTATTAGATATGCCAACCCCATTTGACTTTGAAGTATAATTCAATATCCGTCGGGGCACATAGCCCGGGAAGTAGTTGTTTTTTCTTAGTTAAATGGTCAATGTCCTTGAAAATGTTTTTCAACAACTCGTAAAGCGATAGAATAATTAATATTCTGCATTCTGCAACATTTGTTGATTGATAACTCGCTTTATTAAATAAGACACTATTACAGTTTCTTGTAATAATACTTTTAACATAAAAAATAGTTTTTCGGCATTTTTCATTGTTGTATTCGAGCATTTAGGTAAATCACTTGTGATACATTTTTATAACAATTTTAACACTAACCAGAAATAATGAAAGATAACTAAAATACAAACACAATTATGTCCAATAAAGTACTTACTCCATTTACGATGTAGTGACGGTATATTATTTAAAATGTCATTTTTGATGTATGCGTAAATTGTGTATTATTAAGTTAATAGATAACCAAAATATAACTAACAAATTTTTTTGGGTTCCTTCTCAACTATTTATTGGCTTAAAACGACTTTCAAAACCTTGTCAAATCTCCTATTTTTTTCACTGGAAATTAAAAATTTTTGTTTTGTATTTTGGAATTCTGGATTTTATTCAGTATTTTTTTTATTTATTGAAAACTAGCTGACCCGGCGGACTTCGTACCGCAAATCATTTACGTCA
Source organism: Altica lythri (assembly GCA_964028335.1). NCBI lineage: Eukaryota > Metazoa > Arthropoda > Insecta > Coleoptera > Chrysomelidae > Altica > Altica lythri. The sequence continues at coordinate 21,945,500 of OZ034806.1, forward strand.
TTCTTCCATTTTTCGTTTTTTCAATTTATTTTGATTTTATCGTTTTCATCATATTTTCTCGTTAGTTATCAGGTTTATACTATTTTTTTTCGTTATATCTTGTAGTTTATCGATAAAATATGTTAGATGCATCACAATACTTAATTTAGTAAGAATTTCTCGTTTAAATATAAGTGATATTAACTGCACCACCTTCCGGTGGCGTCACAATACTTAAGTAAGGATTGCTCGTTTAAATATATGTGATATTAACTCCGCCACCTTACGGTGGCGTGATATAAAGTAATTAAATAAGTAGTGGTTGCTCGTTTAATGGAAGCGCCATCTGGTGGTAACTTCCATTAATACGAATATCATATTCATATTAACCATTAAAAATATATAAAGTAATATATATATTATAACATATATGAAAATGTAAATGTATATTATTAATTGTTTATAATTTTGTGTTGTTTATCTGATTATATGTTATATTTAAAATGATGTAAATTTAAAATAATTATATTTAACTTTAAAATTTGATGTGAATTGAATTATTGTTTATAAATTTTTTTATCAACGACTCTATCTCAGGGCAGAATTCAATGTTTTATTTTATTAATTTGATATTGTCTTGAAATTATATGCATAATAACTATTATGTACCAAATGATACCTATGGATGTTTAAATTAAAAAGAAGAAGATCTGTAACCTATCTTCTCGTCAATGTGAGATTCTATGATTACTAATTATGTGAGTAAAATGATATGAAAAGATTAATAAATGGTGGTATTATACATATCAAAAAATTCTTAAAACTAATAAAATATGTGAATAGAGTAAAAGTGAAAATGAGGAAATTAATTGTTCATCCAATTATATATAGAAAACACAAGAAAGTTCTTTATTAAGGTGAATAGTGCAATATTAATACCGTGACTCCAGGATCTATGAATTCTCTCAGCTAGTCTGCTACAGGATTATCAAAAGAAACCATAAACTCGTTCAAGAAAAAGGTCTTCTAACTGCTTAATGAACTCTGCAACGCTGGTATGTACTTATTCCTTCTTTCTATTTAACACGTACTTGGAAATTCAAGATTACATTCATAGCACCATTTGCTATCACGTTCTCATCTTCTGATTTCTTTTATTTATACAAATATTAACTTTCTGCTTACCAATATAAGTACTTTAGTTTTCTTCTTACAGACGTTTATAATAATATTCAATTACTCAAGACTGATTTATATTGAAATTTTTTAATAAAAATCGTAAAAAATTACAAGAGCAAATTTAACACGTCTTTCCTCTTTCTGAACAAAAAACAAGAGAGAGTCGTTTAAAATCAACAACTTCCAAAACAAAAATAACAAAAAACAACTATCCTAACAGTTCTTATTAGTATCTATCTGATGCCTACTTGATAATAACTTAATTTATGACATCCGTGCACTTGATTAATTTCTATTTACAATTTATCTTATACCTAGGATTCTTATACAAATTTATGTTTTTTATTTATTACTATTAATATTAAAACTTTTCATTTCATTCTTTTAATAAATTTTTTCATTTAAAATTTAAACCATAATAATAGCTTTTAAATACTCATATGCATTAGTTAATACAGCATATAATTCTACATTTAATTTATATTTGAACTTATTCTTTGCATAAAAAAAAAATATTATTTCTAGCATACTTTCTCAGACAAATTTCTTGTTTTATAGAAAGAAAATTACATGATTCCTTTTATTTATAATTATGAATATATCATGGTACTCCTTATATTTTATTTTTAAATTTATGTTTCCTTTTTTAGGAACGAAGAAAAAATTAAAACAACACTAAAACTAAGGAACTTGAAGAAAATTAATACTATTTATATACAACCTAAACTTTGTATTCTGCCCAGGATCAAGAATATTCCTTTTTTTTAATGAATTTATTAATAACTTAATTTGATCTGTTCTTTAATTTATAACATATAATAGGATAATATCACAATATATATATATATATATATATATATATATATATAATATATATATATATATATATATAACATAAAGTAATTAAATAAGTACTGGTTGCTCGTTTAATGCATGCGCCATCTGGTAGTAACTTCCATTAATACGAATATAATATTAACCATTAAAAATACAGCATCTTACTGATTTTCATGACAATCGGTTGAACGGGGCAGAAGTTTCTACTCTGCAGCGCCACCTGGTGGCGAGTGGCATCAATGAGCATATCATAAAAAACCTTCTCCGTGGAACAATACATATACATACCAATTTTCATGACAATCGGTTGAACGGGGCAGAAGTTGCTACTCTAAAGCTGGTGGCGAGTGGCATCAATGGACATAGCATATAAACCTTCTCCGTGGAAAAATACATGTACATACCAATTTTCATAATGATTGGTCAAATAGTTTCTGAGTCTATCGATTTCATACATACAAACATCCTTTTTTATCTAATATATGAAATTCTCGTGTCACAATTTTCGTTCCCATACTCCTCCGAAATGGCTTGACCGATTCTCATGAAATTTTGTGAGCATATTAAGTAGGTATGAGAATCGGCCAACATCTATTTTTCATACCCCTAAGTAATAAGGGTTGTTCACCCTTAATTTTTTTTTTTTTATTTTTTACGAAATTTTTTGTTTTTATTTTTTTATAATGTGGTATTGAAAAATACATACAACCCTAAATTTTTACTTTTTTATCACCAACCCCTATTTTTTTATAGCCATTTTGGTAATTTAATCATTGTTCATCCCCGGTCGATAACTGATCAATCGGTTTACATAATATGCTCATTGATGCCACTCACCACCGGGTGGCGCTACAGAGTAGCAACTTCTGCCCAGTTCAACCGATTCTCATAAAAATTGGTATTCATATGTATCTTTCCACGGAGAAGGTTTGAGGTGGCGCTGCAGAGTAACAACTTCTGCCCTGTTCAACCGATTGTCGTGAAAATCAGTAGGATGTTGTATTTTTAATGGTTAATATGAATATGATATTCTTATTAATGGAAGTTACCACCAGATGGCGCTTCCATTAAACGAGCAACCACTACTTATTCGATTACTTTAATCACGCCACCGTAAGGTGGCGAAGTTAATATCACATATATTTAAACGAGCAATCTTTACTTAAGTATTGTGACGCCACCGGAAGGTGGCGCAGTTAATACCACTTATATTTAAACGAGAAATTCTTACTAAATTAAGTATTGTTAGACATCTAATATTTTTATCGATAAACTACAAAATATAACGATAAAATCCAAATAAATTGAAAAAACGAAAAATGGAAGAATGACATAAATGATTTGCGGTACGAAGTCCGCCGGGTCAGCTAGTATATATATATAGATAAGATTTGAAGTTTTTAAAAAATATTAAATCTTAAGTTTCATAATTCTAATGCATTTGAATTTTTACTATCCACAGCAATAATTAATATTTAAATTAAACTAAGTACTTTTTACAATATTTTTACTATAACAGCATCGTATGTACTTTTTAATTTTCGTATAAATATGTATTTTCGTATCTTAATTATACTGAGAATGATTTAACACGAGTACTGACAAAAGTATATTCGATTTACTTGAATTTTAATACAATTTAATTTTACAGATATACATAAAAATACGTTTACAGTTGGAAGATCCGATACATGTGACGTATCAATAGAAAAGACTGATTTGAGTAAAAAACATAAATGTATATTTAGTAGAGAGCACTTTGTTATATACAAAGACTTCGACAACCACATTGCTTTTATTAAAGATTTAAGTAAAACAGGGACGTACCTAAATAATAGACTGATTGGTAGAGGAAAGATACAGATACTTCAACATGATGATCGTATATCTATTGGACCAAAACTACAAGGTAATTTATAACTTTTCTTATATACTAGACAAAATTATTTCGGCGATACGTAAAATCAAAGATGATAGTGCATCTGACCCTGACAACATGTATCAACTTTATTTAAAAAGCTGTAGCTGTGGCCCCCTCTTCTAAAATAATGACCTCATCACTTCGTGAAAGCTAGGTGCCTATCGACTAGAAAAAGTCAGTTATTGTGCCGGTTTTTAGAAGCGGCGACAAGTTAAATCCAGCCAACTATCGACAAATTAGCCTTTCTTGTTTAGCCTGTAAATGCATGGAAATAATCATTACTGGAGAACTGATTCTTTCCTCACACACGGCATTCTTTGTCCATAGCAACACGGTTTCTTCCGTGGTTGGTCTACAGTCTCAAACCTTCTACAATGTACCAATATCTGGACGTCCGAAGTAGATAAGGGAAATAAATTTGACATAATTTACTTTGATTTTAAGAAGGCTTTCGATAAAGTCTTCTTTATAAATTGGAGCATTTTTTTGTGCGAAATCCATTGCTGTCCTGGATTCGTTCTTTTTTTTTTCTGAGAGAGTATGTCACGTCATAATTGAAGATCAATTATCGCATGAATTTTTGGTAACTAGTAGTCTAGTGATCAGTCCCCTGATCTTCAACTTATATATCAGCGATATGGTGTCAGTGTTCGTGTCCACGGTATCACTATTTGCAGATTATACTAAGTTCTTTTCTAATCCACTCTTATATTATGAAGTACTGATTAACGACCTAAGTAGAATTGAACAATGGTGTGCTACTTGGCTTCTAGAACTTAATGTACATTCTTCATCTAGGACAAAATAACCCACGTCTAAGATACTACATCAATGGTGTAAATATTGCTAGTTCTTCTCAACAGAAAGATCTTGGAGTTCTAAGTTCGTTTTACCTAAATTGGGCTCCTCATATTACGTCAATCGACAAGATGGTTAACCGAGTAATGTACATGGTTAAACAATCTTTTAAAAATATGTCACCACAATTGTTAGCTATTTACAAAACTTTTATCCCCCCATCTTGGACTATGTTGACCCAATTTGGAACCCTTATTTTGCAAAAGACACTTATGCTCTTAAGCAAGTTCAAAGATGAATCTACAGACTTTCTCCAGCAATTTGTAATCTCTAGTGTGAAGAACGTCTCCAAACCTTGGGATTATGTAGCCTCCAAGAAAGGAGACTCCGTGAGGACCTGATCGAGACAAACAAAATTCTACATGGTCATTATTCGTTTGACCTTATGTTTCAGAGCGCATCACATGAAAACTACTGATCCGATTCGAATGCGGTTTTCACAGATGTATTTGTCTTCCTTCAACTTAACATCTGGTGTATAAAAATTTATTCTCCCACCACTTTAACGGGGTGCGGGGAGAAATTTTTATACAACAATCAAACGCCACGCAAACGACAACGAGGGTACATCTAAATAGAACCCAAAAATGTGGTTAGATCTTTGTCTGTCTGCATTTATGTTTGTGCGTGCATAACATGGAAACCACTGATCCGATTCGAATGCGGTTTTCACACATGTATTTGTCTTCTTTCAACTTAACATCTGGTGTATAAAAATGTCTATACAACAATTTTTATACAACAAACGCCACGCGAACAACGTCGCGGTTACAGCTAGTACACCATAATACTTTATTCGTTGTCTAAATATAGTTAGAACGTTTGATAAAGCTAATATACACACAGTGACAAAATTCGTAGACCCTCGTTGCTAAAACATCATACAAAATCTATACCATCAGTTTTTTGTATAGAAATAATCACTGAGGGATTCATTTTTTTTTGGTAATGTTGAAAAGTTGAGCAACATTTATTAAAATTTATCAATTGGTTTTAAATTTAAAATAAACGGTTTAATTTTTATTCATTTAATAAGTATTGGCCAATTTCGGTATTTGATCCTATATGTCCAAAGCGGGTCTAAATTATGGAATCAATTAATTCACTTTTTCAGAGATAAATCTTGAAATTGGGCGATTGTTATTTTTATATAATTTCATTTTCACACCTATATCATACTAGTTACTTAAACCAGTTGGGCGTAATGAAAGAATTAAAGATTTTTTTTTAATGAGAATAGTGGTCGTGTCATAGCTCATTTGGAAAGTTCATAAATTTACCATTTATTGGAATACTCACTGAGGAATTCATTTTTTTTGTAATGTTGCAAAGTTGAGCAATCTCCTAGGAAAACATCCATTTAAAAAATCAGCATCATGCAATGCAATGAGCCATCCAATGAGGATTCAGTTTACTCCAATATCTGCACTTTTGCCAGTTGACTGTTCTATGTACATAAATAAAAAGCAGCTTAATCTGTAAAAAGGATTTGACGAATCTTGGATTTTTATTGCATAAATCTTGCATAATTTTACAAAACTGCATTCGCTGGACTGGGTCTTTCTCATTGAGTTTCTGTATATGATATTTACAATATGCGGATTATACTTTTAAACTTGTTTGTACCACCTGCAATTTGTTTAGAAGAAAGAAAATAATCAGGTTTCCGGTCGTCTCACACATGCTACTAAAGTAAGATGCTTGCAGAAATTGACTAACATTATGCAAGCAGAATGCTGTGTCACTAGCAAAGCCGAATTATCCAGGTACTATATATCTATATACTCTGATTCTCGGAAACTGCTACAGCGATGTTCATGAAATTTAGTATTCAAAGGGTTTTCGGTGCGATAAATCGATCTAGTTATGTTTCATTTTTAGAAAACATCCTTTTATTCCGATTCTTTCTAACACCCATTAGCAGATGGTAATAGTAGTATAATTTTTTTAATTCCGAGCGACTAACACAACAATACTAAAGCTACCTACTTCAATAGATGGCGTTAGGGTTAGAGGTTAGACCAAAAAACTCATACTTATATTATTAAAAAAATCTTTTTGGTCCTCCGTCTAGAAAAAATACTATTAATTACTTCAAAATCGTCCGGAAAATTAAATAACTACCTACGATTCCCCAACAGAAAATTATTCGCTTTATTTGTAGACTTTAAAAAAGCATTTGACTCAGTGGACCACAACCTACTTTGGGAAAAATTATTTACTAATGGGGTAAGTGCTAAGATCACCAGACTTTTAAAAACTTATGTATAGTTCAGCTTCTATATTTATGGAACAAGATGGTACATTATCTGATAGAATTAAAGTGACAAGAGGCGTTCTACAGGGTGATACCCTAAGTCCCCTATTTTTTTCAATTTTCATATCAGATATAGAAATTTATTTTAAAGAACAAGGTGCTAAAGGTGTAACTCTAGACGATGGTAATAATATACATATGCTCCTGTATGCAGATTATCTAGTTATATTATCTGAAACTCGAATAGATTTAATACGAAACCTACAACTTCTTGAATCATACTGCAACAAATACAAACTGGAAGTTAATTCGACAAAGACAAAGATAGTTATCTTTCATAGAAGCCCAAACATCGGTCAACATCCCCAATTCATTTACAAAAACAGCCATATTGACGTTGTTAATACATATGAGTACTTAGGTGTTAACTTCTCATTTAATGGTTTATTCCTAAGTAATCTCAAACAACGAGAGCAAAAAGCTAGATTGTATGAAGGAACTCTATTAAACACTATAAAATGCTCAAAAGTTTCATCAATTGAATCCATAAAACTGTTATACAACAATATAGTAATACCTACGTTTACATACACAAGTGCCATACTGCGATACTTAGAACAAGTCGAAAAAACTCAAAACTATTTTTGGAAGCTTCTTTTATTTTTGCAAAAATCAACAGCTGCACACATAATAAGAATCGAAGCAGGTATATGTAAAATTGGGTACCACGTAATAAAACAATCTATAGAACTGCTACTAAGGTTAAAATGTAAAGACCATAACAGATATGTTCACCGGGCCCTTGTACGTACAATAAAACTACATGAGGCGGCCAATAACGGCAACCTAAAATACAACTGGGCAAGTCAGTTAGTCCACATTTTAAATGCTTACTGTGATTCGAATGTAAATATTAATAATATTAATCAAACCATAAAAAATACTCTACTTAGTAATTACCTTAACAAAAACTTTGAAGAAGATGTAAATAGAGTATTACTCAGCACGCATCATCCATCATTTAAATATTTATTGCATGGTGATTTTAACGGTAAAAATTATTTACATACCACAATTCCTCTGCATGTTAAAAGACTAGTAGCTCAACTCCGTACATCAAACTCCGAAAAGTTATATATCTATGTAAATAATAATTCGTATAGGATAGATATAAACATTATTTGCTCTATCTGTAATCACTTAGTACCCGAAACCCTCGAACATATACTGCTAGTCTGTCCGATGTATAAAAACCTACGAGATCATTTTATTCAACCTCGAGGACTCTCAGACGATTTAGACTCTATATTGTCATCTACAGATCATACAGTACTCAGTAATATATACAAATTTATAGGAGGAGCAATGAAGCTTCGGTCATTTATTATAAACGAATAACCTATTAATAGAATCAACACAATCATCCAACCCGTGGTAGGTATGTTTTGACTGTAGTAATTATGATTTAATTTACCTGTTTTCTTTTTTTTTACTATGTGTACCTAACTACGAATAGCCACTCACTGTTCATGTATTTACATTTACGTGTGAACAATAAACATTATTATTATTATTAAAAATCGTCCGGAAAATGACATTTTCCGGCCTAGGCCGGCAAAGTAGCTTTTAGATTAACTAAAGAGATGGCGCTATGAGTCATCAAAAATACATAATAAATACTACAAATTTTAATTAAATTTATTTAAAAACAGCGTATAATATACTAAACTAATAACTTTTTCTAAAGGTAAGCAGGATTCAAACTTACATTTAATTTCTCTCACAACTTTTATTTTAAATTTGACATTTATGTCAATTTACAATTACTTATCATTCGATTATGAAAATACATATCTCGTTTTTATTATTGCTCATTGAATTATAATAGTTCATTGTCTCTGCTATTTTTATATAAAATTATTAGATATTATATTAATATTATCAATATAACAATTTTTACTGTGCTGCTTATTAGCACAGTATTCGTATGTATAAAAATTAAGGATAGTGTAATCGATTATCAGAAAATCATTCCTTATTACTAATTCTTTTAATCGTGCAATAGATGTCAATAATGTCAATATACACCTAATCTTGTATGTCACAAAGTAAACAGTTTTTGAACTTTTGAAAATATTAAAAATTGGTCGGACCAAAAAATAGTGTGTGTTACACGTCCGCAAAATGGCATTTTCCGTCCTTGTGTCACAAATAACTATTTAAAACAAGTCTTTTTAAAAATGTCTTTGAAATACACTTAAAAACAATCTGACTTCATGAAGTCTGGATTGTCTTGATAAGACCCTGAAGAAAATCGTCGTCAAACAGGTCAAGTTTTTTACACTTTGCTCAGTCAACAATCATTCCAAGAAAAATCTTAATTAAAATAATCAATTTTCCGCTCGTCTCATACGTGATGCTAAAGTAAGATGTTGGCAAAACTCAACTAACATTATACGAGCAGAAAAGTCTTATTATTTAGATGTTTCACGAACAAAGCTGGGTGATCAAGGTACTTACAACTTTTATATAAATAATTTTGGTCAAATTTCAGTAACACTTGATATACCGGTGATTACTATTATTAATACGATTATTTGAAGAGAGTGAAAATAGTAATAGAAGACAAGGTTGTGGACATCCAAGAGTAACAAATGTAAGATAGGTCCGGATTAATAAGAGATAGCAGATATATCAGGATGTGGAGAGGACCAGAACAGTGCAGTGCTAGCTCTAGCTAGACAAATTATTTCTTTTATGGAAGGAAGCGAGAAGTGGAGTTATTATATACGGTCATCACACAATATACCATATACCATAGACTTTAACAAGAAAAATCTACCTCGAACATGTTATAAGTAAACGTTTTTAAAATGAAAAATTTTTACAATCCGTATGTGTTGGCTTAAGATTGTTTTGCCTTAATCTATACTTATAATAAATCTGTAGAGAGGTCAATTCTGTACATGAAATATATTTCCAAAATATCTATCAGGGGGTGATTAGGGATCGATACTGATGCCAAAAATGCAATCAGTCAAATTTTTGTCTGTCTGTATAACCGCTATAGAAACAAAAACTACTCGACGGATTTTAACAAAACTTGGTACAATTATTTTTCATACTCCTGTGCTGGTTATAGTATACTTTTCATCACGCTACAATCAATAGAAGCAGAGCAGTGAAGGGAAATGTTGTGAAAACGGGAGAAGTTACTCCATTTTTTAAGCTTCCGTCGCGTGTGCAACCTTAATGGTTAAAGCTATACAGAAATCATCTTATATTTATAATTTGGAGGTCAATCGTCAACGGATTTTAGAAAATTTCACCCACAGGGAAGTTGCGGGGGCGTGAAAAAATAAATAAATCTATGAGTCCTACAGGTTTGACACTTTGCAAAATAGTTTTTTTTTATAATTTTGAGGTCAATTGTGAACGAATTTTACGAAATTCCACCCACATGGGGGGTTGCGTGGGCGTAAAAAAAAATTAAAATCTATAAGTCCTACAGGTTTAAAACTTTGCAAAATAGTTATTTTTATAAGTTCGAGGTCAATTATTGTAAATTGATTTTACGAAATTTCACCCACAGGGGGTTGCGGGGGCGTGAAAAATAAAAATAAAAATTTTAAATCTATAAGTCCTACAGGTTTGAAACTTTGCACAATAGTTATTTTTATAATTTTGAGGTCACTTTTAAACGGATTTTAGAAAATTCCACCCACAAGGGGGCATGCGGGGGCGTGAAAAATAATCTATACATATAATAAATCTGTAGAAATGAAAATTCTGTACATTAAAGATATTTAAAAAATAATTAGCGGGGGGTGTTACTACATCAATATAGAACCCAAAAATGTGGTTAGATTTTTTTTGTCTGTCTGTCTGTATGTTTGTGCGCGCATCACATTAAAACTACTAATCCGATTCGAATGCGGTTTTCACAGATGTATTTGTCTTCTTTCAACTTAACATCTGGTATATAAAAATTTCTCCCCCACCCATTTAACGAATTCGGGGGAGAAATTTTTATATAACAATCAACACTCCACGCGAACTACGTCGCGGGTACAGCTAGTATTTACTAAATTCAAAGTGGGGAAATTGAAACTTATTAATCTGCGATTAAATATATTAATAATTTATTAACAAATGTTCAACAAGCGAAACAAATTACTGGCTCAGGTCGGTATCGAAGACATAATCTGCAGTGTGAAGAAAATACGATGAGGGCGCTACTTGATATACATGTATATAAATGTAAATACACATCGCTATGTACCTTTTCGTTGTTTCTCGATTTGAATTGAAATTGGGAAACATGTAACAATCTCACTTGAATCTAGTTTTAAAACCAAGGTCAGGGAACACTCAAAAATCGATAAAATCTGTTTTATAAATATAACTATAATATTAGAAACAATGTTAAACAAAATTGTATCTGTTACATAATTATGCGTTATTTTTAGAAAAATAAATGAACTAAGTATTTTGAGATAACTCTTTAATGTTTTTATTCATGTATGTATATTCTGTACGGTATTTATGAATTAATATTTTTTTATTTTTTAGTTTTTATCTATAAATGTATGTATTCTGTTCACGACACTTTCTTTCTACCTCCTGAATTGAAGGGAGTCTATGAACCGTCTTCTTTATTAGGGAAGGGAGGTTCTGGAGAAGTGAGATTGGCTTATGAAAAGGTAAAAATATATTCCTCATTACGACATAAATGTATTTACAGATTTAAAATAATTTCAGATAAGCTGTAAAATGGTGGCAATAAAAAAAATTATGAAAGCAGCTAGCAGGACATCTCAAAAACACAAGTTAAATCATCCCAGTAAGATACATACCGAAATAAGTATTTTACAAACTCTGAAATATGTAAGTATTTTTAATATAATATTACATGTACTGAAAGTGTTTATAAAATAAGAAAATAAAAGCAGTTTGGATCTTAAAAGTAATTGGAGTATCTAATAGGAAAATAATAAAAAAATATTCCTCGATCGCGGTGTTATCTTTGATAAAGATGAAGAGTATATCGTTCTTTCAACGAATTAAGGGTTAAGGAGAACCATAATCATCTACGTGTTCTTGCAAGGCTTCTTATTATGTATTTGATCATTGTCAGTTTTCTCCGTTTTGTCTTGACGCTGCATTGTTGTTTAACTTCAGACTCGATCGGATCTTATTTCGACAGTTCCATGAATCCACTGTTGGTATTCTTCTTGATACTCTAAGAGATTTTTTGTTTTTTTTTTTTATTAAGGATGTCCTCGTAGGTATAGACCTAAATACAAATGTACCGAGAACATCTATTGGGGTAGAAGAGACAATTTATTAATTTGGGATTTAAAGGCCTGCAAGTTAGGACGAGTGGGGAAGACGTGGGAAGATAAGGAGTTCTACAATCTGGAGACCCTGGGGATGAGGGAACGATCAAATCGATCCGTTCTCGATGTCGGGCATTGAACAGTATAAGGGAGCATGGAGTTGGCACGTCGCGTTGCTCTGGCTGGTCTGGCAAGAGAAGGTATTATAGAGCGGAGTTCTGAGCAAAACCCATTTATGTATCGGTAAAACAAGGAAAGATCAGCCACTGCTCTTCGGTGGGATAATGGGGCTAGGTTTTTGGTGGTACTGGTGTCGTTTATTAGTCGAACTGCTCTTCTCTGTATTGCATCAAGAACTCCGAGCCTAGACGGAGCCGCCGAACCCCATACATGCGAGCAGTATTCAAGGTTAGGCCGTATTTGGGCTTTGTAAAGAGTAGCTAAGTTGGATGGAGAAAAATATTTCCGTGCTCTAAACAGAAAGCCTAATTTCTTTCCTGCTGCAGTTGCCATGGATGCAATGTGGTCGTTCCATAGTAAGTCCTGCGAGATCGTTATACCAACCAGCGTAATGGAGTCGCCCGCTACCAGTGTCTGATCGTTGATTGTAATGGATGAGTCGCATGTTTGCCTCTTGTTGGACAGGTAACATGTCTTTGTCTGGGAAGCATTGAAATTAACAAGATTCTTTCTTCTCCACTTGTCTACAATTCTCAAATCTTGATTGAGAGAAGCCGTTGTGGATCTTCTGTCCTCTTCCAGAATATATAGAGGTATGGGACGGTTGTGCGCTTTGTTACAGTATAGGTTCAAGCTTGCTATCATCTGCAAAACCATGTATTGGGTTATTAGTGGCTTCTAGTAAATCATTAATATGTAATAAGAATAGAGTAGGAGCTAGAGCCGATCCTTGGGGAACTCCAGCGTTGTAGAGGTTGGAAGAATGTCCATCTACAGCAACTTGGATGTGCCTGTTGAAGAGAAAGTTGGATATCCATCTGCAAATGTTTTGCGAGAGTCCGTATGAAGGCAGTTTATTCAAAAGAGCCGCATGCCACACTTGATCAAATGCTTTTGAGATGTGTAGTAATACTATTTGAGTCTCCCCATAGCGGTGGATGGCATCACTCCAGACATGAGTTACATATGCTAGTAGATCGACCTTTTATTGGCGAAAACCATATTGTCTGTCACTTAAAAGGTTGTGTGTCTCAAGGTAGCTCAGGATCTCGTGATTGACGTATTTCTCCATAGTTTTGCTAATAACAGATAGAAGAGCTATAGGTCTGTAGTTAGAAGGCTGGGTTTTACAGCCTTTCTTGGGGACTGGTTGTAGTCTAGCAGGATTCTGGAAAAATACCAGTATTATGTGATAGTTGAAATAGCTTAGTGAAAACTGGCGCTAGTTCAGGAGCACAATATTTTAAGAGTAAAGCAGGTATTTCATCAAGGCCGCTTGCTTTGTTGGTGTTTAGAGTAGCAAGGACTCTCTGCACACGCTTAACCCTAAATATGATATTTTTCATTGTGTGGGGAGCCCGTGGAATAGAAGGTAGCTCTATGTTGTCCGGTGGGTTAAGTGTCGAGTTCGAAGAGAATATTTTGGCAAAGAGTTCTGCCTTTTCTGTGGAGGACGTAACTATTGAGCCGTCATCTGATGTGAGTGGAAGGAACGAACTAGTTGTGAAATTGTTGTTAATATGTTTGGCGAGAGTCCAAAAGGACCGGCTTCCATTAGGGTTTGACATTACTTTCTCTCTCATTCGTGCGTCAAAGAGACTTTTGGAATTGGAAATAGTGGTATTGTATCTGTTTCTAACGTTTATATCATCCTGTTTTGTTTCTTCTAAAGGATTTTGTATAAATAATTTGTGGGACTTGATCTTAGCTTTCCGAGCTACATCGCAATCTTTATTAAACCATGGCTTCTGTTTGGCTTTTAAGCGTTTGGTAAAGTGAGGAATGTAAGCTTCCATGGCACACTGAATGATTTCAGTTATACTGTTGCAAACTGCCGATGGATCTTTGTTAATAAAGCAGACTGGATTCCAGGGAAAAGTTGCAAAGTAGTCTCGAAGGCCTTCGCAATCTGCTTTTTTTAAATTCCAAAAAGTTCTCTTGGGTGGTGCCTCGAATGGGTAAGGTTTGATTGGATATTTGACTTCTACTACAGCATGATCAGAGATACCTAGGGAGACAGAACATTTACATTGTATTGCTCAGGGTGAGTAGTCAGAAAAAGATCCAGAGTATTAGAACTGTGATTGGCAGCACTGGGAAAGTAAGTCGGCTTGTCGATTAGTTGGGACAGTCCATGGCTAATTGCAAACTCTTCAGTTAGCCTGCCTTCTCTGTCCGTTTTGTTGGACTTAAGCCACTTTTCGTGGTGAACATTAAAGTCCCCAAGCACAATTATCTCTGCAGAAGGGTACTCACTATTAAGATAGTCGATCTTTTGTGATAGATAGTCTAGTAGTTCGTCGCAATTATAGTCTGATGACCGATAAATACAACATATAAATTTGCTAGAGGCTTTTAGTGTTAATTTTAGCCAGACGATGTTGTTGTTGGTGGTTTTCTTTATAATATTTGAAATTCAACTTACCTCCAAATTATGTTTATTTACTGCTCCTTAAGTGCCATGGTATGTTGATCGCTTGTTGTAAAAATCAGTTTACCGAACCTATCACTCTTTGGATTAATCGTACAATTTCCCAACGTATTCACCATTCCTAAGGATTTGGTTCCCCTATTGTAGCCCTGGTATTATTTCTTGGTTGGGTGCTTCTTCTATAAAGATTTGAAATCTCTTGAGTTTTTAGTACACCTTCTATGTGTTTTCGTTCATTCCATCTCTTTATTAACCGATATTATCACTGACAGGGCTAGAATCTAAAACGTAGATAGTTAAACCATGCAAGAGAGCTAGGTAATAATTTTCTTCAAATAATACATCTAACGTAATATAACAGGGTTGTATTTATTTTCTCTTTAATCATTATTTAATGATAAGTGATAGAAATTTTATTTTGGATAAGATTAAGATTTTACTGTATAGATCGCCCAACGAAAGTTTGTGACAGCCACGTGGCCTCTCGTTCAATGCGCAGTGGTTTGTTTACGAGCATTACGATAACAACGACCGTTCTGAAAGCTTGTCAGTGTGGTAGCTGGAATGGTTTTGTAAACTGTATTTAGCTACGAATATGCTGAGAGAGTTTCTGAGTTGTTTTTTAAATGTATGTATTTTTTTAGTTTAAAGTAGGCAGTAACAAATTTATATAAAATAAATTCTTCTTAATTATGTTAGCATCATACATTAAAAATTAATTAAAGATGTATAATATATTTTTATTTCCGTCCGCCACTAATAGAAAGACTCCGCCTACCGGCGTCGACTAACACGTGGCTGTTCCAAACTTTCGTTGGGAGACCTACATTTCATTCTGACAGTCCATTGTATGACCTTATGTTCGAACTTAAGTATGTAGCGTCATTTTCCAAATTTATTGTATGATCCGTTGTTTATTATAAAAAACGGGTATGAATCTTTAATAGAGGCTTTAGTAATATCACTGCTGTAGGAGAGACATGTCACTTAACAAAAGCACCAATATCTACAATTAATGATATTATGAATAACCCAATCCATAAACGAAAAAAAGAAGTAATGCTAACAAAACTAGCTGTATAAGATATCGTTTAATTAAGGATAATACTCGAATCACTTATAACCGTTGAAGTCTGTGAATTATTTCTCACATGGGATTTAAATGCTGCATTATTAATAAACGGCAAACTATAATGGAATCACATCATTTACGAATGTGGTTTCATGAATATTTGCATGAAATTAAAAAAATATAGAAATGAAGACGGTCTCGTATCTGTGTTGACTAAACATGATATGACACCTATAATACTCAAGCGAAAGGTTGGGTTAAAAAAAGTGGAAAATGACAAACAAAAGCCCCGTCAAAAAGAAGATAACGTATCACAATAATACATGCCGGATCAGAAACAGTTTGGGTTCAAAATGCTTTGTCCTTTTTGAAATGTGTTGTAAAAACTGAGAAATATACCAGAAAACAGTATTATTGTGGTAGGTATTATAGTCGTCAGTTAAATATAGTGCTAAATGCAGATTGGTTGAAAAGTGTTGAAAGCAAAAATGAAAGAATGTTTATGTTTTAATGAAATTAATTTTTTTTATTCAATATACTCTCCCTCAGCTTGAACACACTTATTTCAATAATCCTCCAGCAATTTTATACCATCTCTGTCATGATTTCCCGAAATCTCTGCAAAATATTGTTCCACGGTTGCAATAGCTTCTTCTTTAGATGAAAAACACTTCCAACGGAAGAATTCTTTCAAGTTTATGAATACGGTAGGTGTTCAAGCAATTCGTACTTTAATTTGCATAAAAAAATAGAGTGTAGGTGTGATCTCATAGAAATTTGATTAAGGTCTGGTCAGCAATGTGGAAGATATTCCAAGAAATACCACAAAAATCAACAGAATAAGCTCTGCAGTTAAATTAATATATAAATAATGATGTATAACATAAAACATAATAATTGACGCGTTACTGTCCCACTCTAAAGCCAAAGACCTGTTCTCACAAGGAGAAGAAATGAGCATTTAATCAATTCTCTCGCTCACTGCGGATTTCAGACAATTAAGTCCACGTTTCATCACGATGATTTCCTTTACCGTACGTGCTTCGTGTTTCTAGGTGTTAGACAATTTACTTATGTCTCCAAAAAGTCACATTGGTACATGTCAGGAATGTCGGGCATTGAACTCAGTACCTCTTGCACGGTATTTAAAAGGTTTTGAAAATAGTACAACCTGAATCAAGTGGCAACTAAAAATGAGAAAATAAAAACCGCCTAAAACTGCACTAAAAAGACAAAAAGAAAATCTTTATTTCTTAAAAAAATTTAAACCAACTAGGCATCTGATTTCGATTTCCTTGAAGTCAGCTCCAATGGCAAATTACCCTCTATTTTAATCTTAGCTATTAAATCTAGATTTCGAATGTTAGTAAGCAAAGATATAAACCATTGGAGCAGACTTTAAGGAAATCGAAATCAGATGCCCAATTGGTTCCAATTTCTGGCTTTTTAGTGCCGTTTTTTTGAAGGCGGTTTATTTTTTTTAAAGTTTTTTGCTTATCGTTCTGACTTCACCTGTTTTGGAGCTGAAGAACCATCTTCAGTCCATTGTAAACGTTCTTGTTTCAGTTTAGGATCATGATGGTTAGTCCAAGTCTCATCCGTAGTTATAAAACGATGCACGAAATCGGTTTAATTTTGCTTAAAACGCTCCAAATTACGAAAAGAAATGCAGCACTAACTTTCTGAACAGGGTTTTCATATTTAATTCTTCGTGTAAAATATGGAGAGATCATTCCTTTAAGATTAGCAATTTCACTCTTAGTCACATTTAGATCTTTACAAACAATGCTCAATGATTTATGATGTTGCACTTTTTGGACCTCCAATACGTGGTACATCTACGACGCTTGTACGACTACGTTTAAACTCTAAAACCCATCGATTTACATTTGAAAATGATGGAATCTGCTCCTTTAGGCATGTTGACAGTAGTTGTAAATCCATGTAAAGTTAAATTTAAATGATTAATGGTAATATTTAAATACCTAAAATCATATTTATTAAACGTAATTTATAATATTTTATTAATTAAAATTAATTCAAAAAACTTTATTTAATACACATTATCACGTGACTGTGAACGCCAATCACAGCGAATGACGTCATGAACCGATAAACAACTTAGCGTCGCTTGGTGTCACTGTGCGAATGAGTTATTTCTTTGATTTCTCTCGCTAATTATTCGCTATTAGTATTTGTAACTCACTTGTTATCATAAACCGAATTGTGTTTACATTATGGAGACTGGATTCATCAAAGGAAACAGTTCTAAATTGCCGAAAATCGATTGTTTAATGGTGGCGAATTTCTTTGCTACAAACAAAGATTTTTGTGCAGCGGAACTTAACATAAATTTTTTATAGCCTGTTTTTCTTCGTAATTACAATGTTCAACTCGTATATTTTTTAGATTAGATTTTAAAATGTTATCGGTGTATTCGTTTAATTCAGAATCGGTTTCCATTTTTTCAATAAAATTTATATCTGCGATATCTAATTTTTCAATTTTAAAAGGTTTATTAATATTAATTTTTATTGGTTCTTCTCTTGAATTAGTAATGGTGGTTGTTGCAAAAAATTTATTTACGTTTACAACTGCACAGGGTGATTCTATTTGATTGCCAAAATTAATATAATTTACAAGTCCTGTTCCGCTTTCTATGTCAACGGGTAATTTTACAATTTGGGATGTTCTAGCGGGAATATTAATAAAATAATTTTTTACTTTAAGTTTCTTTTTTAGTTTTGTTAATTTTTCTAATTCGTATATTATTGGTATTTCTGTATAAGGAGTTTTTTCTCTAAATTTACAGTTGCTTTTAATTGTTTTAATAAATCAATACCAATTAATCCGTCATATTTTTGACTAAAATTAAATAAACAGAACTTATGTCGTTCGTTAACTTTAAAAAATTTAAAAACAGGTATATTTATAACTTCATTGTGGTAAGAAATACTGTGGGCTGTTTGAATATTAAAATCTTCATTTTTTACA
Source organism: Altica lythri (assembly GCA_964028335.1). Taxonomy (NCBI): domain Eukaryota; kingdom Metazoa; phylum Arthropoda; class Insecta; order Coleoptera; family Chrysomelidae; genus Altica; species Altica lythri. The sequence continues at coordinate 21,964,547 of OZ034806.1, forward strand.
TGTACATCTACATACACACACACTTTGTATTTATTATTAACTAGTATTAAAGCCTAAAAATAATTATTTCTCAAGAAAACTTTCAAGTTCCTTAGAGTTTGACAGATCGCGAGCATTGTTTATCTGATTGTTTATCGGTTCGTGACGTAATCAAAGTCACATGACAGTTTTGGGCGTTTTAGCAGGAAATTTTAAAACTATTCTAAATTATCACTTTTTTCTTTAAAATAAAACCATTTTTATTATTAAAATGTTTTTTTCGCGGTTATTAAGATTTTATCTATAAAATAAAAGCAGATCCGGAAATTAGTCAACATCCCTATTTCACCGATTTTGTATGAATTTCTGTTGCTGATAAACTTTCAAAAAAAAATTTTTTCACTTTACGTGGAATTATTAAAGAACGTTATTTTATGGCGGATGGATAATATTGGATCTCTGACAATAGTTTTCAATTATGATCAACTTTTCTTAATAACAATTGTCGCTATTTTCAAAAAAAAGGTACTTTACTCTTGAGTAAAATTAATATTTTTTGACACACCTCGTATACGGCTTAAAAAAATTGATATCTGATGGTTGTATTTTAAGTTTTAGACCATAAAGAATAACATTTTTCATAAAACTAAGAAAAGAAAAAAAAGTTTCCCCAAAAAATTAAACAGTTCTATTATATATATATATATATATATATATATATATATATATATATATATATATATATATATATATATATATATATATATATGGATCCTCCTTCTGGGAACTCCCTCCTTCTATGAATATAGGTCGTGGATCCAAGATTTTTAAATGGATTGTCTTCACAAATCAATTTAAAAATGTATAGTAAAATCTTCTTCTTTGTAATTTCCAAAAATCAATTTTCTTACTGCAATCTTTCAGGAAAAACCTTCTTCCTATTATTCCATTTGTCTCACCATATTATTTCTATCCTTGGACTGCACTGCTTACCATAATTCCAATCTCAGGTTTCTTTTTATTTTTATTGCTTGTTTCTTTTATTATTTTATATTTTCTATTTCTATTTATAGTTTTAATTAATTATTTGTTATAAATTTAAATTCCAATATTCAGTTTTATACAATTTTTTATTTCATCTGACTTTTACAATATTCTTCCATCAAAATTCAAAATTATAATAATAATCTCCATATAAAACAATCTATCAACTAAACAAAAACAATACCAATCAAAAAAAAAAATACTTAATCTAGACAACCGATTTAAAAATCCCAGACCACGTTCACACAACTCAATGAAAGAACCCGTTCCAAGAAGAAAAATCCATATCAATTTCCCCCAAATTTGATTTGACTTGGTGAATTACTTCACCTTGCCAAATCAAATTTCCTTTCAGTAAGAAATTTTTCTTCACCATCAGTTGTCAAGCTTTAACTTTAATTATTCCAATTTTAACTTTCATACACAAATAAATCATTAACATTAAACATTCCACGAATTTCTTCGCTTCCAATAAATTTAATTATATAACTTTTTCCCTCATTCTCATTAACAATTTCATATGGTCCCTCAAAAGGAAATTGTAATTTAGCACAAATATTATTTTTTTTATTTGTTACCCTTAACGCTTTAACTATTACTAAATCCCCTTTTTTAAATATTGTTCTATTTTTCTTTCTCTTTTCCATTCTTTTTACATATTTTTGCACATTCTTAATTTCCCTTATCCTAACTTCTTCTAATACCTTTTCATATTCAATTCCCCTTTCCCTTATCCATTTCCTTTGTGGATTTTCTCCTTTTAAAATATATACTGGACACTCATTCATAGTAGTATTTGGCACTTCATTCAAATAACATTCTACCTCATTTAATTTTTCTCCCCATTTCCTATTATTTTGATTTACTAAAATTCTTAAAAATTTATTTACTTCTTTAATATACCTTTCATTTCTATTTTACTATTTTTTTATCAAATTCATTCCCCCTTCTTAACATTTATTAAAATGTGTTTTTTATAGTTTTAAATTTGTTCCCCCTGTTTTTTGAAATTTCCCTATACATATAAATTTTATAGACTCCCCTTTCCTAATATTTTCCTACATACACTGTTTTTTTTTTTATAAATTTTGTGATTTTACCCCTTTCCTGATATTTTCCTATATATAGCTTTCTGATAATTTTAAATACCTTACCCCTTTCCTGATATTTTCCAAAATATAATTTTTTCCTAAATTTAGATTGAGCAAAATCACCCCAAAAATACTTTAAAAACATCTTTTCAAATTCTTCCAATTCAAATATTTCTTTTTCTTTACTGGCAAACCATGTTAATGCCTGTCCATCCAACATTTCACGCAGGTATTCTCTTTTTTCTTCTTGATCTCTACACCATTTTAATTTATTCTTCACCATTCTTATAAAAATTTTTGGATGAGTTTTATTAATATTCCCATTAAATTTATGTTCAATTTTAGTTATTCCCATATTATTTATATTTTTATAAATGTTTCTTTTGTCCAGTTCTTCTACTAACTTTTGACGTTCCTCTTCTTGTACTGTCTTTATTTCTTCTACTTTTTCTTCTATCTCATTTATCTTCTTTACTGTATCTTGTTTTATAATCTTTTCTAAATCATTCAATTTTTTATTTGTATTAATATTGATTTCCTTTATTTCTTCTTTACATTCCTTGTTAATAATTGTTTTAATTTTCACTTCTTGTAACTCCTCTACTTCCATTATTCTCGCTATTATTTCAGTTCTTATTTCTTTCTTTGTTTCTTCCAATTTTTGTTTGTTTATTTCCATTTGTTTCTTCATCTCATTTTTGAATTCTTCTTTTATAGAATCCATATTCTTATTCATGTCTTTTTTTATTACATCCATATTCTTGTTCATTTCTTGCATTTCTTTTTTCATATTATTGTTTATTTCTTCTTTATTTTTGTTCATATCTTGTTTTATCGCTTCAGTATTTTTGTTCATGTCTTCTTTATTTTTGTTAATATCTTGTTTTATATCTTTTAACATTTCCATCATTAGTTTTATCGCTGATTCCTCACTATCCCCCATTTTACTATCCTGATTACTTTGATCACCCTTATTATCCTTACTACACTGACTATCCTGCCTATTTTGACTATCCTCAATACCCCCTCTATCCTGACTAATTTGATTTTCCTGATTATCACTATTATCCCCTTGTTCTAACATTTTAACATTTGTATTCTTTCCCCCTCTTAATTTCATATACTTATTACAACTTATTTAATCTTTCACACTGTTTATAATAAATAAAGTAAGCTTGACACCTGATAGTAAAAAAAAATTTCTTACCCTTAGTGTCGAAGCAGCCCCACGTTGGGCGCCAATTGATATGGATCCTCCTTCTGGGAACTCCCTCCTTCTATGAATATAGGTCGTGGATCCAAGATTTTTAAATGGATTGTCTTCACAAATCAATTTAAAAATGTATAGTAAAATCTTCTTCTTTGTAATTTCCAAAAATCAATTTTCTTACTGCAATCTTTCAGGAAAAACCTTCTTCCTATTATTCCATTTGTCTCACCATATTATTTCTATCCTTGGACTGCACTGCTTACCATAATTCCAATCTCAGGTTTCTTTTTATTTTTATTGCTTGTTTCTTTTATTATTTTATATTTTCTATTTCTATTTATAGTTTTAATTAATTATTTGTTATAAATTTAAATTCCAATATTCAGTTTTATACAATTTTTTATTTCATCTGACTTTTACAATATTCTTCCATCAAAATTCAAAATTATAATAATAATCTCCATATAAAACAATCTATCAACTAAACAAAAACAATACCAATCAAAAAAAAAATACTTAATCTAGACAACCGATTTAAAAATCCCAGACCACGTTCACACAACTCAATGAAAGAACCCGTTCCAAGAAGAAAAATCCATATCAATATATATATATATATACTCCTAAGAAATCTTTGCTGATTGTTAAGTAATAAAATTATAAAAATATTGGGTTTTGCAGCAATACGAAAAGTGTACTCTTATAAGTTTATTGCCAAGCTTTCGATTATGATTATAATCATCTTCAGGGCGCTACAATATTCTATGTTATAATATGGACTAAAAAATATATAAATATAATTTTTTACTTACAACTTGTTGAGATTATTTCGTGAAATATGTTAGTTTAATATTATTTATGTAGTAGATTTTAAAAACAATTACAGCAACGAAGAACTTTTTTTTTAAAAATGTTAAAAAACTGTACCATTAAGCCTTTTTAAAAATTAATATTAGGTATTTAACAGTTAATTCAAAAATGACTGGATGTATTTCTGTCATTATGTATTTTGACTTAGATCTGTCCTATGAAATCGAAATTAGGTTTTGAAATTTATACGAAACAAGATCGTAGGTCCATTAGAGTACCTATTTAACATACAGTGTAAAAATCGTTATTAAATTTTAAAATAAAATTGAAAGTTAATATATTAATTTGTAAAAAATTGAAAAGTTTTATTTAAAAATTATTTATATACCTACTTGGTGTTGGTAGCTTAAATTTATTATAACATATTTTAACGATGGTTACTCTTCAAGCGTCTGCAATGACTCAACACTACGCTTTTCCAGAAACAATAGATAAGAAAACATTTCATTTAAGTGCCCTATATCAGTTCTATGATTCATAGAATGTGGTGTCTTATTAATATGTGTCATTTCCAAAAAGAGCCTTCTGGAAATATTATTATCCCTGTCCAAAACTGTAACGTTGTCATAATCTATTCTATGGTCGTTTTGCATTACATGGAGTCCAAGTGCACTTCTTTCAGGATGTAGTCTGCAGTCTGATTTATGTGGGAGGAATCTTTACAAATTTAAAAACAAAAACTCCATTGCTTTCCTTAACTGATGTAGTTTACAGTCTGCCTTGTAAAGATTGTAACCAGGTCTATGTTGGCCAGACTTCGAGACGTCTAAAAGATAGAATTACGGCACATAAATCAGACTGCAGACTACATCCTGAAAGAAGTGCACTTGGACTCCATGTAATGCAAAACGACCATAGAATAGATTATGACAACGTTACAGTTTTGGACAGGGATAATAATATTTCCAGAAGGCTCTTTTTGGAAATGACACATATTAATAAGACACCACATTCTATGAATCATAGAACTGATATAGGGCACTTAAATGAAATGTTTTCTTATCTATTGTTTCTGGAAAAGCGTAGTGTTGAGTCATTGCAGACGCTTGAAGAGTAACCATCGTTAAAATATGTTATAATAAATTTAAGCTACCAACACCAAGTAGGTATATAAATAATTTTTAAATAAAACTTTTCAATTTTTTACAAATTAATATATTAACTTTCAATTTTATTTTAAAATTTAATAACGATTTTTACACTGTATGTTAAATAGGTACTCTAATGGACCTACGATCTTGTTTCGTATAAATTTCAAAACCTAATTTCGATTTCATAGGACAGATCTAAGTCAAAATACATAATGACAGAAATACATCCAGTCATTTTTGAATTAACTGTTAAATACCTAATATTAATTTTTAAAAAGGCTTAATGGTACAGTTTTTTAACATTTTAAAAAAAAAAAGTTCTTCGTTGTTGTAATTGTTTTTAAAATCTACTACATAAATAATATTAAACTAACATATTTCACGAAATAATCTCAACAAGTTGTAAGTAAAAAATTATATTTATATATTTTTTAGTCCATATTATAACATAGAATATTGTAGCGCCCTGAAGATGATTATAATCATAATCGAAAGCTTGGCAATAAACTTATAAGAGTACACTTTTCGTATTGCTGCAAAACCCAATATTTTTATAATTTTATATATATATATATATATATATATATATATATATATATATTGAGATGATATAAGTTACTATGCTATATCAGTTAAATACATATAAAGAAAATTAATAAAAATAGAGAGAAGGAAAATATATTCTCATTCCAAGGCAGAGTGCAAATGTAGTAAATTTGGTATAATTTATAATCGTCTTCTTCACAATACCTAAAAAGGAAAAATAAAACAAAATAAGAAATTAAAATATACAAGTACATATAAGAGATATTCATTTCAAAGAATCAAAATAATATAATTTAATCTATAACATATAAAATTCTAATGATTATGTATTAAATAGATAATAAGAGTAAATATTGAAAAAGTTTATAAATTTTACGATACATTGGTAATTAAAACCGATTATAAATAAATTAAGATAAAATGAAATAAGAAAATCAAATGTTAAAACATAAATGTAAAGCTTTACATAAATTTTAGTATAAAATATTAGAACTCATAGAAGGAAATTAAAAAAGTTTACTTACTTGCAAAATATACAATGTTTGTTTTCAAGCCATATTGTGATTTGTTATTAGTTTAATTTCCAAATGAAAAGTTCTGAAAATAGAAAGATATTAGATTATATTGTAGATAAGATATTATAAAGTTAACAATTCATTAAAAGTATAGCAAATTTTAAAAGAATGATTATTGTATTAAATGTAAATAATGAATTAAGTATTAGATTTTTAGTAATTTGATTTGACAAATAATTAGTAGGCGAAAGATATTATAAAATTAACAACTCATCAAAAGTTTAGCAAATTTTAAAAAAGAATGTCTATTGTATTAAATGTAAATAATGAATTAAGTATTAGATTTTTAGTAATTTTATTTGATCAATAATTTAGTAGGCGAATAGAACACAATAATGTATAGTGTAAGTTTGTTTGGAGATTCAGTTGTTAAATTGTTGATTTCTGGAACTCTCTCTTGTTTTCGAGCTTTTGAAGGGATAACATGTAATAAATTTTGCTCCGTTAAAATTTCGATTTTTTTTTAAATACTTATAAAAGAAAGTATAAAAGTAGTCAAAAGTGTTAAAAAAACCGCAAGACAACTCCTGATAGCAGCTGGTAAGACTTAAAGTTCATATATATGGAGAAATGAATGTTAGAAATGGTATGCTGAGCAGTTCATTTATATAAATGCTTCCTGAGTTAATTTAACTAAAGTAAAACTAGTTTCTAATAAGAAAGAGAGTATTAGTTTACTCACCATTTGATGCAAGAGCAGATTATTTCCTGATGAGAAGCAATTTTAATCGTCTAAATCTATAAAGTGTCCGTATATCATTGATGTCCTGGGAAGTGGTGGATTCCAATTGGAAAGGATAGCCTGTGCCTTAATTGTCCAGAGAGAATACGAAAGCTTTAGAACACGGTATCAATTTCCAATTTTTTTTTTAAATAAAGAACATTCCTTTGTTTGATTTTTCTGTATTTGATGAACATTTAATTTCACTTGTACACTGTTTCACTGTTTTAATAAGTTATTTTTTTCATTCCTAGATAAGTTTAATTTGATTTATTGTTTACAAAATTCAGAGCTTTTCATAACATTTGATTTAACTATATTTGTTTTTTTTTTTTTTGAAAGTAATGTGTGAAGTGCACAACACAATAAGAAAAAGTAAGGTTAAGGTCAAATTAGAATCCCCGTTCTGAAACATCATTTGGTATATGATTGTTGAATTTTATAATCGTTTTGTTGAAATTTTCAATATTAGTTAAATTGGAATTCATTTATTATTTGAGATTTTTGAACTCTGACCCTAAGAAAGAGAAAAGATAGGAACATATGTTAAAGTAATAATCGTTAAAATAAAAGAAATTAATTTGAATCTTACCTTCTTCACATCGATAGTAAAATTAAAAACATTTTAAGGTAAGAAGTACTTTATAACATGGTAACTTATAGAATACTATAATAATACTATAATAATAATAGAACAAGAGTTATCATATGTTATAATATATATATAATGTTATGTTACCAATCAATATTCTGCGAGGTCGTTTAAAATTCGATACAGCAAATTAATAAATTTTTATTTGTTTCAGCCTTTTATCATAGGTATGAAAAATATCGTTGATACTCCAAACGAAGTATTTATAGTATTAGACTACATGAGAGGTGGAGAACTGACAAACCGAATTTTATCAGTTCAACCGATGACAGAATCAAATGTCAAATTTTTCTTTCTTCAAATGGTTTTGGCTGTCAATTATCTTCATAGTAATGGTATAACGCATAGAGATCTAAAGGTTGGTTGTAAAATTTGTCACTTTCGGTGTGTTGATATTGTCTATTTGCTATAATTTTGTTGTTTTCGCGATTTTTTTCTGAAGTACTATAACGTGTGACGTGAATATGGAAAATTGCGTTGCTAATCCATCTAAGCCTAAACTATAGAAATTCGCAAGAATAAAGCCTTTGACCTAAATAGAATTACGTTATTTGTTAGAAAACGATGATTTGTCTGATGATGACCTAGACCCTAGACTATGTAGATTTTGATACTAATTTTGTTGAAAGTAGTGAAAATGATGAACCTAAGATTGATGAGCAAGTAACAGCGCTTAGTATTAAAACACACAAAGTTACTAACTGTTGATTGGCAGAATACTTTTGATTATATGAAATTTACCGTTTATCAAGCGAGAAGATATGCTAATGTAAACGATTATTTGAGATTTCTCTCATTGGATTTTTTGAAAATTTTGAAATTTTTTTAGAAAGTATACAAACAAGAATATATTAAATGACATTAAGGAGAAATTAAAAAAATGTCATTTAATACATTCTTGTTTGTATACTTTCTAAAAAAAATTTCAAAATAAATAAATAAAATTAACAAAAATGAAAATACAGAAAGAACTATTTAAATTCATTCATCTCTCTCTCTCTCTCTCTCTCTCTTTTTAAGGTGGCTGACTACTGAAGTTTTGTTAAAATAATGTTGTCTAATTCTTAAATTTGCTTTTGTGTTGTTTAACCGCTTATTATCCTTGAATGAACCAATTGTGTTTAATAGTATATTATATTACAAAAGACGAAAGTCGATCATTCCTCCCGGCGGGCAAATTGGCCTGTCGCCCCCATGTAGTGTATGCTATTTTTCTTCCTATCCGTGCGCTTACAGAGTTAATCCCTATATTTACTGTGTTTCGTCCCTGCTTGCATCGACTTGTGACAGATGTATTTCGGAGAGAAGTTGAATTTTTGATCCAGTTTGAAGAAAAATATATACTGTATTTCATTTTTAGCCAGAAAATGTATTGTTGGAATCTGACGACATAGAAACATTGTTAAAGGTGTCAGATTTTGGGTTAAGTAAAATTAAGAATATGATGACTACAGTATGTGGAACAATGAGCTACATAGCTCCTGAAATTCTTGATGGCCGTATCCGTGAATACAACAGACAAGTTGATGTTTGGAGCCTTGGAGTCATTCTATTCTATATGCTCGGAAAAAGACTACCATTCAAGTAAGGATTTATTTATCTTATTAATGTATTTTGTGTATGATTTTTTAACACTATACAGCCAACTCTAACTTAGCGGTCGTGGATTAATTTGGTCGAAGGTTTGTAGTCTTTCCAAAAATCAAGGGGTAAGGGCGCCACGTACACAATTAATACTCAAACTTCAGTTTGCGGTCTTTATTTAAAAAAAGGAAACGTCAGAAATCTTATTATAAAATTAATAAATTTCATTAACTTTCACTATTGATGGAAGGTAGGAAGGGTGTTCTCAGCAAAAGTTCTGTTGATGGCGTTAAATTCTTATACTGCTACCCTGAATGAATCTCAAAATTCGGTTTTCTAATAGCTTGAACAGAATTAGGTGATCCGTAATACAGTGAATCTCAAGGAAATGGTGAATATTTCACTTATTCGAGTTTTTTCAAGTTTTTCACAGAATTAGTTATTACAATTGTTGACATATTTGTCACTCTCATCGTCAATTAAATCTGATACACTTTTCATTTTTCAATTTCAGCTATAATTAATTAATAAAACACAATAAATGTAATTATATACAATTATTATACGTAAACTTTCACGTACGAGGGTTGTCTTTTTAGTTTTGCATAAAGCCGCTCAAAAGGCACCACCAATAGAACCTTCAGACACAAATCTAACCTCAATCATTTGTTGACACAAATCCAGAGTTTCATTGTGATACAAGTAGGTATAGTAAATTTTTGAAATCAGCAAGTCGGTTGAAAAATGGATCTTAGCCGAGAACATTTTCGAGCAATAATTTTATACAATTTTCGGAGAGGATTAGAAGAAGCCATCTATGCGTTTAAAACAGCAATTTGACAGGTGCCAACTAAAGACTGGAATAAACTGTATTACCAATTGGTTTAAACGTTATGGCTATATGCAATAGTAAAAGTGAACCCTCGTATATATAGATACCTACCTGTAAAAAAAATCGTGCTATATGCGATGAACTGTCTCATACGATGCATAGCTTCAACAATATTATTTATATTGAATTTTTTAGATCGGCAGAGAGAAATTTAATGGAGCCACTAATTCTAACAGGACAGTATTCCATGGATGACGATAACTGGACGGTAGTATCCTCTTCTGCCAAAGATCTTGTTCAAAGAATGTTAACTGTGAATCCTGAAAAACGTATTACCGTCACAAATATACTCAAACATTCATGGATATCCGGGGTAAGTAATTTTTATATATCCCGAAACATAATAATCAATTCTGCAAATTTTATAAAAATCGTAAAATAATCACAATTTATAAAAACAACTTTTCACAGTAGAAAGTTTTTTTTACTGATTTATAAATTTTTTGTTACTTGAATTTGTATATTATGTGGGAATTTTGTAATCTATTTAAAATTCATATCAACCCGAAATTGTCTCAAAATTCCTATGTATATGCCTAAACACACTTAAAACATGCATTGTCATCCAGTTCTTAACTATCCTAAAAATTTCACAGCTCTAAGTGTTCGGGAAATAAGTTTAAATTCAATTACAAAATTCCACCCGGAATGACAAACAGAAAGACAAAGAACACGATGAAAACATAAAAACTTTCTAAAATACGAATTTAATAATGATTAATCAGTATATGTTTCGCTAAATATTGCTTTTTTCACTTTATGCTTAAAATTAAGAAATATAACACAAGAGAATTTAAACAAATTTATTTTAAAAGTATTCATATTAATTATTATATTTTAAAATTGTTATTTTTACAACTGACCATGGGACTGGCTTAAGAAAAAGTCTATAACTCGGATACGAAGGCTCGTATGACAAAAATTTATTTGAACTTCTAACATTATTTTGACCTCTTCTATTTGCTCCCGAATTTTTGGCATTAAGTTCCTGGACACCCTGTATTATGTGGGTGATAATTTTGACATTAACTTTGTCACAAGTCAACAAAAGAATAGGACATAAAGTCTCTATACAGAAGAATCCCAATGCTTTTCAACTGCAAAAAATTAATTATCACACAATGTAGCTGCGACGCTGCATTTAGTCCTATATCGGATACTTCGCATGCGCGAACTTCAACAAGGTGATGTATAATCTATATCCTACTAATATTATATAGGCGAAAGTTTGTTTGGATGGATGTATGGATGTTTGTTCCTCTTTCACGCAAAAACTACTAAACGGATTTTAATGAAACTTTACAGTAATGTAGCTTATAGATCAGAATAACATATAGGCTATAATTTATAAAGATATTGTGTGAATTGTCCAAAATATAACGATAAATGTCATTTAAGTCTGAAAAAATTACTGTATTTCTTATGTTGACAATATTGTTACGTTATTACAGTGCGAATGTAACATCTCAATATTGTCAGACTGTTATATTTTTCAAATACGACCCAAAAATTATGTATGTTATAATTTTAATGTCATAATGTTAGTTCTTTTCACGCTAATATAAGCTACTCGAAATACTAATACTGCGCACACGAAGTCGCGGGCACCAGTTATTGATACATAAAGACCTTGCTTTTATTCGAATTACACGCAGACGAAGTCGCGGGCAAAAGCTAGTATTATATAAAAAAGGATGTGTTTTTATGTAAGAAATCGATGAACTCAAAAACTACTGGACCGATTATTATGAAAATTGGTATATATATATATGTATTTTTCCACGGAGAAGGTTTATATGATATGCTCATTGATGCCACTTGCCACCAGGTGGCGCTGCAATGTAGCAACTTCTGCCCCGTTCAACCGATTGTCATGAAAATTGGTATGTATATGTATTTTTTCACGGAGAAAACGAATATGCTATGCTCATTAATGCCACTCGCCACCAGGTAGCGCTGCAGAGTAGCAACTTCTGCCGCGTTAAACCGATTGTCATGAAAATTGGTATGTATATGTATTTTTCCACGGAGAAAACGAATATGCTATGTACATTGATGCCCTGTCCACCAGGTGGCGCTGCAGAGTAGCAACTTCTGCCCCGTTCAACCGATTGTCATGAAAATTAGTATCCATATGTATTTTTCCACGGAGAAGGTTTGTATGATATGCACATTGATGCCATTCGCCACCAGGTGGCGCTGCAGAGTAACAACTTCTGCCCTGTTCAATCGATTGTCATGAAAATTAGTAGGATGCTGTATTTTTAATGGTTAACATAAATATGATATTCGTATTAATGGAAGTTACCACCAGATGGCGCTTCCATTAAACGAGCAACTACTACTTATTTGATTACTTTATATCACGCCACCGTAAGGTGGCGCAGTTAATCTTAATATATATAAATTACGTGTCACGTTGTTTGTCCGCAATGGACTCCCAAACTACTTAACCGATTTTAATCAAATTTGCACACCGTGTGCAGTTTGATTCAACTTGAAAAATAGGATAGCTTTCATTTATAGTCGCAATATTATTTTATTGTAAATTATTTGTTTATTGAATTGTTATTATATTAAATATGACATTATCATTTTGAAAGTTTTCATGTAAAGTCTTGGTAGCTAATTTGGATCAGCGGCGATTATGACATTTCGGTTGGGTTATGGTAATGGGATCGATTACGCCAGAGGGAATTTTTTTTTTTTGTTTTTGTTTTTACATGTGAAAACAGTAATTATTATTTTAATTTAACTGTTAATAAAATAAACTATTTTAGAAAGTTTTTAGATACAACTACCCTTGATTTAGTTAACAAGGAAACAATCCTCTCTATGATCAATCACAGCGTTGCATGACTTAATATTTTTGCAATATCAAGGATGCTGTTCATTGTTGAGATGACACTTAAATTCAGTTTTAATTATTGAAAAGTTTTAACATAAAAAGTTGTGGCATGTGCTTTGAAACTATATAGTTTAATAAACTGGGCAACTATATATTGCATGTTCACGTGTAGGGAAACCGTTGAATCTGTTTGTGTTAGCTAAAGACAGGTTAACCAAAAATATTGTGTTCCGATTAGTGCTAAATTAAATTGAAAATAAAAGTAATTACCTATAATTTAAAATAATAAGTATTATTGTTAAAGATTTAAGACTATCTGCCCTACCTACCTCATTCATGCATAAGTTAAAGTGTTACATGTTATTTACTTTTCACATAAGTGATAGGGTAGTTTTGCCCTACATATTAATTTATTAATTTATATTTTATTGTATTGTTATGTATTACATTTTACCAGGTCAAAGTCATTACTTTAGATCTTGGCACGTGTTTAAATAGTTTAATTTTGATTCTCACGTAGAATATGAATTGACTTTAAAAGCAGGTTGTTGAGGTCACACCCTTTGGGGTGTCCCTAAAACAGACCCTGGGGTCTGGGCAATTGTGACTCTTGACGTATTTTCGTGAGTAAGTGTGACATGCCACCATGTAATTTATTTGGTAAGACTCCCTATTCTTAATGTTTATCACTCATTCTTATTGCTTATTTATTCGTTAATATATTTGTTGTTTGTTTCCTGTTGTTTATCTCATCTTACCCTTGGTTAGTTTTCTGCCTTCAGCAGGATACCTGGCCGGGAGTGCCTTTAGTAAGCTACTCCTTATCCTATAACACTAAGGCACATTCTCTCAAATCTTTCCAGGCGTGACAGTAATATACTCATTTGTTATAAACTTCAATAAAAATAATAATAAATTTTAAAATTCTTTTGTATTGATTTTTGCTTAATATCAATCCAGTGAATTTTTATACCAGCTTTAACGTTTCCGTCTTCATTCGTAAATAATAATTTCATTGTATTAAGGGGTTGCAGTAGTAGAAAATTTGTCATGGAGGTCGCCATATTTTTTACAAATGGCATCTATGTAAACAAGCATGGTGGTCCCCATGACTGATGTTCTACTACTGTTCCTCTTAAATAGATTACTACAATGTAATAAGTATAACAAAAACCTTAGCCACAGCAACGCGTGGCCGGGTCAGCTAGTATCACATATATTTAAACGAGCAATCCTTATCTATTTATATATATACAGGGTGTTTCAGGATTATATGGTCAAATTAAAAATTTGAGTTCAGGACCCAAAAATAAGAAAAAAGTTTCCTATGGAATAATATCCGGAAACGCTTCGTTAAATAGTTATGCCCCTCTAAATAGGGGGGTTGAAATTAGGTTTTTAATTTTTTACTCAAAGATAGAAAAAGCTAAAAATTTGAACTTTGGTGAATATTTTGTACTGGTAGAAACACTTCTACTAATATTATTTGACAGCAGCCCCCTAGATATTTTTCGTTTTGTTACGATAATAATTTTTTAAATCAGTAATAGTGCGGTTTTGAATATTTTATTTTTTTAATCAAAAACGATTAGTTTTATTAAAGAACTTTAAGAGTAAAAAAATGTTCTAAATATATTAGTTTATACAGGGTGTATTTTTTTATGATAAAATTTTAACAAGTATAAAAGTTGTACTAAAAAACGAATTAAGGGTTGCTAATCTTACCCTTTTTAATAATAGGAGATGATTAAAAAAAAATTCTTTTGAAGTGTTTCTACCAGTACAAAATATTTACCAAAGTTCATATTTTTGGCTTTTCCTATCTTTGAGTAAAAAATTAAAAACCTAATTTCAACCCCCTTATTTGGAGGGGCATAACTATTTAACGAAGCGTTTCCGGATATTATTCCGTAGGAAACTTTTTTCTTATTTTTGGGTCCTGAACTCAAATTTTTAATTTGACCATATAATCCTGAAACACCCTGTATAAAAAAAATGTTTGTATGTATGAAATTGATAGACTCAGAAACTATTTGACCGATCAATATTAAAATTGGTATGTACATGTATTTCTCCACGGAGAAGCTTTATATGCTATGCCCATTGATGTAACTCGCTACCAAGCGGCGCTGTAAAGTATCGACTTCCGCCCCGTTCAACCGATTGTCATGAAAATCAATATGATGATGTATTTTTATTAGGTAAAATGAGTATGATATTCGTATTATTGGAAGTTACTACTAGATGGCGCTTCCATTAAACGAGCAACCACTACTTATTTGATTACCGTAAGGTAGCGCAGTTAATATCACATATATTTAAACGAGCAATCCTTACTTAAGTATTGTGACGCCACCGGAACGTGGCGCAGTTAATATCACTTATTTTTAAACGAGAAATTCTTACTAAATTAAATATTGTTATGCAACTAATATATTTTATCGATAAACTACAAAATATAACGAAAAAAAAAGTATAAACCTGATAACTAACGAGAAAATATGATGAAAACGATAAAATCAAAATAAATTGAAAAAACGGAAAATTAAAGAATGACATAAATGATTTGCGGTACAAAGTCCGCCGGGTCAGCTAGTCTATATATATAAAAAAGGATGTGTTTTTATGTACGAAATCGATGAACTCAAAAACTACTGGACCGATTATTATGAAAATTGGTATACATATGTATTTTTCCACGGAGAAGGTTTATATGATATGCTCATTGATGCCACTCGCCACCAGGTGGCGCTGCAAAGTAGCAACTTCTGTCCCGTTCAACCGATTGTGATGAAAATTGGTATGTATATGTATTTTTTCACGGAGAAAACGAATATGCTATGCTCATTGATGCCACTCGCCACCAGGTGGCGCTGCAAAGTAGCAACTTCTGTCCCGTTTAACCGATTGTCATGAAAATTGGTATGTATATGTATTTTTTCACGGAGAAAACGAATATGCTATGCTCATTGATGCCACTCGCCACCAGGTGGCGCTGCAAAGTAGCAACTTCTGTCCCGTTCAACCGATTGTCATGAAAATTGGTATGTATATGTATTTTTTCACGGAGAAAACGAATATGCTATGCACATTGATGTCACTCGCCACCAGGTGGCGCTGAAACATATCGCCTAATCTATATATACAGGGTGTTTCTAAATTGATGCGAAATATTTCACAGGGTGATTTTTCAGGAAAAATTAAGGGGGGTCCTTCATATATATTTTTGTTCAAAACCGCTCTTCCTCCAAGTTACAGCCCCTTAAAGTTGGGGGAAAAATTTTGTTTTTATTTAATATCTCCACTATGGAAGAATTTAAAAGAATAAAATTTGGCAGATAATTGATGCTAATAAAAAGGCATTTTTTGACAATTTTTTTAACCCTGCAATGTTTATACAAGGGGGTGAAAAAATCATACCTTATGATATTTTGCCTCAGAACTTTTTAATGTGTCCACATTTTCCTACTTAAAAAATTGATTTAAGAAGACGGACTTAAACTGCAACTTTTTTATGTCTTGACTATTTCTCGTAAAATTGTTAGTTTGATCACAAAAAAATAAAATAGGATACAATTCATGTTTTTTTCACATACTTTCAAAAGCGTTATTGTTTGTTAAAAACAGAGTATCAAATAATGTCATAATTGGCAGATAATAAATGCTAATAAAATGACATTTCTTGACGGTTTTTGTAGCACTGCAATGTTTATACAAGGGGGTGAAAAAATCATCTCTTATAATATTTTGCCCCAGATTTTCCTAGTTAAAAAATTGATTTAAGAAGGCGGACTTAAACTGCAACTTTTTGACGTCTTGACTATTTCTCAGTAAGTTGTTTGTTTGACAAAAAAAAAAAAAAATAAATATTACTCATTCCTTTTGCACATAAGTCCGTCTTCTTAAATCGATTTTTTTAGTAGGAAAATGTGGACACATTAAAAAGTTCTGAGGCAAAATATCATAAGGGTTGATTTTTTCACCCCCTTGTATAAACATTGCAGGGTTAAAAAAAATTTCAAAAAATGCCCTTTTATTAGCATCAATTATCTGCCGAATTTTATTCTTTTAAATTCTTCCATAGTGGAGATATTAAATAAAAACAAATTTTTTCCCCCAACTTTAAGGGGCTGTAACTTGGAGGGAGAGCGGTTTTGAACAAAAATTTATATGAAAGACCCCCCTTAATTTTTGCTGAAAAATCACCCTGTGAAATGTTTCGCATCAATTTAGAAACACCCTGTATAAAAAAGGATGTGTTTTTATGTAAGAAATCAATGAACTCAAAAACTACTGGACCGATTATTATGAAAATTGGTATATATATGTATTTTTCCACGGAGAAGGTTTATATGATATGCTCATTGATGCCACTCGCCACCAGGTGGCGCTGCAGACTAGCAACTTCTGTCCCGTTCAACCGATTGTCATGAAAATTGGTATATATATGTATTTTTCCACGGAGAAGGTTTATATGATATGCTCATTGATGCCACTCGCCACCAGGTGGCGCTGCAAAGTAGTAACTTCTGCCCCGTTCAACCGATTGTAATGAAAATTGGTATCTATATGTGTTTTCCACGGAGAAGGTTTGTATGATATGCTCATTGATGCCACTCGCCACCAGGTGGCGCTGCAGAGTAGCAACTTCTTCCCTGTTTAACCGATTGTCATGAAAATTAGTATGGTGCTGTATTCTTAATGCTTAATATAAATATGATATTCGTATTAATAGAAGTTACCACCAGATGGCGCTTCCATGTATCAAATTCAATATTGATTTCATATAAATATAAGTTCGAAAAATATATTTTTGGTGCGATAAGTGAAACAAAAATATAAACTTTCTTTCCTCCTCTATCTCTTCATCTCTTTTATTTTTCTTAAATTTATTTTAGTTGTTGGCGTAGCAACGCGCGCCGGGTACAGCTATTTCATATATTTAAAAGAGTGATCGTTACTAAATTAAGCATTATGACGCCACCGTAAGGTGGCGCAGTTGAGATAGTATAAATTTACATTAGCAATTCTTGCGTAATTAAGTACTATGACGCCACCATAAGGTGGCGCAGTTAATATATGATATATCTAATCGATAATTTACAAAACCGTAAAAATTTGGAAAAATGGTAAAAAACATCAATAGGCGGTACGAAGTTCGCCGGGTCAGCTAGTTATATTATAAAACAAGACTTTACTTGCGATTTCTTTCGCAAAAAAAATTAGATGGGAATATTGTCTTAACTTACCTGCTCCCCTTGATTAAAAATATATAACTCAAATTTTAAATTTTACATTTCTACATTCAGCATAAAAAGATTCGTATGTTCGAATCATTCAACAACGACGAATATCTGGTTTTCCAAGCGCCTCCCGACTGCATACTCTTCCGCATTTCATGTGTTGCGTTTAACTGATGAGTCTCCTACCTAACCAATTCTATTTAATAATGTATTATTTAGTAATATAGATCTGAGCTCTATTTCACTTGGTACATATTATGTAATTGGCATGAATTGGCGTAACTTCTTCATTTGTTAACCGATTTAAATGGAAAAAACACTAAATGTTAAGTGAAGCTTTTTTTAGTATTATAATTAAGATTATTGATAAAAAGTAGTGTCGTCAGCAAATAAGACAGTATTAACTTCGTTTTTCTAAAAATATGCGAAATCGTTGATATGAATGAGGAACAATTTTGTACACAAGACCGACCCTTGAGTTACACTATATAACAGGGATTGCTTTGTAGAATCACATTGCTTAGAGTGAACATATTGATCACGATCAGAAAGATGTTAATCAAATAGCTGAATAGCATTACTCCAAAATGTATAGTGAACTAATTTCTTTAAAAGAATGCTATGCGTGACACAGTCAAAAGAGTTCTAAAAAAGATGCAATGATGTCAAGATATTTTTCAAACCCTTCCAGAATATTACTATTGAGGTGGTAAATACCTAAAGTTGTATTCTTATTTTTTCTGAAACCAAACCGGTTTGTGGCAAATAGTTGGGATTCAAAGTGTTGATTAATTTGATTTTCTTAAATACGTTCATAGACTTTTGGCAAAATGAGCAACAGAGATATAGGCCGATAATTTTTGTAATCATCAATAGAGCCTTTATTCTTAAAGAGGGGTACCAACCTTGCAATTTTGAAAACTTTGGGAAATGTGCTGTAAGCTATAGATGTATTTATTAAATTGTTAGAGGTTGGACAATATCGTTATTTCTTTTAATAATTTTTGTGTTAAATCCATCTCTGAGATGGCCAGGACAACATTACTAAAGTTCACTAGTTGAAAACCAAAATATAGGATATTCTCCATCTCCAAATGAAGCAATAGTTAGATTAGATGTTTATTGGGTTGGCTGTTAGCCTGTATCACTGCGACCTTTGCAGATCTATTGTGACCACCCATTATCTCAAGAATGGGATTAGAGCACCTCGTCCAGCCCTGTCCTCTTAATAGCCTTGACAGTGCCACAAGCAATAGTTAAAATGATCGACATCGAAACATTTCGGATTTGCAAGTAAATTTACAAAAACGGGAGACTAATCTTGTTAAAACGATGTAAGCTAGAATTTATATGCGTTGTTAATATTAGATTAGTTTTATAATTTACTAGCTGTACCCGGCGCGCGTTGCTACGACCACAACTAAAATAAATTTAAGAAAAATAAAAGAGAAGAAGAGATAGAGAAGGAAAGAAAGTTTATAGTTTTGTTTTACTTATCGCACCAAAAATATATTTTTCGAACTTATATTTATATGAAATCGTATAGATATCTATTAATCAGTATTGAATTTGATACATGGAAGCGCCATCTGGTGGTAACTTCCATTAATACGAATATCATATTCATCTTACCCGTTAAAAATACATCATCATACTGATTTTCATGCCAATCGGTTGAACGGGGCAGAAGTTGCTACTCTGCATCGCCACCTGGTGGCGAGTGGCATCAATGAGCATGTCATACAAACCTTCTCCGTGGAAAAATATATATACATACCAATTTTCATGACAATCGGTTGAACGGGACAAAAGTTGCTACGCTGCAGCGCCACCTGATGGCAAGTGGCATCAATGAGCATATCATACAAACCTTCCCCGTGGAAAAATACATATACATACCAATTTTCATAACAATCGGTCCAGTAGTTTTTGAGTTCATTGAGTACATACAGACAAACATTCATTTTTATATATATAGATTATCATATTAATTGATAACAATTTCGTTACCATTGTTATATTTTCCCTTCGTGGATTCGGGATAAGTGATAAATACCAGATAAAGTTAACAATTTATTGAGAAACAAATAAATTTCTTTAAATAATTTACACAACTTTGATACATTCACAATTACTGAATAACGTCTTTAAAATACCTCGTACAACAATTCGCTCTTCAATCACTGTCTATCGCTAACTATTACAATTATTATTGACATTAACGTTCGAACGTTCCAAAAGCCACTAGAATATTCCCAGATTCTTAGAACTGGCGTCTGTCTCGCACTACTTCCTGGACGACAGGTCCGGACCGGCTCGTAACAATATGATTTCTAAACATTATATTTCAATGTCTTGTAAAAGAAATACATTATTTTGTAGTCTTAAAAATTAAACAAGCTTTAAGATAAAATTATATTATGTTCGACCATTTTTATGCTAAGGCTCATAATGACTTCTTTATTGGACGATTTTATTTTGGTCCAGTACATGTAAAACTAGAAACAAACACAGTTGATAAAGCTGAAATGAATCGAACAATCAATAGTATCAAAGGTAAATCCTCCTGTAGTACTGATGGACTATCCATAAAAATTGTTTCAAACCAGATAAGGAGATGAATGTCTTGATCTCAATTATTAATGTTTCCTTTGAAAATGGTACATTTCCAAAGTGCCTAAAGACAGCCATTGTAATTCTTCCTGCTAGACATAATCGTAGCTATGATTTGACCAGAAATTCAAATTGGATGTTTATTTACCGATACCATCAAATAAATTAGTAAAGAAATCTACATTATATTCTGTAAAAAAACGTTATCATCTCTCTCTGGAGATTAAATCCACAACATCTGTTCTGAAATTTCGCAAAATGACAAAATCCTTCTTGTCGATGAGACCATATTATTCAGTAACTATTTTTTGTAATGAGTAAATAAGAAATTAAAGTAGATATGCAATGGTCTCAACTTGTTATACCTTATTTCAAAAGAGTGTAGAGTAATACAATCTCATTAGGTATTTAAAAGGGCTACAGGGTGATCAATCAATTCTGTCACTTCCCTAGTCTGCATTGCAAAATTCTCTCATTTCATAAGAAGCAGGTAGGTCACCCTATTTTATGGGATTAGCCCATTGTTATCGACCGCCAGAGGCGCGCTAGTGGGATAATTGACAAAAGAATATGCATTTATAAAAATTATATTAAAGAAAATAAAAATTTAATAAATTTAATATAGCAGAACAGCGTTATGAAAAATGTATAAAATGTAACAATAAAATATATACGAAACGAAATCGGAAAATACTCACAAACACACACGAACAAACTTACTTGGAACTTTACGTATATTTACACTACAATTAAATTATTCTATATCACTATATTCTTCGTCATCCGAAGAACTGTCATTATCCCCTGGCGTTATAATTATAGGGTCAACCACCTGATCGACCAGGTTGTCCAGTTCCCTCTTTTAAAACAGTACCTTGACATCTTTCATTTTAAATGTGGTATTGTTTCTTGCAACAAATCCTTTAACTTGTGCCCATATAAGTTCTATTGGATTTAATTCGCAATGATATGGCGGTAGGCGCAGCACAGTTACTTTGTACTTTTCTGCTATATCTTCAACGGCATATTTCATCAAGCGAGCTTTATGTTGTTTTACTATGGCTAGTAGTTCCTCCTTTATTGAATTAGTCTCAAACTGAATACCTTTATTTGACAGCCAGTTAATAATTTCTTGCTTTCTCCAAGCTGAAGTTGGTATTTTCTCTGTGCGCCTTGAATGGTAGCTTGCATTATCCATAACCACGACCGAATCAGCTGGAAGAAATTTTAACCTTTCACCGAAGTAGTCTTCGAAGACATCCGAATTCATGTCCTCATGATAATCTCCCGTTCCGAAACGACTCAAAAGGTTAACAAACCTTCTTTTAAAAATCCTTCTTCGCTTCCAATGTGAGCAAAATTATAAGTCTCTTCCCTTTTCCCGAAAGGTCTTTTATGAAAGCTTGACGAGCACTAGTTATATTTTTATCTTGCCACATTTTTTGTACTATATAACCTTCGTTTATCCACGTCTCATCAAGATAAAAAAATTCTTTTGCTCTCTGAGGTACTGTCTTCTCCAGCAAACAATTTCATCGCCTTCCAGTAATAGTGTCTTTCGATTGTGCTTTTCCCAGGCAAAATTCATACTTTTTAAAGTTTTCCATAAAAGTTTTCTGGATGTCAAAGTAATACCGTCATCTTGGCCTAGCTCCATCAATATTTTGTCAAGGGTGGGTATTTCCTTTTTAAAATAAAACGAATGAACTTTTCTTCGAATGCCACATTTGGTACCTTCATCAAAGATTTTCATTGGTCTTCCTGATTTTTTCTTGCATGGACTTAGTTGGCCTGATATCTTTCTTTCCCGCAATAATTTGGAAATCGTGGACTGTCCAATTCCAGTCATTCGGACCCTTTCTTGCACAGACAAAGTAGTGTGATCGTGTTTTATGCAATCATATACATTTAAAATTATACCTTTTTCACTAACAGATAGCGAAGAATTTTTTTACACCTTTTTTCTTTGGAGAAAATGTCGCCATTTTATAACTTTTTCACTATATCTGTTACAATATCACTATTTCTATATCACAATATCACTGTACGTATAGTTGGTGTAGTAACAATTACTAACTAGCATGTTTAACACACCATTAAAATATGTTTAAACCCTTTCTCTTAATTATCTGTTTTTAATAGATATTGTATGATTGGTGAGCCGTATGATTTGTTTGTTCCTTAAATTTTAATTCCTTTTCTTAGGGTCAAAAAGGGATTATTATAACTAAGTGTTAATCCTTTTTTGAGAAATCATGTCTAAATAAATGAATCCAAATTGCAGATTGAAAAAGTTTACAAAAACCGCTAAACTTAATGTTTTTTTTTTTAAGAAATTTTACCTAAATACATGTAGGTACTTAAATTTCAGACCAAATCACTTCCCAAAAATGTCCTTTTATTATTATCTGTCTATAATTTTTAATTTACTTTAATTATTAAGTTTAATAATCCTAAGATTTGCCTACGCCAGGGGTCGGCAACCTTTTTAGTCGAAAGAGTCAAAAGTTAAAATTTACAAAATTTCAAAGTTTTTAAAGAGCCACAAAATTTCTTCGTGCCAACAATAAAAAGGACTTGCATAAATAAAATTTTTTGATATTTTTTAAAATCTTTTTAATTTAAAACAATTAAACATTTACTTACAACACTAACTTGTACTTTAATAACAAATAATTGAGCAAACAAATTTAATGGGAGTGATGGGTTTGCATGGTTATTTAAGTAGAAAATTTAAAATTTACCAAACAATGTAAGTTCTACTGAAAAAAAAAAAATAACATACATTTGAGCAAAAAATTTCAATGCGAGCGTTGACTTTGCATGGATTTTGAAAGTTTCGATAAATTTGGCTCATAACTTGTGGTTTTAAGTTTCAAACACGACTCTAAGTTTTCATTTGTTAGTTGGCTTCTTACTTTACTTTTTATTATATTCATGCAAGAGAACGCTTGCTCGCACGAATATGTCGATCCAAAGATAGTTAGCACTCCAAATGCCAACTTCTTCACCTCATTGTAGCAATCTGGAAGACTATTCCATGTGTCGAATATAAGTCCCTCAACTCGAGGCATTTCTTTTAAAGCTGTCATCTTTTGTTGCGTTGTGTACATACATTTGTGAACCTCCAACTCTTCCAACTTGCTTTTCAGCTCTGTAAATTTACCACTCCACAAAGAATTACTTTTTAAATCTATCAATTGCATTTCTAGAGATACTGTATCAACTCCAAATGGCTCAATATGGATTTCTTTACTAATTGTGTTGAGAGGATTTACTATGAATGCTAGAGTGGTTTTCTTGGTTTTGAATTGCTGAAACCTTTCAGCAAATTCATCTTTAATTTTTTTTATAACTGTGCTAAAGTAATTTGTGTCAACAGTTGTATTGTTTTTATCTCGATATTGCTTTAAAAAATGAAAATGAAGGAATCTACTGCTCTGAATATCTTCTGCAAAAATAATTAATTTTTCTTCGAAACAAACCAATTCTTCTACCAAAACATAGGCTGGGTTTCCCTTTCCTTGTAGTCTTAGATTCAGCTCATTTAATTTTGCCGTGATATCCACCATAAAGTAAAATTTTTGCAACCATTCGCCGTTTTCTAATTCAGGGTGATTAATGCCTTTTTCATTGAGGAATGTATTTATTTCATTCAATAACAAAGCAAAACGTTTCAACACCTTACCTTTGGAAAGCCATCGTACTTTATTATGAAGAAGGAGGTCGGAATATTGAGTCTCCATTTCGTTTAGGAATTCTTTAAACTGTCGATGGTAAAGTGCTTTTGATAAGATGCTGTTAACAATCTTGATTACCAAATTCATGACCTCAACGATTTCGGCCGGAAATGTTTGTGCACAAAGCGCTTCTTGGTGTATTATGCAGTGAAGCGTGACAATTTCGTGGTTTATTTTGCTCTGAAGAATCGTTGTTGCCCCTTTATTTTTTCCTGTCATACTTCTGGCTCCATCAGTTGCTATTGATACGATTTTATTTAAATCGATCTTATTATCTTTAAGGCATTTTAGCACGGCATTCGCTACATCTTCCCCTCTAGTTTGTCCCGAGAGTGGTAGCAATCCTAGAAGTTCTTCTTTTGGACCTTGGGAAGACATGTGCCTGACAAAAAGGCCAACTTGTGCCGTGTCTTTTATATCGCAAGACTCATCTATAGCAAGTGATAAAGCAGAAGCCTGTTGAATGTCTTCGACCTGCAAATATGTTACATTTGAAGACATTTTAGCTATTCTATCTTGCACTGTTTTAGCGGATAGTGGCATATCTTTGATTTTTTTCAAGATTTCTGGTTTGTTTTTTAAATCACGAAACAGTTCTTCAGATGCGCGTATGAAGCATTCTTTAACATACTCACCATCTGTGAATGGTTTGCCTTTTTTTGCAATTTCTAGTGATACCGCGAAGCTTGCCAAATTAACATTACTTGTAGATTGCGTCCAGTTACATAACATGGAACTAGATTGCTGTTTTTGTTTTTGGAGCTCGTCAACAGTTTTTTTTTCGTTCTTCACCGGCTGAATATTTACTAGCAAACAGAATGTTTTGTTGTGAAGTGCCTCTCTAAATTAGATTTTTTATTGTGTGCGATTTTTTCGTGACAAATGAGACAAGTCGGAAGGCCATCTGAGTTGCATATGAAAGCGAACGACTCCGTCCAATCCAGATTGAATTCTCGATGTTCTTCTTCAGTTCTTCTCTTTTTTTTTGTAGATGCCATGCTTGCGATGAAGCTGAAGTAAAGATTTTTTTAAATTACAATTTAAATTTATTATTTAGGTATCCAAAACAGCAGATAACAAGATTGGCTATAAATTTATTATGTCAACGTATATCTAAAAGTGTTATGCCCAGCTTTGCCGAAATCAATGAAAATTGTCAAACATCTAAACAATCTTAAACTACAAATACCTACCTACTTTGATCCTCAGAGTTCGAAAATAGGTTTATTAATTAACAATTTATAGGTTTTCACAGTCATAATTATTATTTTTAAATAATAAAAGGTATAAAACAGATAACTAACGAAACGAATTTATTAAATATGTATTGAGATGATATATGTTACTATGCTATTTCAAATTAAGTAAATATAAAGAAAATTATAAAAATCGAGAAAAGGAAATTATATTCTCATTCCAAGGCAGAGTGCAAATGAGTTAATTGGGATAATTTATAATCGTCGTCTTCTTCTCAATACCTAAAAAAGGAAAAAATAAGATAAAATTAAAATACACAAGTACATATAAAAAAAAATTCAAAGAACAAAATTAATATAATTTATCAATAATACTAGCTGACCCGGCCACGCGTTGCTGTGGCTAAGGTTTTTGTTATACTTATTACATTGTAGTAATCTATTTAAGAGGAACAGTAGTAGAACATCAGTCATGGGGACCACCATGCTTGTTTACATAGATGCCATTTGTAAAAAATATGGCGACCTCCATGACAGATTTTCTACTACTGCAACCCCTTAATACAATGAAATTATTATTTACGAATGAAGACGGAAACGTTAAAGCTGGTATAAAAATTCACTGGATTGATATTAAGCAAAAATCAATACAAAAGAATTTTAAAATTTATTATTATTTTTATTGAAGTTTATAACAAATGAGTATATTACTGTCACGCCTGGAGAGATTTGAGAGAATGTGCCTTAGTGTTATAGGATAAGGAGTAGCTTACTAAAGGCACTCCCGGCCAGGTATCCTGCTGAAGGCAGAAAACTAACCAAGGGTAAGATGAGATAAACAACAGGAAACAAACAACAAATATATTAACGAATAAATAAGCAATAAGAATGAGTGATAAACATTAAGAATAGGGAGTCTTACCAAATAAATTACATGGTGGCATGTCACACTTACTCACGAAAATACGTCAAGAGTCACAATTGCCCAGACCCCAGGGTCTGTTTTAGGGACACCCCAAAGGGTGTCTGACCTCAATAACCTGCTTTTAAAGTCAATTCATATTCTACGTGAGAATCAAAATTAAACTATTTAAACACGTGCCAAGATCTAAAGTAATGACTTTGACCTGGTAAAATGTAATACATAACAATACAATAAAATATAAATTAATAATATAATATGTAGGGCAAAACTACCCTATCACTTATGTGGCATTACAAAGTAAATAACATGTAACACTTTAACTTATGCATGAATGAGGTAGGTAGGGCAGATAGTCTTAAATCTTTAACAATAATACTTATTATTTTAAATTATAGGTAATTACTTTTATTTTCAATTTAATTTAGCACTAATCGGAACACAATATTTTTGGTTAACCTGTCTTTAGCTAACACAAACAGATTCGACGGTTTCCCTACACGTGAACATGCAATATATAGTTGCCCAGTTTATTAAACTATATAGTTTCAAAGCACATGCCACAACTTTTTATGTTAAAACTTTTCAATAATTAAAACTGAATTTAAGTGTCATCTCAACAATGAACAGCATCCTTGATATTGCAAAAATATTAAGTCATGCAACGCTGTGATTGATCATAGAGAGGATTGTTTCCTTGTTAACTAAATCAAGGGTAGTTGTATCTAAAAACTTTCTAAAATAGTTTATTTTATTAACAGTTAAATTAAAATAATAATTACTGTTTTCACATGTAAAAACAAAAAAAAAAAAAA
This sequence comes from Altica lythri, assembly GCA_964028335.1. Lineage (NCBI taxonomy): Eukaryota > Metazoa > Arthropoda > Insecta > Coleoptera > Chrysomelidae > Altica > Altica lythri. Next base: position 21,992,179 of record OZ034806.1, read on the forward strand.
AATTCCCTCTGGCGTAATCGATCCCATTACCATAACCCAACCGAAATGTCATAATCGCCGCTGATCCAAATTAGCTACCAAGACTTTACATAAAAACTTTCAAAATGATAATGTCATATTTAATATAACAACAATTCAATAAACAAATAATTTACAATAAAATAATATTGCGACTATAAATGAAAGCTATCCTATTTTTCAAGTTGAATCAAACTGCACACGGTGTGCAAATTTGATTAAAATCGGTTAAGTAGTTTGGGAGTCCATTGCGGACAAACAACGTGACACGTAATTTATATATATTAAGATATAAAATTCTAATAATCATGTATTAAATAGATAAGGAGAATAGCTATTGAAAAAGTGTATAAATTTGATGATACCTTGGTAATCAATACCGATTTTAAAAAAAACTAAGACAAAATGAAATATAAAAGAACCAAGTGTTAAGACATCAATGTAAAGTTTTACATAAATCTTAGTATAAAATATTAGAACTCATAAAAGAAAAGGGGTGTACTTACTTTTAGAATAGACAATGTTTGTTCTCAAGACATATTATGATTTATTATTAGTATAATTTCCAAATGAAAAATTCTGAAAATAGAAAGATATTAGATTATATTGTAGATAAGATATTATAAAAATTAACAATTCATTTAAAGTACAGCAGATTTTAAAAGAATAAGTATTGTATTAAATGTAAATAATTAGTTGAGTATTAGATTTTTTTTTTTAATAATTTGATTTGATAAAGAATTTGTAGGAGAAAGATTTTATGAAATTAATAACTCATTAAAAGTTTAGTAAATTGTAAAAAAGAATTTCTATAATATTTAAATGTAAATAAGGAATTAGGTATAAGATTTTTGTAATTTTATTTGATTAATAATTTAGTAGGCGAATATCGCATGTTAATGGATAGTGGAAGATTGTTTGGGGATTCAGTTGTTAAATTGTTGATTCGCTGAATCTCTCTCTTGTTTTTTGGCTTTTGAAGCGATAGCATGTAATAAAATTTGCTCTATTAAAATTTCGATTTTTTTACTTAAATACTTATAAAAGAACGTCTAAAAGTAGTAAAAAGTGTTAATAAAGCCACAAGACCACTGCTGATAACCACTGGTAAGAATTAAAGTCCATATAAATGGGGAAATAAATGTTAGTTATGGAGTGCAGAGCAGATTAGTCGTATGAATGTTTCCTGAGTAATATAATTCAAGTAAAACTGGTTTCTGATAAGAAAGAAAGCAATAATTTACTCACCATTTGATGCAAGATCAAGTTATTTCCGGAGGAAAAGCAAATTTAGTCGTCTACATCTATAAAGTGTCCGTATATCATTGATGTTCCTGGGAAATGGTTGGATTCCAATAAGAAGTGATATCCTGTGCTTTCAGCTGACCAGAGAGAATACCAAACTTCAAAACACGGTATCTATTTCCAAAGTTTTTTAAAAATAAAGAACATTTCTGTGTTTGATTCTTCTGTAGATTATGAACATTTGATATCACTTGTACACTGTTTCACTATTTATATAAGTTGTCTGCACATCTTTTGATAAGTTTAATTTGATTTATTGTTTACAAAATTCAGAATTTTTCATAACCCTCAATTTAACGAGATTTTAATTTGAAGGTAATGTGTCTTTGCGCACAAAACAATAAGAAAAAGTGAGGTTAAGATCAAATCGAAATTGTAGTACAAAATTGCAATTTGGTATAAGATTGTTGAATTTTATTATATTTGTTTTTGAAATTTTCAATATTAGTTAAATTTGAATCTATTTATTAGTGGAGATTTTTATTTGAACTCGCACCTTGAGAGAGAGAATAGCTAAGAATTTATATTAAAATAACAATCATTAAATAAAAGAAATTAAGTTTGAAATATACCTTATCCACATTTACATCAATATTAAAATAAAACACGCGGCTATATCAAACAGTAGTAGTAGGTACTTTTTTGACAATTCTTATTGATTTCATACAAGTAGTTAGGTATTTATTAAAAATATAATACTTATTATGTTACCTAACTTAACTTCGGTTTTATTATTGTTATTATATACGTACTTACACACCTTTGAGAAGATAATTCGCTTCAACTTTTCTAATTTAAACAACAAACTATACGTAACAGCCAAAGCACTCGTGAAAACGCCAAACCAGAGAAACTACATTACCTCTGCGCCAAACTGTCTTGCCACGAAAGCGAATAAAACGGTGGAGGGGTGCGGTGAAAAGCGCGTAGAAGCACAGAATATCTAACAGTACGGATGGTACAAGTAGCTGAGAGATAGAAATGCTGCCTAATCTTTGTCTAATAGATTTAGAATTTATATATATATTATATATATTTTTTTTTTTGATAAAAAAATATTTGTTTATGAAACTAAAGAGCCGCAGCTTTACATCCAAAGAGCCGCATGTGGCTCGCGAGCCGCAGGTTGCCGACCCCTGGCCTACGCCCATGGACGACAACGAAATTCAGCCAAATTTTATGACACTTCGTGATTTATTACTCTACACTCTTTTGAAATAGGGTATAGATCCTAAGGCTTATTTTGCATATTATTTACATTTCACAATAATTTATGTTACTTTTATTGTTATTATTTTTTTATCTAGTTGATATTGACATAGGAAATTTTATGTAACTTGAAATTTTTTATTGTAATTACATACCTTGTTTTTCGTTTTTTTTTGTAAGCTTTGTCAATAAAATTGTACAATTTTGAGTGACAATAAAGCATATTTATTATTATTATAACTAGTGAAAAATTATATAGCTTTTTTATATTTTAGGATATTACAGTACAACAAAAGGTACATGCTTTCTATAATCCTCAAATAGATAGCTCTGAAGAAGAGAATTATTCTAGTGAGCCTCCTACAAAAAGAAACAAATTGTCATCCTCTGAAGAATCTGCTTCATCCAATTAGAATTACTGCTGAACTGTGTTGTAACAGTTAGGTTTCTCGAAAGTGATATATTAACAGTATATTTACATTTTTGTGATATTTTTGTTTATACAATAGTGTTGTTATTGTTCATTTGTTTCAACGAATTATACCAAATATAGTTTATAAGTTCAATGTTTAGATAAATTTGACTTAACTATTATACTAAATAGTTTACAGTTTTATACTAAATAGTTTACAGTTTTTTTAGTAGACAAGTATACAAAAGATATATCTTTAACAGATATGTATTTATCTATAGCAAGAGCCAGACACAAATTCCATACAGTAACTACAGTCTGACAAGTATCTCGTGACAAGGCGGAGCTTCCAGTGCGCAGAGAAAGAAAGTATTCGGCCAGACTAGGATGGAATATAGGTACCTGAACATTAACGCTTGATAAGATTTCACCAGATTTAAATTTTTTTACAATGTTGTCAATATGTTGATGATCACAGTAATATTGGCTTTTTTTAAGTATGAACAAGGCAACTGGTTTTTGGTGTAGCCCACCATATCCCCACTTTCAAATTTGTTACGGCGCATCTTCACCTTATTTCACGAGATACTTGTCGGGCTGTACCACATGTCAACGAACAATTAGATTTAGTGTTACTTTAAGTGCCACAGTTCTTTTTTTTATATACATTCCAAACTATGTTCCTATTATTATATCTTGTTACATTCTAAAATATGTTCAAATGGAATAATCAATATGTGTTTTGTTAATACTTTTTTAAGGTTTTTGTTTGCAGAAACATTGTAACGTAGATCTGAAATGATACAAGTTATAATAAACTCATAAATCATTAGATAAGTGTAATTTAGGTTTTGTTTGTTTGTTTATTAAAGCCATGACTATGAAACTGTCTGTGATGACAATATTTCTTATAACTATAACTACTTAGGTGTATTAACTATATATGCACGAAGTATAGATACCAGGAATACGAACGTAATTTTGAACGAATGGTTTCAATTTACGGGACAGACTCTTTGCCGGTAGAGTGCGCCACTTTTCAAGAAATACTCGTTCAAGTCGGTACACACTAATTGTTTATAACACAAATTTTTAATAATGTCATAATAATAATAATAGCATCGATACGTACTGAATACTTGCGCAGCCAGTGGCAAAGAATAGAACTATGATCTGGGTTTATTATTGTGTACATGACATAGTATGGAAAAGCCTATACCTATACACCTGGTATCTACGTGTATATATGTTAAATAATAGTATCTCATGTTCGTAAATCAGTAGTGTTATTTCAGCTATTTTATATTAAATGATCATAAATAATAACTACTTTAATTCCTCATCGTTGTCGTCTGATATATGGGTTATGTCGGATTTTTGTATCAACCCGGATATCTTTGATGGAGGATCAAAGTAGATATTATTAGCATTTAATATCAAAAAACATTTCTAATAAAAGAGCAGAAAACATTTTTTGCCATAACACTTCTGAATTATTACCCTTATTCTTGTTACCAATGTTTGTTGCTTTATTTTTTTAAGAGTTGAGTATTTCACATTTTTATAGACCTATACATTTGTTTATATTTTTATAAAATAATGTAATAAACGTATTTTTGATATAATTACATATATTTGTCAAAGAAAATCACCACACCCAGAATTGCATCCATTAACAAGCGAGTAAAGGCCTTTACTATCTTTTGTATTGTCTTTGCATACCAATAAACTAGAGTAATTGTAAAATGAAAAATTGGGTTAATGATAGAAACCATATTTTAAAGTTTCAAATCTTCCACGAAGACTTGGCAAACTTATTCAAGATTAAAAATGGAAAACTAAGAAATTTTGTTTTAAGTGTTGATTATATGACCATCGTTTTTAAATCTTTTGAAAGGTCAAAATTAGTCAAGGGTAATATAACAAGACCTTGATTATAGTCGGCTATTTTTGTGGTATCTAGATTTCGAGAATATTTTAGTATCAATTTGTTGAGACATAATTTGACGTTAATAATCTGGTTAAAGCCCGAGAGCTTTAGCTCGAGGGCTTTAATCTTTGATTATTAATATCAAATTATGTCGAAACAAATTGTAAAATTTTCGAGAAATTTAGCAACAACAAAAATAGCTATTAATCAAGGTTGTGTTTTATTTGGGAAGATTATTTCCTGAGAACAGCTTTTTCGATGGCATTAGAATCTAATGCACCAAATTTTTCCATTGTGGAAAATTATAACAATAAAAATCATTGTGGTGTCATGGGACACCAGGTAGGAACGAAGTTCCTTCGGCTAATGTAAAATAAACGTGGCTACTCACGAGTAAAATGTATCTATAATGTGAGTATTCGCCACGTGCTTGTCCATGAATTCATAAGTATATACTATGCATTGGCGGGGTGGAGTGGTAATAGAGAGAGAAGGGATGAAAGAAAGAGGGAGAAAGAGAAAGGTATTATACACTACTCGCTTGTGTATACGACTGTAGCACCTGCGCACGTCTCATTTAACGGTTTTATTCCACGAACTTTTTCTTACGGTTTTACTATTACATTTTTTTCAGTTCGGTCGCGCAGCAAAATCCCTATCTCCTCCAAGCCTGCCGTAAGGAACTTCGTTCCAATTAATAATGCCGTTGTTAAACTGACAAATATTTGACGTGACTATTTCTCTATAGTGCAATAGTCGCTGATATTTGATTCTGATTGGTCCAATTTCAAAAAATTATGACATTCTATTGGTTAATTTGAATCGAAGGAAATAATCATATTTAACCGTGAAAAGATAAATTTCCTGCTAAAAGTATTATTTTTATATAAATGTTGGTATAGTTCTGATCAAGATAGTTTTAACTATAAATACCCTTATCTATGATAATTTTCTAAAGGGTTGGACTGTTAAAATTGTGTCTAATTTTAAGTTGATTTGTTAATAATAGGGACAAATTTATTTCGAAGAGATAATGTTATTAATAATAAATGATTTTAAATGAATAACTTTTCATAGTAATTAAAATACTTATGTCTAAAGACAGCAGGTTTAATTTATATATTATGTATAAAAGATGATTTCACTGAATGAGGTTTAAACGTGAAATTAGGACAGATGTTTATTTTTATAGTGTAAACACCTACTAAGAAGGTATTTTGAAAAGTTTAAACCCTGAAGAGGTGAAATAAGAGTTAAAAATTAAATGAAAAAATCTTTAAATCGGCACCGATTTTTATAAAAATTTGAATTCACCACTAAGGGTGTAACTTTGTATGGATATTTAAAAATTACTCCGTTTTCAATGAAAATTATTATGCGGACTCTACTGATAAAATGTTAAAAATCGTGAAAAATTGTCGAAAATGTAAAAAAAATAAGAGGATAAATTACAAAAAGAAATAGGTATCAAAAAATGGGGGAAAACCAAAAAAATTGAAAAAACAAAAAAAAAATTGAAAAACTTATAATAAATAAAAATGTAAAATGTATAAAAAATTAAAAAAAAAAACAGAAAAAACCGAACAATATAACAAAAATTGTAAATAAAAGAAAAATGTAAAAAATCGAAAAATGGAAAAACTAAAAAAGGGACAAAAGCGTAAAAATTATAAATACAACGAAAAAAAAGTAAATAGCTCTAAATAGACAAAAAATATGATAAAATCGACGAAAACAAAAAATCGTAAAACTGTTAATGTCCAATGAAAAACGGAAAATGAGTAAAAATCATTAATTGTTATGTGATACGAAGTCAGTTTTTATTTCTTTCTATAGTCGGGCCGTTCAAAAGATAACAAGGACGCGTGATCAGTGAATACGGGCATCTGGACGGCTTAATCTTACGATGTAACGCCTTCTAAACTGCAACAAACGAAGGACAGTTTAGACTGTACTTATACCAGAGATGACATCTGTGGGCCGAAATAAAGGAGTACATTTGTCTCGTGATCATTCCATCTTTTGAACGGCCCGACTATAGTAGTGTTCAGTTCGATTGTTATTATCGTACCAAAACAGAAGTTTCTCAAAGAGTTTCAGTCCCGGTTCCAGTGTTTATCTTTCGATGCTAAGGTAATTAACCCCGAATAAAATTCTTTTTTTTTCTTATGAAGGGATTATGCAGCAAGTAAAATATGTGCTTTGACTAAGACACTCTGATTATTGTAAAGAGAATCGCCTCAAATGCGATGAAAAAAAGGAAGAAGCCGAAAAACACCGGCTCCATCAAATGTTTGACAAAAGCGACAAAGATTTGATCAGACGAACAATCTACTTTTTATATTTATCAACTTATTACTGACAACTTCACAGGCATATTTTCAAAGCACCCGTTTGTAAATAGAAAATCCAAATTTTAACATATAGTATAACAATGGTCAGCAACTATCTTTGTTTTCTTAAACTGTCAGACAGATTTATCTGTGACCTTCGGTACCACCCCACAGTGCTGTAAAACACTTTTAAAGTCTAACAAAGCTAACCTCCGATTAGGACGCTTTTGTCCCAATTGTTTGGTTGCTCCGATTGGTTTCATTGGACATTAACAGACATTTCATCTACAAAATCATTAGGATTTTATCACCACAAAGGTCCAAGGCATCCGAAGTCAGAAAACTCAAGATACATTTATACCATACAGTCCCGGCACGCCAAAGCCAGAAAACTCAAGGTACGTGTGTACCAGTCAGAACTTCGAGGCAGGCTAAAAGCAGAAAACTCGAGCTATTCTGATACCAGTCAGAAATCCAGCCATCTCAATGCAAGGAAACTTAAGCTTCATTTATAAAACAGATCATATATACTGACTAACCTGTGGTAGAAGAACACGTTTTTAATATGATTTCCATATTAATTCTTTAATGCATGCAATCCGTCAGCATTTAAATGGGACTCCAATCAAATGATGTCTACAGTGTTAAAAGACCAAAACCACTACAAAGAATAAAAACTAAGGGAGAACAATGTGATACCTGAGGAACTCCCGAAGGAACATTAAACCCATCTAAAATAAAAATTTTGACCTTAACACATTGTGAACGACCCCTCAGAAAACTCTTCAACCATCCTACTAAGGCGGCCGAGAAACCAGTAGAAGTTTAACCAATAACAAATCAAAATTTACCCTGTCGAAAGCTTTCCTAAAAGCTGTATAGATAAAATCTAATTTACACCCGTTTCAACAGCCTCCAAGATATCGGTTTCATAACGAACCGAGTTTTCTACGGTAGATCTGTGCCTAAGAAAACCAAACTTATGATCACTGACAATACTCTGCCAAGACCAATACAAATGTTCATAAACCAAACAATCAAATAACTTTACCATTGCAGACTGGCTACAAACACGCCTGTAATTCTTAATATCCTGAACATCTCCTGCTTTGAAAGCTGGGATAATATAACTGTACTTTCATATTTCAGAAAACGTTCCCGTGTTCAGTGATAAATTAAAAATCGAATGTAAAGATCTAGACAATGTATAAACTCAGTTTCTCAAAAAGGCATTGTGAAAACTATCCGGCCCAGGATTCAACTTGTACGGGAGTGCAATAACTTTCTCAAAAACATCCGACAGGGAGATAACCCGAAATGACACGTCCCTGAGCCTAGTAGAAAAATGACGTGCAATCAAGGCAGTCATTTGGTTTTAGATTTTCGATAAACATAAATATTTTCAATCAACTGATAGGTCATAATGCGATAACACCAATATTCATTTTTACATCTGACACAAAGACTGGAAAAAACTGCGTAATCACATACCGAAAGACCGACACGAAACTGTGGGCAACTTTCTTATCAATTGTAAGCTGTATAAGGGGGGGGGGGGATTAAACCACCTTGAAAAGTTAGACTGCTTAATGCGCTTTAAAGGAACAAATTTTTCTAAGCATTGGTTAACAATTTCATAAAGACATTTCACGCAATCATCTACACTCTTGTTCCTATATCATTCCTCCCAATCCGATTGGTTTCATTGGACATTAACAGACATTTCATCTGCAACATCATTTAACATTTTACCACCACAAAGGTCCAGGCATCCGAAGTCAGAAAACTCAAGCTACATTTATACTGTCACATACGATAATATGGTAGTTTAATTATTTGATATTTCATTGTATTATTAACTTCCCGCTAAAAAAATTAATTTTTTTTTAAATCGGGAAGTTATTGGTTTTACCCCGTTTTTCGAAAATCCAGTTTTCATCGGATCTCAACGTTTTAAGGTATTTGGAACCTCCCCTGACTATTTTTACGAGGGTGTCTGTATGTATGTATGTGTGGATGTGTGTGTGTGTGCATGTATGTAAACCTCTTATAACTTTTGAACGGCTTGACCGATCGAAATGAAATAAAAAGATTTCTAAACAGTTTCATCTAACTTAGATCCCCTGTAAGTTTGAACCGATTCGAACCGCTAGATTTTGAGAAACTTAAAAAAAAACGAAAAAAACAATTGGTAAAAATAATGTTTTTTGGGCATATCTTTTTGGTTATTACATCGATCAATTTCATAACCTAATCAGCTCTCAAGCTTAAAAAACCACGTCGGATGCCGTTTTGCAAATTAAAATCGGTTGATTCGTTCGTGAGATATCGTTGTCGAAAAATTTCAAAGTGTTTTTTTTTAATAGCTTAAAGGTTTTTCGACTAATCGATTTTTCACTCCTAGTAACTTTTTGAGGTCTCAAAAAACTGCGTCGAATACCATCTTGAACATCAAAATCGAATAACGCGTTAAAAAGTTATGACTTTTTAAACATTTCAAAAAAAGGCAAAAACGTCAAAATACGTCACGTTACTATAGCTTTGCGGTTAAAACTAGCGGAAAGTTGCAAGGATGGCCTTTAAGGTCAACTTCTTTTCGATTTTTTTTTTATTGTAATCATCCAGGTCAAAGTCAGGCGACCTTATTAATTCTTATTCTCACGTAGCGTATGAATTGGCTATAAAAGAGCGTCGTTGAGGTCGCATTCGAGGAGTTCGGAGTTTGAGGTTGTCTGTAAGGGTCACCCTTTGGGTGTCCCTAAAACAGACCCTTGGATCTGGGCCGTTGTGGCTCTTGACGTATTTTCGTGAGTAAGTGTGACATGCCACCATGTAGTTTATTTGGTAAGATCAGATTAGATAATTGTCTTTAGTTATTCCTTATTCCTATTGTTTATTATTCATTGTTATTGCTTATTTATTCGTTAATATATTTGTTGTTTGTTTCCTGTTGTTTATCTCATCTTTCCCTTGGTTAATTTTCTGCCTTCAGCAGATTATCTAACCAGAGGGTAGATAACCACGACCTGGGTGGAAAGTGCCTCTAGTAAAGCCCCTCATCCAAAACACTATGGCACATAACTCCATCCCCCTAGGCGTGACAATACCATACAGTCCAGGCAGGCCAAAGCCAGAAATGTGTACCAGCCTATCAAAAATAGAAAAACAGTATGTCACATGATGGATGCTGTTAGAAAATAACACATCAGTTGCCAGTACAATTTTAATATTAGAACATTGTGAAAAAAATTATTTTAAAAACACATTACTACTATTTGGAATGTTAATAATGTTATATTTTTTCTTCGTGGATTCGGTATAAGCGATAAATAGCAGACAAACTTAACAATTTATTGGTAAACAACAATTAACATAATATATAACAATTTCTTAAACTACTTTACACAACTTTGATACAGTCACAATTACTGAATAACGTCTTTAAAATATCTCGTACAACAATCCGCACTTTGCCAGCTATTACAATTACAATTATTCTTTCCCGTCCGAAGCGGTGCCTTATATATAAAATTAAATCTTTCTAGAAGTATCTCCAACGTTACAACAAAAAACAACCTTTCTAGAATCGAACGTTCTAACAGACACTAGAATTTTCGATCCATCGGAAAGCAACTAGAACCTTCAAATATTCTAATAACTGGCGTTTGTCTGGCGCTACTTTCTGGGCGACAGGTGCGGACAGGCTCGTAACAATAATTTGAAACAAATTGAGATAACTAAAATATTCCGCTATCGATAATGCTGGAGATTCGAGATGACAATTTACAATTACTACTAATTCATCATCATTTTGTTCTTAAAAGATTAAGATCTTGTTTACGTTTATGGTTTATGTAACTTACTAAATTCCGATAAAGAATAAGACCAAACAATAACTGTGAAGAAGTTTATTATTTATATACAAAAATACACCATTTTATAACTTAATATTAAAATATCTACACCACCTACAATGACCCACAATCACAATTGCCTCCTGAACGAAACATATGTTGTAAAACTATTATTAAAAAATAGGTTACAGTACTATTTACATTCGTGTAGTGAAAAATCAAGAAAACATCTGTAAATGGCTTGAATATTTAAAATTTAACTGATTTTATTTATTCTGATGCTCTAAAAAGATGTGAAAAATATTGTACTCTACATATTTCCCCAATATATAACATTTTTGAAAAGGGGTACTTACACAAAATATTTAAACATGACATTGTTTAAGTCAACAAAAAATTACGTATTGGTGTTTCAATCTTATGGAATGATTTTTTTGTCAATATTTTTATTTGGCAATTTTTTATTTTATATAAGATTGATTATACATATTTTTTTATTGTTTAAATTGCAACAAAACAAACCTGTAAATAAAGTATTTGTCAATAAATATATATAATGAATGAATGTATTTAAAATACTTAAAACATTTGAAAAATATACATCTAAGAAGACCACATGTAAAAATAAGTACTCTGCCAGAAGGGTAAATATTGGGCTAGTGGAGTACATATTATTCCTGCTAAAGGTAATTTACTTAACGTCATTAAGAACGATTTAACCCTATCTTTACTATGTTTATCATACATTGGAGACCTTAGAAGATAAAGCAGCAATAAGAAACTCCTTTTGGATATTTGTTGTCGCTGTTGGGTTGTAAATGCTTTAGAAGTTTTGTTGGAGTATGATCTGTAGAGTTCCAGGCTATAAAGAGAATAGCATATTAATCAACAACACCGTTTCAAAAAAAAAAAAATCTTTATCAAATTTAGTGGTAGTAAAGTTACAGCAAACCCACTGGTTCGGAAACTATTTTGTAGCAGTATGAGTAGATCCTTACGAAAGTCATTTGTTTAATATTTTTTATTTCATCCTGTCCAGTAAATAAACTTCCCTTGCTTAAGGAAAGACAATTACTTTTAATTTTTGATATTTAAAAACATTATAATGACTATAAAATGAAAATAAAATAATTAATTACTTACTTTTTATTTTATTTTAATTTAATTTAAAACACGAATTAACAATTAATACAAAAATTTTAAAATATTTGACAGTAACTGACAGTTAAGGTAATTTGAGGTAACTAGTCAAGTTACGAACTATTTTTAAATTTTTTATGAATTTATTTATTTATTTATTTATTTCAACGGCAGAGCCAGTTTACAAAAAACAAAATAGACTATGCTACATATTATAGTGGCAAATATAAAGAATTAAAATAAACAATACCATAAAATATACAAAATTATAACAAAAAACTCAAAATTATAACAAATAAAACCAATGTCAGTCGCTTAGTTCCCTAAGTTGCTGTTTAAATAAATTTAAAGAGTTGGATATGAAAGGGTCAAGATTAAGCTCATTGTATGCCCTCATCATTCTAGTGATTGGTGAGAAGAAACCGTAATTAGCATGATGAAACGGCAAACGAAACATAGGAGGATTTTGAGATCTATGATTAATACCAATATGGAATGGTACACTCTCCAAAATCGCAGGGCAATGATAAATTCCATTCAATATTTTATAAAATGTTACTAACTCTGAGCGAGTTCTCCTTACTTTAAGACTGTCGATCTTAAACACGTCTTTTATTTTATTATAGTCGATATGGAAGCCCTGATAAATGTCAATGTTAGCCCTAAAAGCTAGGGAACGAAGAAAAGCCTTCTGAACTGTTTCAATTGATTCTACATGGTTAGAATAATAAGGTGACCACACTGGCGAGGCGTATTCAAGCCCAGAACGAACCAGAGAAAAGTAAAGCATCTTGAAACAAAAGACAGACAATTTACCAGAGTTACGCACAACAAAACCCAGATTACGCATTGCTCGATTAACAATCTCATTATAGTGAGGCACAAATGTTAATTTATTGTCTAGTAAAACACCAAGATCTCTGATTGTAGTAACAGATTCAAGCATTTGACCATTTATAGTATAATGATTTGTAACCAAGTTCAGAGAACGGCCAAATGAAATACTTAAGCATTTTTTAATATTAAGCTCTAAACCATTATTTATCGACCATAAAAAAACGCTATCAACATCAGATTGTAAGAGTTGAGCATCATTTGAACATTTTATTCCCCTGTACAACTTTAGGTCGTCTGCAAACAATAAAAACTCAGAGTGACGAACAACACGACAAAGATCATTGATAAATAAATTAAACAAAATTGGTCCCGTGTGGGAGCCCTGTGGCACACCAGAAAAGACCTGAATTTCATCAGAAATCAGGCTATTTATACGCACCAGTTGAGTTCGATTAGATAAAAAACTTTCAATCCACTTTACAAGACCCTCACCCAGGCCCATTGCAAGTAATTTCCGAATTAGATGTTCATGACTCACTCTATCAAACGCCTTCGAGAAGTCAGTATAAACACAATCCACCTGATTATGCCCCTCAAAGGCATTCAACAAGTACTGCTGATATGTAAGTAGATTAGTTACGGTAGATTTACCTTCTGAAAAACCGTGCTGCTGTTGTATAATTACACTTCGACTATGCCATGAAAGCTCCTGTGCAAAAAGACAGTCAATAAGCTTGGGAATTTCAGATTGTATGCTTATACCTCTATAGTTAGTAATGTCATCCCTATTACCACTTTTATAAATGGGCGTCAAGAAACTCGTTTTCCAAAAATATGGAAAGCACCCAGAAGCAAAGGAGAGACTAAATAAATAATGCAGGGGTTTGGTAAGGGAACACACACAATTTTTTAATAAAACTGATGGTATACCATCAGGCCCATGGGAATATTTAGTTTTGAGGCTGCCAATAGCATCATAAACGTCGGTTACAGATATATGAACCGTATTAAAATTAAGACTGTAATTGAAATTATAATTAGGAATTGTACCTTCATGACTTTTGTAAGTTCCTGAAAAATGATGAGCAAACAAATTAACTATATCCTGACCACTTTCAGCAAAGTTACCATTTAGCTGCATGCAATTGGGATAGGAGCCTGATCTACGCAAGTTGTTTACATGTTTCCAGAAATTATTTGAGTTTTGTGCTACATCATGATTAATTTTAGCAATGTACGATTTATAGCAATTTTCCCGTAGAACCTTGCATCTATTTCTTAAAGAGGAAAACTCAATATAATCAATTTCAAGGTTGGAAGCTTTATATTTGGCATGTGCTGCCTTTTTCTCCACAATTAATTTTTGCAATTCACGAGAGAACCAAGAAGGAAAATTAGAAGATTTAAAGTGCTTAGTCGGAACAAACATTTCAAGTGCATAATACAGAACACTGTAAAAATATTCAACGCACTTATTAATATCTGTAGAATCAAACTCCTGTTCCCAAGGAATGGAAGCAAAAAAATTATTCATGGAATAATAATCACAATTTTTAAAATCTAAATAACAAAAATCATACTTAAGACTACTCATGTTACTAACTGGAACTGATAATTCATAAGCTAGGTGACGCTGTGTAATATTCGTAAGAGCTTCACTAGCAGTTGAAATTTTCACACCCACAATATTAATTTATTAATTTATAAAAACAGGATGAAATAAAATATCATGATCGTTAGGTGTTATTACAGTACTCGTTTTTATTTCCAGACTCGGCTCCTACGTCGCCTCGTCCGTAAACTAACTCGTAATGTAATAAGTCACCTACCGACCTTGTAACGTATAATACTATTACATGCCCCCTTAATTAAAATTATGAGAAAATTTTGTGAAAAAAAAATATTACACGGTATAGTGTGTTTTATCGCTGAGCACGCTATAATCCGTCAATTAGAATCAGACAGTAACATCCGTTCTACGGAGACCGATGTTGCTGAGTCAGTACTTTTAATAATATAAAAAGCCGCGACTTAACTGACTACGAGGTCGTCCTCAGCGCGCCATAGCCCTGCACACAACGTCCTCTTAGTCAGTCACAAAGTGATGTGCCCTTCGTCCTTGATTAGGTAAGACCTAATAGTGTAATTGAGGTAATCGAGTATATATTTTGAGTGCCCTAAACCGGCACGATTTGGAGTCGTTAAGACTTGTATTTTTGAGTATAGTTTTAGTAGATTTGTTTATTGTTTGTTGGGTGTCCTGACACCCTTTGTTGTATTGTGTACAGCCAATACAGTTGTTATTGTTTTCAACCTTTGTTTTTCTGAGCTACCGTTCAAACAACCCTACGCTCTTCCTACACCCCGGAAGACGTGACCATATGAGCGCAAACTTGTTGACAAATCGGATTATATTACCACAGCATCTTAAATGTTAAGAATATTACTGGGTTGTATTAAGTTATATCAGTTTAAATTTAAAATATATTTTCAAACAGTATATTCAGGTACAATTAATCTTAATATATATAAATTACGTGTCACGTTGTTTGTCCGCAATGGACTCCTAAACTACTAAACCGATTTTAATCAAATTTGCACACCGTGTGCAGTTTGATCCAACTTGAAAGATAGGATAGCTTACATTTTAATTTATAGTCGCAATATTATTTTATTGCAAATTATTTGTTTATTGAATTGTTATTATATTAAATATGATATTATCATTTTGAAAGTCTTCATTTAAAGTCTTGGTAGCTAATTTGGATCAGCTGCTGATTATGAGATTTCGGTTGGGTTATCGTAATGGGATCGATTACGCCAGAGGGGGAAGTTTTTTTTTTTTTGTTTTTACATGTGAAAACAGTAATTATTATTTTAATTAATAATTTTTGTTAATAAAATAAACTATTTTAGAAAGTTTTTAGATACAACTACCCTTGATTTTGTTAACAAGGAAACAATCCTCTCTATGATCAATCACAGCGTTGTATGACTTAATATTTTTGCAATATCAAGGATGCTGTGCATTGTTGAGATGACACTTAAATTCAGTTTTAATTATTGAAAAGTTTTAACATAAAAAGTTGTGGTATGTGCTTTGAAACTATACAGTTTAATAAACTGGGCAGCTATATGTTGCATGTTCATGTGTAGGGAAACCGTCGAATCTGTTTGTGTTAGCTAAAGACAGGATAACCAAAAATAATTAAATTGAAAATAAAAGTAATTATAATTTAAAATAATAAGTATTATTGTTAAAGATTTAAAACTATCTGCCCTACCTACCTCATTCATAAGTTAAAGTGTTACATGTTATTTACTTTGTAATGTCACATAGGTGATAGGGTAGTTTTGCCCTACATATTAATTTATTAGTTTATATTTTATTGTATTGTTATGTATTACATTTTACCAGGTCAAAGTCATTACGTTAGATTTCGGCACGTGTTTAAATAGTTTAATTTTTATTCTCACGTAGAATATGAATTGGCTTTAAAAGCAGGCTGTTGAGGTAAGACACCAGGAGTTTGTAGTCTGAGGTTGTCTGTAAGGGTCACCCTTAACAGACTCTAGGGCCTGGGCCATTGTGACTCTTGAAGTATTTTCGTGAGTAAGTGTGACATGCCACCATGTAGTTTATTTGGTAAGACTCCCTATTCTTAATGTTTATTACTCAATCTTATTACTTATTTATTCGTTAATATATTTGTTGTTTGTTTCCTGTTGTTTATTTCATCTTACCCTTGGTTAGTTTTCTGCCTTCAGCAGGATACTTGGCCGGGAGTGCCTTTAGTAAGCTACTCCTTATCCTATAACACTAAGGCACATTCTCCCAAATCTCTCCAGGCGTTTGAATAAAACTAATAATAAATTTTAAAATTCTTTTGTATTGATTTTTGCTTAATATCAATCCAGTGAATTTTTATACCAGCTTTAACGTTTCCCTCTTCATTTTAAGGGGTTGCAGTAGTAGAAAATCTGTCATGGAAGTCGCCATATTTTTTACAAATGGCATCTATGTAAACAAGCATGGTGATCCCCATGACTGATGTTCTCCTACTGTTTCTCTTAAATAGATTACTACAATGTAATATAACAAAAACCTTAGCCACAGCAACGCGTGGCCGGGTCAGCTAGTATTTATATATAATGATTATAATTATAATATGATGTATCTAATAAAAAATATAAAGAAAAAAATTACAATTCACCTAAATCAGATTTAAATTCACTATGACTATTGGTAATATTTATAATTATTAATATTTAAAAAGTTAAAATTTGTTCCATATATTTGTTTTCAATTTCTTTAACTTGATTTTCGGCATTTTTACTATTACCACATATAATATTTAATTATTATTTTATTGCTAATTCAACGACACTACTTGCATTTTTCGGCGATGTATTATTTGTCCTTATCCTTACATGCTTTTTTAAGTGGGCCCATATTAATTCTATGGGAATTAGTACACAATAATATGGAGGAAACCCTAACATGTATTTTTGGCCATTTCATCTACAATATTATGAGTTTTTGTTTCAAGTATTTCCACAAGCTGGTTTTCGATTTAATTTTCTTAGGAAAGCGTTATCCAAAAAAATAACACTGCTCGGTTCCAGTTTTGGCAGAAGTTTGTCTTAAAAACACCCACCAAATAGAGTTCCTTCTATATCTTGATGATAGTCCAAAGAACTATCTTTTATAGCTTTCGTGGTTATCAATAAAGCACCAACTAACTCATCTGTCTTTCCAAAAACAAATTTGTTACTCCTAGTATGAGGTGTATCCGTCCTACATTTCCAAGTATCATTTGTCCAAGCTTTACGGATTGTGTCGAGTGAATCAAACCAGGTTTCATCCAAATAATATATGTGACTTCCTTTACTCGTGTATTGCCAAATTTGAGATATATAATTCATTCTATTAACCGGCGACTTTCCATTAAAGTTTGTCACTGATCAACGGTTTTATACTTGAATCATTCTTCTAGTATTCCTGTTAATTTCAACTCTTGCAGAATTGCAGGAAGATTTGGCATCACATTTTTTATATATATTGTTTCACATATCGGCCCAAACCGAATTTCAAGTTAAATTTCCGTTCTTCTCAGGAAGAAATTTATTTTGAATTAACCGAAGACTATTCAGTTCATCCCAGGAAGAAATTCATCCAAGTACATCCTTTCCGAAGAATTAACAAAAAAGATTAAATTAATTTTCGAATTAAAATTTAATTTTGATATTTACTGCCATTTTTTAAAAATAAATAATAAAACTGGTGTTTGAGTATTATTTGCATTGTTTGTAGTAGTTTGTACTCTGGCGCCCTATTAGTTTATGTTAGGGAAGGACTGGTAAAACTCAGAAAAGAAGCCACGAACTCAATTGAGTTAGCTAAGGGTTATAATCCCTTCAGTGGAAATTTATAAGGTTACAATGTGTCCCTCCCGTTTGTTCTATAATTTATATACTAGACTCTGACTAGTATCAGTTAAAAGCGAAATTTCTATGATGGCTTCTTGATATGACATTCCTTGCCTACAAAGTTTATTATACACACAAAATAATATTTTATTAGTTATTGTTTTTACAACTGAATCCACACTTATACTTGTCCGTGGTTCATTCTCCTAAGCTCTTCTAATAGTTTCTAATATTTTTAACACCTTAAGTCTTCTATGAGAAAATATCAAATACCAAATGTTACTGTTCTGTTTCTGTTTTATTGTTTGAAAATTACCCGAAACTCAAATCAATTTCGGATTAAGATTCTTTAATTGTATTGTTTGTTTTTACAAGAATTAATAACTATAATAACTCTTTTAAAAAAAGCTAGACATAATCCGATCATGATATTTTCTTTTCCTAATTTTTCGTAGGTATAATATTTAGAATAGGATAATTGATTCATAACCAACAATTTTAATTAAAAACAATTTTATAATACGGCAATGATTTTTGATCTACCTTAAATCTACCTGCTTTTATGGTTCAAAGTGATTATCCTAATTGACCGTTAAAGGTCATTCACTATATCTTGAACGGCATAATCAACTCCATACTTTGCTTCGAGCATAAGCTATTGGAGATAGCTAATGCGAAATTGGCGTGTGATATAGAAAGAAGAATATTACGATATGCTCTTTCTTTCACGCCATAGCTTGACTGTCCCTTGATATGGAGGGCAGTACACACGAGCCAGTCAAGCTAAAGTCATGAGACAGTTAGCATATTCTATTATTCTCCTTTCTCTCTCTTGGACCATTTTCACATCGGAAGCACATAAAACTGTCTCTTATAGGTGTATCCTTGTTCTTGCCACTAGATATTAATGACATCTATATAAAATGTGAACGTGAATTTAGTTGGATATTTTAAACTCCTAATGATAGTGAGAAATACGAAACGATAGACACAAACTTAGTAACGTAAACGCAAAAGTTATATTATTAAACAGTTTTATAATTCGACTGTCGCTAATATAGTAAAATTACTTTGATTAGCGTTAAAGAAATATCAAAATTATCACATTTGTTGACGTTTATGTATTTCTACAGTTTTTCTGTTTCTTACCTTGTTATATCCAAAATAAAAGATGTCATCCATTGTTTCCATGATTTACTACCAAAACATGCAATTGATGCCAAATGAATAATAGGTTTTGCTATATAAATGGTTTCTGCAATTATCTCTTGTTTATTTATAACTTTTTTTGATATTTCTGTCTGTTCACAAGCAAACGCTGAAGTTTTTGGTAAAGGTTTCCAATCTCTTAATGCTAAGAATAAAATATATTAAACTTATTATAGATATTAACTTGAGAATAATAAACAATAAAATAAAATTATGATAGTATATATTTTAGAAATGAGATTTTCATACACGTACCTATTGGGGGAGAGGAATCTATTTTTCTAACCACTTTCCCCGATCGTTTCAATGTGAATGAGACCGACTCAAAGTCAGAATGAACATTGCAATTCTGTTCACTTATATTTTTTCTATTTAACACAGGAATAGGTGGACTCTCAATAATGGGCTCTTTATGATTATAGACCAGGTGCAGTCTTGCAATGCATCTAAAAAATACGCTTTTACTATTGTCACATACAAAGATATAGGGAAGTTTTGTCCCGCGTATTAATTTATTAGCTTCATATTTCATTGAATTGTATTACATTCAGATTAAAGTCAGTAAGTGGATCTATAGTATCGCTTGAATAGTTTAATTGTTTTCTTACGTAGAATATAAAATTAACTATAAAAGAGCGTCGTTGAAGTTGAACACTAGAAGTTCGGGGTGGAAATTGTCTGTAAAAGTCACCTTTTGGAGGGGCTCTAGGCAGATGCTTGGATCTTCGTTATGTAATTGTCCTCATCAGAATAGCAACCAGATGTGCTTATAAATACAAGAAAAAGCTATTTATATCGTTTAGATAAGATACTACGTTAAGAAAAGAGATTAACTAAGTGAACCTTGACATATTCATCTGGTATCATAACAATTCAACTGATTATTAGAAAATTTTTTTTTCCAGGTCTAAGGGTGTTTTTGTTAATATATTTGTATTACTTTCAAATTTATTACCAATAAAACTATTTTTAGAGAATACACGGTGATTTTTTTAGAAAAAAAATACTTTAAAGAAGGTATTTAAAAACGTCAAATGTACTTTAGTGGATTACTGCTACCCTTAAAATTTTATTAGCAATGACAGATTCTCAAATCCGCTATAACTAAGTAAGAACAAATTCAAGTACAGTATTAAATAAAATAAAATATAACAATATTAAAGAAAACTTACTTAAAAATTTGTATGCACACAACAAGCATCCATTTTCCTTTTTTTCCCCACAGTTTAGTAGCTGAAAGTTCACAAAAGACCTCCGAATATTCAACGACAGTAAGCCAGAGTTTAATTTTTTCGGTTGAATTACTTTTGTCTAAATGTTGAGCATTCTTAATAATCATGTCATTAGACATTATTAAAAGATTAGAGAGACAGTAAATTAATTCGGAGACTACATGAGAATTATTTATTCGTCCTGTAACAGAATTATAATAGAGTAATATGAAATGAAAATTTTGAATAAAGATGTACCTGCTATAAAATACGATATCCATTTTACGGAGCTTTCCCAATCTCCTAAAGTGTTCGGATTTTTGCTTACCCATGATTTATATGAATTAAATAATTCTAATAATGATAAAGAATCTAAAGGCATTTTTTGCTAATATTTTGCTGTCATCAAATCATAACCATTAAATCTTCTTCTTCTTTCTTGGCGTATGACCTGCATTACCAGCCATGAATCTTTTATTTTCTTCTTTGTTGGTTGTGGCGTGGCTTTTATTGAACTACTTGTTAGCCACTACGTAGATCAATATAAAAATACAATAAAAGTATGTATCTATACTTCGTGTTAAATATTCAAAGTAAAATATATTCACCACCGCTCTTCCAGCCCCAAAAATTTCTTAAAAAAAAATAGTTTATACCTAATGAAAGCTCTTAATTTGCACCTTTCAAAAACGTATCGTACTTTTTTTAAATTTTGGGTAAAGGTGCAGAAGTTGTACCCAGACAGAACGCGCTTTTAAAGTCAGATTGACTATGGCGAGCGCTGTTGCCAACTCTCGCGTTCAAATTTACGATGGCTAGAATTTGTTTACTTGGACAAATTGAAGTGTTTTAAACGAGTAGTATTATCTACTCTAAAGTCCTAATTCTCTTTGCATTTTTTAAAAATTAGCCTTAATTTACATATAATTGTTCTGAAGGCCATAAAATATTAGAATCGATGAAATATTTAATAAAATATAGATCAATACCGAAAAAAACTTTATTATTGTGACACAGATCATATTAATATAAATTATGTATAATAAATTGAATATATAATATAAAATCGTGTATTTTTAATATCTCATAGTTTAACGACTTAAAACTTCTTGATAAAATTAATAGTGCCTTAATAAAATTAACCCCCAGATCCTTGTGGCCTCGGTCTAGGTTAGCTGACAATACAAACAGATTGGTTTTAAACATTCATCTTAAACTTTTTACTTACTTTACGTGCATAGAATTATATACTTAAACACTTTATGTAGATATTATTGTACATATAATAAAAAAATTAAAAATATGTTGTATTTTTATAAGACAAAATACCTAATATAATATTTTTTAAATAGGGTTTAAATCACCCGCGTTTAATTTATTTTAAACGAATACACCCATAGATGTGTATCATCAAGAAGTATAGCTTCGTGATGTATTTTTAAATATACTGAGTAAGTCGGCAGTAAACTAAAAAATATGATGATCTCGTCTACGTCTATGTTTTCGACCGATAACAAAAGGGATGATCATATACTCATAAATTGTTTTAAACTTTATGTACAACATTTTTTTTACTTGATTTTATATGTTCATATCTTCAAGACGTGTTTTCTTTCAAAAAAATATTTTTTTTCTTGTGTACCTACTTTTTTATTAGTTTTAGGTAATTGACATTTAATTTTTAAGTTTTTTAATTTAAGATAGTGCTACTAGTGATTTATAAAGGTAATATATCATTTTCTACATTTTACTAGGCTTGCTAGGGTTGTTATTTTTAAGTATGGAAAAATATATTTGAAGTATATTTAAATACATATTCATTAGATAGTTTCTAATTTTCATAATTTTTCTGCTTTTTAATTTTAGAAAAAAAATTTCAAAAACGTGTTACTTTGGATTTTTTATTTGGAAATTATTTTTCATAAATGCTTAAATTTTTTGGAATATTTAAATTTGGCATTGGTATTTTGAAATTATTTAATATTTGTGTAATGCTTTATTTTACCTACTATTGAAATTTTACTAATCTTTGAAAATGTTATTGGTTATATTTATTTTAAAATTAAATTAAACAATATGAAAGTACAAGTTCTTCTATTATATGGGGAACTTTTTGTCCAAAAATTAAAAATAAATCAATATCACAGCGGTTGTCGTTTTCAAAGAAAATGATCAAAAAGTTTTTTTAAAGTAGTTTGCTAGGATGTAGATATATCTATGTTAAAATTGGAAATATGTGCATTTATTTTTTAGAATTTTCTTCCTTACTTAAAATTTTGAGAGACTTTTTGATCATTTAAAATTTTTTCTTTGAAAACGACAACCGATGTGGTTCTCACAAGATAAGAAGAAACTAAAAGTATTTTTTATATTTATTCAACTTTCGCAAATTTGACATATCCATAACAAAATTAATAAAATAAGCAAGGGCTATTTTCACACATATTGATTCATTGTTTATTTTAGGGCAAAATTCCCCATATAATAGAACAAAATATACATTTGATGCCATAAAGAACGTATTGAGAGTATTTAAAAAAAAATTACATTGTTACATTTATTATTATTATTTTTTTTGTAGACCCTTATTATTAAAATTCAGTTACTATAATTAAGGTGCAGTAAACAGATATCATCCGCATCTTTTTGTCCAAATTTTCTTTTAAATTCATAAATTGAATTATTACAATTAAAGACTTTTGAGTACATTATATTTTTCCGATGTACATATTTGGTTAATATGGAATTAGATTGGCGTATGAAACCAAATGATTACTTAAAGCTATTATGGAAGGTTCACACAGTAAAAATCGGACATTTTAATCTATTGTAACGAGTTTCTTACTCTGAAGAGTATACTGAATATTTTGTAACGTTTTTCAAATACACATATGAATAAATCTCTGATCTTAATACAATAAATTCATTCAATACAGCTTTAAAACTTTTCTTGTTTTTAAAAGACTATTAAAATGTTTTGTAGCCTTTTAGAGAATCTATTATTGTGTTTTTAACTTTGATTTAAATATTACATTACAACTTGGCCTATAATTAACACTAAAATCCAAATAACTTAATCTTGTAACAGTTTTGAACATACATACTTACTTAAAATAAAGTATTTTCAAATAGAAATTCTAACCAAAATGTTTGTTTACAAAACCTTTTATCTAACACGTGAATTTAGGCCCATTGGACAGAACATGATAATTGGTATAACCGTATTTTTAATGCTATATTTTGTGGTATTTCAGTATTTCACAAGTTACCGATTGTTACAGATATGCAATGGATCTGGCAACAATGCATGCAAATTTGAATTTCTCGCGCAGAATTCAGATCAATTTGTGAATGCGCACAGACCTGCGCACAAACAGGAACAAGTTCTGCACCCTTACCTTAATAATAAAAGGTATTAATGTGATTTACTTAATTGGAATTATTGTTTTGTTGGTCATACTTAAAACTATTTATTATTTTGATTTATGAGAAAAAGAGGTTAGAGCGATAATACCAGATTGGCCTTGAACAAAATCAATGTTCTATGAGAACGTCAAAACTCAAAAGTTTTAACGGAAATTTTTATTGTCATAAACACGTATTGGTCAAAAATGGCTGCAACTGGAGCTGATAAATGTATTGCCACATTAAAAAAATTTTGGCCAAATCTAAATATAACTAAACAAAACCTTTTACATCCTACTCAAGAAAATTTAATAGAAGTTTACAAAACTTTCTTTGAAGACATTGAAAAATCCGTAAGTACCTAATATTTTTTATTGTTTTCATTTGTTGCCACCAACTAATTCCATTCAATAAATCAAATATATGTAAACAGATCAGCAAATTATATAATGTGGTAAAGTTGCTGTATTGGACCAATAACTTTTGTAGAGTTTTAATATTTGAGTGAGAATTCGCCCGATCCAGTGCCGGCACGGGGCACGGGAAACGGTCATTTTCTCCTTCATTTGGCGCATGCGCACGGATAAATTACCATGTCTGAAAAATGACCGCTCCTGTGCCGTCATGCTAAAATGTCACCAAATTCAAAATTATCACTACAATTAATAAATTTATTAATTAATTATTATATTAATTAATTTATTACTTACTTGTTTTACATTTAATGTATCTAATTATATATTAAATAATTTTCTTTTATATAAGTTTGACACAAAACAAATGAATAAATATTCACTTACATAATCTATAGGTACATATAATAAAACTGTAGGAATGTACATGTTTGTGCGCGCATCACATGAAAACTACTGATCCTATTCGAATGCGGTTTTCAAAGACGTATTTGTCTTCTTTTAACTTAACATCTGGTGTATAAAACTTTCTCTCCCATTCCTTAAATCGGGTGGGGTGAGAAATTTTTATACAACAATCACACGCCACGCGAACGACGTTGCGAGTACAACTAGTCATTAATAATAATTATTGAGAGTAAATTATAGGGCGTGATGCATTGTCTTTTTTTAATTGAAAATTGAAATAAAAAATAAGGAACAGTTAATGAACTAAATATAAAGTTAGAAAAAATATTAATAGTACCTGCGTGACAGTTAAGCAATAACAAAAATAGAAAAAGTAATACCATATCCGACAGTATTGTTAATACCAAACTTGATAAATAATTTATCAATTTTATATTACCGTTTCGAGTGTTTTTATTTCTTTTTAAGTTCCTTTGGTTCTTTCTTTACAAATAAATTGCAAATACTTATCTTTGCGTTGATGCGTTTAATATAAGTGTCTTTAGAAAACAAAAATTTCTATCTACAGTCTAAAAATATGAATAGTTTGATGTATGGAATTTTGATGCTAATGCTTATAAATATTTAAATAAGTTGATTAAAGAGACTGTAAAAAAATGTACTGGACATGCAAAGTACGTAAAATATATATAATAGTTGTAACCTTAAAAATTTTAAGTTTTAATAAATAAACGAATAATTTTTTAATTAATTATAATTTTGTTTACGACTTATTCATTATTTTTTGACTAATAAATTTTTTCAACTTGTCTCAAAAAAGTTTCTGCTCCATATTTATATATAGACAATACTAATTATTTAATATATAATTAGATACATTAAATGTAAAACAAGTAAGTAATAAATTAATTAATATAATAATTAATTCATAAATTTATTAATTGTAGTGATAATTTTGAATTTGGTGACATTTTAGCATGACGGCACGGGAGCGGTCATTTTTCAGACATGGTAATTTATGCGCCAAATGAAGGGAAAAAATGACCGTTTCCCGTGCCCCGTGCCGGCACTGGATCGGGCGAATTCTCTCATACTTAATATTTTTCTATGTACTACTTTTAAAATTAACTCTTTTACTGTTAATAACGACCACAATCATGTAATTGTCAATTTAAAAAAAAAATATTAATTGAGACTATACATCAGAATCTATCTAAAATATTCTCGGTCCAATTCAGCAAGATTACCTGTATTGAAAATATGTATTGACTAAACAATTCAAGGTTTTTAAAATAATTTGTATTATTTCAGTTACTGAATATTTTAGACTTCTATGAAGATGGAATACACACTAAAGATATTGTTAATTCAACATTTTTGAAAATCCAAGTTTTTGCAAAGATATTTAACAACATATCGTTTACAGCAAATGATTTCTATGAACCTACACCTAGTATAGTAAAAATGTTTTTCAAATTATGTGTACATATACTTACTTACTATGATACTGAAGTGTACCCTTTTTTAAAGAGTGAAGTTGGTGAATTAATGAAATTAAGAGAAGGTATTGCAAAATTACATGAAGAGAGTATTGAGATACTTGAAAAAATCAATGAAAAGAGTATCCAAAAAGTAGAATTAGAAGAAACTCTAAATGCTTTAAAAGCGGAAGTTCAGTTATTGGCTGTTAAAAAAGAAAATTGTTTAATAAAACAATGTGAAGATGATAAAAAAATAAAAGAAAAAGAATGTGAATTAGAAAAACTAAAATTCCATTCAAAACAACTTGAGGATGAATTACTTCGCTTACGAGAAGAGAAACAACAACTAAAAGATAATATCGTAGATGAAGAAGAATATTTGTGTCTGCAGCAAAACGTTAAAGATGGTCAAAATACCTATAAGTCTTTAACCGAACAATATAATAATTTAACACAGCAAATTGAGACACATAAAAAAGATGTAGCTCTTTTAGATGAATTAAATGTATCAATGCCTGCTCACTTTAATAACAATTTAGTTGAAACCCATGAAGGTTTGAAAACTGAACTAAAACAACTTGAAGCAGAAATTATGCAGAATACGCATCAAGTAGTTTCTCAAAAATTGTCATATTCTCTCATCAAAAAATCATTGGAAGATATGATTATAAAGACAACAGAAGCCAGCTCAACAGCTAAAGACGTTGAAAGTCATATTAAAAAACGATCTGAAACTCTGTTACAAGAAGTTAAAAACCATAAAAGTCAAATACAGTCGTTGTTAGCTGAACAACAAATTCTGAAATTAGATAATGAACAAATAGAAAGTAATTTGGAAAGTCGTAAACAATATGTTCTAACAACTGTATCTGCATTGAATGAACAAGAAATTTTGAAAAACGTCACCGATTATTTGTTTAATAAATAAAATATAATATTTGTATTATTTTTTAATTATGTTTATTACACTTTATAAAAATTTAAGTTTTATAATTTTTGCCCACAACATTCTACCCGTAACGGAATACATCAATAAAATAATACAAATTTGAATCAAATAATTTTAAAAGAAAAATGAAAAGGTGTCAGAACATTTCAAAGGATCTTGCACAACTTATATAAAGAAATTTTATATAAACATAATCAACTAAAATTAAATAATCATTTACAAATAATAGAATATACAAAAATAATTACGAAGGTTGCGATGCTGTCGGCGAACAGGGAAACGTCGTAAATATTCGGGGCCACGTCTTGGCTGGCTGACACTGGTATTAGCATCCAGGGCCTAGCTCAGGTAATGGTGGGAAGTGATGATTCTAAAAGTCTATCTACGAGGTCTGGTAGTAATGTAACATTGTACTGCATGCTACTTAGGTGTCCGTGGAAGTGGGAAACCACGGGTCTCGGTGAAGGAGTCTTTCTAAAGAATTGGCTGAGGATTGTGCTCTTTGACATTTGTATCTTGTAATACTCTGGGTGTATGAGCGCCTCAAGACTGATCACTCAATATCTTCCAAGTATACGAAGAATCAGTAAAAACATTTATGCCTGGTGTGTGTTAATCACAGCTGGGAACGGTGCGCGGTCGATAAAGGATGCCCTCTTGTGCGTTAATTTTAAATTACTCTAGCAATGCCTTTTTGTGTGTTGATTTGAAACCGTGTTGCCACAGGCTAAATGAAAATTATGTGCTCTAAATCTTTAACAATTTTTTTAAATCGTTTAATGCCAATATAAACATACTATATATTTTCACATCCATATAATGTTTAAATATTGGAATCTTGGAAATATTGTAACGTTAATCGTGGCCTGGCCTATTGACTATTAAATTTTTATTAATATCAGTGTTATTTTGCGTCGACGCGACTACTTTCTCAGATATTGTCACGCCTGGGGGGGTAGAGGAATGTGCCACAGTGTTATTGGATGAGGGGTAGCTTACTAAAGGCACTTCCCACCCAGGTCGTGGTTATCTAACCCCTGGTTAGGTATCCTGCTGAAGGCAGGTAACTAACCAAGGGGAAGATGAGATAAACAACAGGAAACAAACAACAAATATATTAACAAGAAACAAGCAATAACAATGAATAATTAAAATATGAATAACGAATAACTAAATACAAATCTTAACTAATCTTACCAAATAAACTACATGGTGGCATGTCACACTTACTCACGAAAATAAGTCAAGAGTCACAACGGCCCAGACCCAAGGGTCTGTTTTAGGGACACCCCAGAGGGTGACCCTTACAGACAACATTAGACTCCGAACTCCCCGTGTCCGACCTCAACAACTTGCTTTTATAGTCAATTCATAGTCTACGTGAGAATAAAAATTAAACTATTTAAACACGTGTTGAGATCTAACGCAATGACTTTGACCTGGTAAAATGTAATACAAAACAATACATTAAAATATAAACTAATAAATTAATATGTAGGGCAAAACTGCCCTCTCATCGTATGTGACATGCCCCCCTTCCCTTAAAGCCAGCCCCTGATGGCTTTGCTGGGCTCTGGCTTACAGGGGTGTATGTATAGGACTGAGTTTTACAAAATTAATAATCCGCCACACTTCTATCAGAATCCGCTCTTCTCGGAGAATGTCCTGTCTTGCCCTCGTCTAGAAACCGCCAGGTCCACCGCTGGCTAGACGGATCCCTTTTTGGTATGTTGGTCTGTCTGCAACTACTTTAAAAACCAACCATTATCTATAGCTCCATCTCTCGAGGTCCATGGCCAACATCAGACAGTACTCCATCACTTCATCCACCTTTAAAACATTGAAACCATACAACTACAGTCTTCCCACTTATGGCTACCATCCATTGGGAAGATCTGCTATTATTGCGATAGGAGTATCGACGCTAACCATTTCCATACCTCGACGGAGACCTTCTTTACTTGTTGAGACAAGACCCATACCATACTCAGGATAAAGGACCCTTTCTCTCTAGAATTCTGGTACCGAGCAAGCATCTCCTGGATCGCGTCTTCCTTGAGCAGATGTGGGGAAAACGTTAAACATTTAAACATCAAAACAATAACTCGGTCCTAAAACATACAAAAACAAATACTATTAAAATATGTCTAGAAAGGGCATTAGGGAATTACTATTGTTTACATTAAACGCAAATTTGAACTGATACCGATACGGGTATTTGACTTCCTATACGAACACTTTACCACATTAGTTTCCCCTTTTTTTTGAACACTCGTCAGTAAGTGTTATACTTAAATCTTCACATATTGTCCCAATCCTCTTTGTGGGACCATGGCGTATAAAACTCTTGGGCGAACCTCTCGCCCCAAATATACAATACTATATGCGCACTGCGCACAAACTCGCCTGCTATCTTCCCGCAGACATTATCAAACTCAATTATAAAACAACGTGCACCCTGCACACCAATTTATCTGCTGTCCCTCAGCAGACATCATTATACCTAAAAAAAACTCATCCAATATCATTGGCAGGAACCATCATCTGCCTTTCTTGGTGATATTGTCACCTATTGTGCTTCATGTGCACTTAAAACATTTCCGCTCTCCTTTAGCAGAGACTATCATCAACAAAACCAAATCTCTGTGTACACTTTGCACACAAACTTCTCTGCTGACCCTCAACAGAAATAATTATATCAAAAAAATACTAGCAGAAACCCTCAACTGCTCATCTTGGTGCTTGGCTTAAAAAAAAAACTTTTCCGTGCTTCCTGCGCACTCAATTTTCAGCTGTCTCTCAGCAGAACTTTGTAAATATAAAAAAGGAAACTAAATACCTAAAATATAGAAGTCAAATACTACCTTAAAACTTTTTCATGTTTTCCTTTTACTTAACAGGTTGACTACACTAGACTCCCAGTCATCTGTTCTGAAATCTTAAAACAAAATTATTAAATAATTAAAAAATCAAAAAAAAAATGTTTTCCCTTCCGCTTCTTTCTAGATCTTGATCTCCATAATAACTACTCATTTTACTAGCACAATAATCAAATCCCTTTTAGTAACTCCATAGAAACTTTAAATTCCAAACTAATAAAGATTAAAATATATATATATATATATATATATATATATATATATATATATATATATATATAACAATATTCAAACGAGTTCAATAAAATTTATACCCAATGTTATAGATTCTATATTACAATAAAAAATAATTCTATAATCTCTACAATGTAGAAAAAACGACCATGTTTTGGAGTTTCGAAGTTTCTGGTCCGTTGTACTCTTATACTTACTCTTGACATGCCACCTTTATTACTTTAAAGTTAAAAAAAAATTGACTTTACCGAATATTTGGTGTCTGTTTCCTAGTTTACGACATATTAAAAAAAATACTAGGAAAATACAGAATTTAGAAAACTAATTAGATTAACAAAACTTGAAATCTCTAACCAAGAAGATAAATAATAAGTAAAAAGAAAGGTTCAATGTCAATAATCTGAACTTGAATTATTGCTGTATGTGCAGTTTTACTATTTCGGAATTAAATGCACAACTCGCTGACAAAGAAATAAAATAATACATTTACTAGACTACCATATCTGATATACACATACAACAAAAACTAAAATTAAAGAAAATTTTAATTTAATTTATTTGCAAAGTGGCATAGTATATATAACGTAGATACGAATGGGGTACATTGACGAATATTTATTACTTCACCTAAGACACTAGAAACAATTAGAAAATTACAACAAATTCATTTGAAGAAAGTTTTTGTTTATCAACAATAAATATTGTATACATTTCTGAAACTTAATACGATTGACCGTGAAAAAAACACACATAATAATTGACCTACATAAATAACTCATATTCAACATATAGATACACAAAAACTGCTAATTCTGCACTCAGGTCATTATTCTAAAAAACAATTATTTCACCGGCAAACTTCAAATAATAGTATACACACCTAAAAGTTCCATAAAACAATCAAAAAACAATCTTTAAATTAAACTCTTCAAGATAAATATGTATAAAAGTATCTCAACATTGTGCAAAATGACACACTGTACATCAGTAACATGTGGCAAGAATAATGCTATAAAAAATGGCTACGAATAGTTAAAATTAAACTGATTAGGAAGAATCAGTTCAGGGATCAGAGAAAGGCACCTCCACCATGTCACGCCAGTGACATGGGGCAAAAAAATACTAGAAAAAAAATTGCTACAAATATTTAAAAATAAACTGATTAGGAAGAATCAGTTATAAGGGATCGGCCGACGTCACCTCCACCATGTCACGTCAGTGATATGGGGCAAAAAAAAAATGCTATAAAAAAAATGATTACGAAAGGTCACGCCTGCTGGGGGGATAGAGGGAGAATGTGCCTTAATGTTTTGTGATGAGGGGTAGCTAACTGAAGGCACTTCCCACCCAGGTCGTGGTTATCTAACCCCTGGTTAGGTATCCTGCTGAAGGCAGAAAACTAACCAAGGGGAAGATGAGATAAACAACAGGAAACAAACAACAAATATATTAACAAGAAACAAGCAATAACAATGAATAATTAAAATATGAATAACGAATAACTAAATACAAATCTTAACTAATCTTACCAAATAAACTACATGGTGGCATGTCACACTTACTCTCGAAAATAAGTCAAGAGTCACAACGGCCCAGACCCTGGTAAAATGTAATACAAAACAATACAGTAAAATATAAACTAATAAATTAATATGTAGGGCAAAACTGCCCTCTCATCGTATGTGACAATATGAGTAGGAGAATTTTAGTTTGTTTGTAAGTTGCGTCGCTATATTCTTGCATTTTATTTTGTGCTTCGATAAAAATTAGTTCTCTTCACTTCTTACACCCTTTCTGGGGCTTTTGCCAAATAGCGAAGGGCTTACCGAGCCATATCTATTTAAAGAAAAAACCATCTTGCCATCGACACCGTAGACCGGTGCTGTCCATTTCCAGAAGTCTCTACATTTCCTTAAAGAAAAAAACATCTTGCCATCGACACCGTAGACCGGTGCTATCCACTTCGGAAGTCTCTACATTTCCTTAAAGAAAAACCATCTTGCCATCGACACCGTAAACCGGTGCTCACCATTTCCAGAAGTCTCAACACTTCCTTACTGAAAAACATCTCGACATCGATTCCGAAGAACGCAAAAAGCTAAGATAAGAAATTAGTTAATTACTTTTTTATTAACCAATTAAAGATATTTTCTTAATAAACAATTTAAAGACTGCTTCATTTTTTTATTTGTCTGTCTGTACTTGGCGCCCTTTATTATTTGTTTGGGGAGAGTTGAAAAAAGAAAGCCACGAACCCTGGAGCTAGCAAAAGGGTATTTTTTACGCTACAATATTTAAATTAAATTAAGCATTTAATTGCTTTACTCTTTCGCATTTAAAAAGATTTTAAAGCGGAGCATGTTTACTAATTTTTCTTTGTCGAATTTTTAGAGATATTAGGTAGGTATCTAAAAAGTGGAACATTAAAACCCATTTAACAATACCAAGACATGACAGAAACGTCCATAAAAAGAACATAATAATGTTGTACATACTGCGTTTTGAAAAACATTTTGAAAGCTAAAGGTTTTACAATACGCGTTTTAATGTTTATTTAAAAGCTTTGAAGAAATTTCACACCTGGTCAGGATTTTCACCAGTATTAATGCACATAATATGAGATTTTAAATAGTCAGATCGTGTAAAAGATTTTGAACAAATATTACATTTAAAAGGTTTTTCTCCAGTGTGAGTTCTAATATGCCTTTTTAAGTGATAGGATCGTGTGAAAGATTTTGAACAAATTTTACATTTAAAATTTCTTTCGCCAGTGTGGGTTATCATATGCATTCTTAAAGAACTCAGATGTGTGAAACATTTTGTACAAGTTTAATATTTAAAAGGTTTTTCGCCACTGTGAGTTCTAATATGTCTTTTTAAATCACCCGATCTTTTGTA
Source organism: Altica lythri (assembly GCA_964028335.1). Classification (NCBI taxonomy): domain Eukaryota; kingdom Metazoa; phylum Arthropoda; class Insecta; order Coleoptera; family Chrysomelidae; genus Altica; species Altica lythri. The sequence continues at coordinate 22,025,734 of OZ034806.1, forward strand.
ATATTTTGAACAAATATTACATTTAAATGGTTTTTCAGTAGTATGAACTTTAATATGATTTTGTAAGTAATTTTTTATTGTGAAACATTTTGAACAAATTTAACATTTAAATGGTTTTTCGCCAGTGTGAGATCATATTATGCATTTTTAAAGAATTGGATTGTGTAAAAAATTTTGCACAAATTTCACATCTGAAAGGTTTCTCACCAGTGTGGGTTCTAATATTGATTTTTAAAGAATTCGAGTTTGTATACATTTTGAACAACTTTTACATTTAAAAGGTTTTTCACCAGTGTGAGTTCTAATATGCGTTTTTAAATAATGGGATTGAGTAAAACATTTTAAACGAGTTTCACATCTTAGAGGATTTTCACTAGTGTGAGTTCTAATATGCCTTTTTAGACAAAGATATGCAGAACATTTAAAGAATTTTTGTCCACTGTGAGTCCGCATACGTTCTTTTAAATTACCAAGTTTTTTTAGGTAAACGTGTTCTTTAGTAGATTTAGTACCGCTCGAATTAATAAACTTTTGAGTATTACATCAAAAGTGGTAAATATAAAAATGATTTAAAAATAATAATTTATGATAGAAAAATTGTCCACAAAAAGAACATGTTCCATAGAATTTTCCAAAGTAAGTTTTCCATTTATTTGCCGCAGTTAAAACACCTAAAATAAATAAGGTCATATAAGTGAAAATCAGGAAACCTGAAATAAACAAGATCATGTCAATGCATTGGTAATTTCAATTTTGCTAAAATTACCATTTACAGTGGAAACAGACGCTTCTGAGCACGCACTAGCAGCTACGCTCTCTCAACACGGTCGCCTTGTTGCCTTTTTCTCAAGGACACTATCAGGGTCAGAATCGGGCCACCCATCAATGGAGAAAGAAGCAGCAGCTATCCTTAAGGCACTTCGTAAGTGGCGTCATTATCTCATAGGCAGGCCGTTCCACATCATCACAGATCAAGAAGCTGTATCGTATATGTTTGACAGCAATAGGCGACGAAGCAAAATCAAGAATGAAAAGATCATGAGATGGCGCCTTGAGTTATCCTGTTTCAAGTATGACATATCATATCGCGCAGGCAAAGAAAATACCGTAGCTGATACACTGTCAAAAGTCTGCGCTTCTGTTTCTTCAAAGGCTCTCCGGGAACTTCAAGAGACTATGTGCCATCCTGGTGTAACTCGAATGATGCATTTTGTGCGATGCAAGAACCTACCGTTCTCAGTTGAAAATGTTCGACGCATTACATTGAGTTGTAAAGATTGTGCGGAACTCAAGCCCTGATTTTTCAAAAATACCGGCGCGGCGTTCTAATCAAAGCCACAGCACCTTTTGAGAGACTTAATCTCGATTTTAAGGGGCCTCTTCCTTCAAACACTAGAAATCGTTACCTGCTTACGGTTGTAGACGAATTCTCTCGATTTCCATTCGCCTTCCCTTCATCTGACTTTTCAGCAGCAACCGTTATCAACCATCTAACTAATCTTTTTTCTGTTTTTGGAATGCCGTCGTTCGTCCACTCTGACCAAGGTACAGCTTTCATGTCAACGCAATTGAAAAATTTTCTGATGTCCCAAGGAGTTGCGACCAGCAAGACCACAGCTTATAATCTCAGGGGAAACGGTCAGGTGTGGAAGACAATACAGTTGGCTCTTCGAACAAGAGGCCTCAGAACTGAGCAGTGGGAGCAAGTATTACCCCAAGCACTCCATTCTATAAGATCCCTGCTATGTACTTACACCAACGCGACGCCTCGTGTACGAATGTTCAACCACATAAGAAAATTCATAAACGGACATTCATTCCCAACCTGGTTGGGAAACCACCGTGTCAAACCGACATTTAGCCCCGATAAATGACGACGTACCTCCTCCAAAATTAGCATTGCAATTGACGCCTGAAACCGGGAGGCTTACTGACCAAGATCCTCCTCAACCCACACCGCGTTTTCTGTCTCCCGACAAAAGGACCCACCTCATGACGTTCTTCGTCGTAGTCAGAGAACCAGACATCCACCAAAATACCTGGAAGACTATGTTTAAAAAAGGGGTGAATGTAATATTATTTTTTTTTAAACCGGCCAGAAATTAGTACCTATCTTGCGGTTTATTTTTAGGTCAGAAAATCTCATTTTGTCGGACAAGGTCAGAAAATAAAAATGAGTCCGGTAAAAGCTTTTACCGGACTCATTGTTATTTACTTTCCGGCCTATCTTTAATGAAAAAAAAAACAATAAAATAGTTAGTCTAAGATAGCGGTCAATTGGTTTCTATGGTAACCGAGTTTAGTATAGGTATATTTAAAACTATAAAATAACTTAAAATATTTTGACGTTTACATGAAAACGTGAAATTTATTATAAAATAGATATTCAAAATAATGCATTTGATTGTGAATTAATGGAAGATGAAATTATACCAGATGAAATTGTTAAGGCGGCCACCCAAGCAACGTTAGTTTAAAAAAATGTTAAAATTAGTTAAT